>CM070024.1:23611401-24037023 GCA_036247105.1 Cirrhinus mrigala
AGTGTATGACATTTAGACAACTTGCTTGTCATCAGTCACATAATTAAAGGTGCAATGACTAAGTACATTAAGTGTCCGACATTCTGTGTCTGAGTATTTGAAATACACTCCTTCTTGTTGGGATTTTTAAGTGTGATCAGATACTTATATTACAAAATAGCACAGAGTGCATAAGTATATGAATTGGGATGCACCTACTGAATCATTCATTCATTCAGTACAGAGGCATTTGTTCCATACCATCTTGGTTTCCGGAGGTTTCCAAGCAGGAGGTTTCCGGTTTCGTGTTGCAGAGTGGTGTGCGTTTGTAGCTCCCTGGAGTTTCATTTTTCTGAAGAAATCTCTATTTTACTATTACTTTCTGTTGTTTAAAGTGACAAAATATAGCTTTTTCCCAACAGATTTCTGATATTATCCATCAAATTAATCCGATCGTTCACTTTTATTCTATAACCGCGAGTGCAACGCCGTGCTGTGCGTTAGCATTCTGTTTGCCGGTTAGCCTGCCATTTGCGTTCCCAGTCACGTCTCTATTCACGTCTACTACCGCTTTCCTTTTTTGTGATGGCCTCAGATACGGCTTTGGATGCGACTAGCTCAGGAAGTCCCGTACATTGTTCAGTTCCGGTAACTTAGCCTTTGCAGCAGGGCAACTGGGTGACTGTGAGACGGCATAGTCGCGGGTCAAAACACGGCTCTTCCGATCTGATCAGAACATCAAACAGGTTTCCCCCTACTCAGTGACGCACCCACTGAGAAACCTGATGAAAGTGCTCTAGTTATTGGCGATTCTATTGTACGGAACGTGAAAATAGAGACACCAGCCACCACAGTCCAGTGTTTACCAGGAGCCAGAGCGCCTGACATCTTGGCAAATTTAAAAGTGCTGGCTAATGCTAAACGTAAATTCAGTAAGATCGTTATTCACGTCGGCAGTCGAAGATCACTAAAAATAATGTTAAAGAGGTGTGTGAACTTGCAAGTACGATGTCAGACACTGTAATTTGCTCTGGCCCCCTCCCTGCATATCGTGGTGACGAGATACATAGCAGACTGTCGTCACTAAATGGCTAGATGTCTAAGTGGTGCCCGCAGAATAACATAGGTTTCATAGACAATTGGACAAGTTTTTGGGGCAGACCTGACCTGTTGAAAAGAGATGGTCTTCATCCCTCCAGGGGTGGTGCTGCTCTTCTCTCTAGTAATATGGCATATAGTCTTAGAGTTTGCACTTGACTAACTGGGGCCCAGGTCAGGAAGCAGACAGACTGGCTAATCCGACCGTCTGCTAGCTGCCTCACGTCACCAAAATCAGTTAATTCTCAGCACATAGAGATCCTTTCACCTAGATATCATGCTATAGAGACTGTGTCTGTTCCCCGAGCTAGACAATACAAAAGACGTCCAAACCAATTTAAGAGTAACAATCTAATCAACGTTCAACAAATAAAAAATGTACATAATACAGAGAAACAAATGATAAAACTTGGCCTTTTGAATATCAGGTCCCTCTCTACAAAAGCGCTTTTTGTAAATGATATGATCATTGATCATAACCTAGATGTGCTATGTTTGAAAGAAACCTGGCTAAAAGCAGATGATTACATTATCTTAAACGAGTCTACCCCTCATGATTACTGTTATAAACATGAGCCACGTCTAAAAGGTAAAGGGGGAGGTGTTTCTACAATTTATAGCAATATTTTCAGTGTTTCTCAGAGAGCGGGCTTCAAGTATAACTCGTTTGAAGTAATGGTGCTTCATGTAACATTATCCAGAGAAACAAGTGTTAATGATAAATCCCCCATGACGTTTGTACTTGCTACTGTATACAGGCCACCAGGGCACCATACATATTTTCTTAAAGAATTCGCTGATTTTAATAGTAGGTGACTTTAACATCCATGTCGATAATGAAATCGATGCACTGGGAGCAGCATTTACAGACATTTTAAATTCTATTGGAGTGAGACAACACGTGTCTGGTCCCACCCATTGTCGAAATCATACTCTAGACTTAATACTGTCACATGGAATTGATGTCAATGCCGTTGAGTTTCTGCAGCAAAGTGATGATATCTCTGATCATTATCTAGTCTCGTGTATACTCCAGATAAGTAAAACTGTAAATTCAACTCCTTATTACAAGCATGGTAGAACCATCACTTCTACTACAAAAGACTGCTTTCTGAGTAATCTTTCTGACTTATCTGAATTCCTCAGCATGTCCAATAGCTCAGAAAAACTTGATGATGTAAAAGAAACTATTGACTCTCTCTTTTCCAGGACTCTGAATTAAATTTAGTGGTTTTTTCGTACTGCTTGGCGTGAATGTACCCTATTGTATAGAAAAGCTTTAAAATCGGCAAGATCTGATTACTTTTCGACTCTTTTAGAAGATAACAAACATAACCCTAGGTATTTATTCAATACAGTGAATAAGTTAACAAAAAATAAAGAACCAACAGGCACTGACTATGCCCATCAGCATAGCAGTAATGACTTTATGAACTACTTTACTTCCAAGATCGATACTATTAGAGACAAAATTGTCACCATGCAGCTGTCAATTACAGTATCGCATCAGATAGTGTCCTATAGATCTCCTGGGGAACAATTCCACTCATTCTCTACTATAGGTCAGGATGAATTGTATAAACTTGTTAAAGCATCTAAACCAACAACTTGTATGCTAGACCCTATTCCATCTAGGCTACTAAAAGACTTGCTTCCAGATCTCATAGATCCTCTGCTAAATATTATTAATTCATCACTGTCATTAGGATATGTCCCCAAAACCTTCAAACTGGCTGCTATTAAGCCTCTCATTAAAAAACCACAACTTGACCCCAACGAATTAATTAATTACAGACCTATCTCGAATCTCCCATTTCTGTCAAAGATATTAGAAAAGGTTGTATCCTCACAATTATCTTCCTTCCTACAGAAAAATTATATCTGTGAGGATTTCCAGTCAGGTTTTAGACCGTACCATAGTACTGAGACTGCTCTTATTAGAGTTACAAATGATCTGCTCTTATCATCCGATCGTGGTTGTATCTCTCTGTTAGTGATCTTAGTGCTGCGTTCGATACGGTTGACCACAACATTCTCTTGAACAGACTTGAAAATTATGTTGGCATTTGGGGTACTGCATTGGCATGGTTCAAATTGTACTTATCTGACCGCTATCAATTCGTGGCAGTAAATTAAGAGGTATCATATCGATCACAAGTGCAGTATGGAGTACCGCAAGGCTCAGTGCTAGGGCCATTACTTTTTACGCTTTACATGTTACCCTTGGGTGATATCATCAGAAAATATGGTGTTAGCTTTCACTGTTACACTGATGATACTCAGCTCTATATTTCTTTGCGGCCCGGCGAAACATACCAATTTGAAAAACTAACGGATTGTGTAGTTGAGTTAAAAAATTGGATGACAAGTAATTTCTTACTGCTAAATTCTGAAAAAAACAGAGGTGTTAATTATTGGACCTAAAACCTCAGCGTGTAATAACCTAAAACACTGCCAAATACTTGATGGCTGCTCTGTCAATTCTTCGTCATCAGTTAGGAACCTAGGTGAGCTATTTGATGGCAATCTTTCCTTTGAAAACCACATCTCTAGTATTTGCAAAACTGCATTTTTCCATCTCAAAAATATATCTAAATTACGACCTATGCTCTCAATGTCAAATGCTGAAACATTAATTCATGCGTTTATGACCTCAAGATTAGATTATTGTAATGCTTTACGGTGGTTGTTCTGCTCGCTTAATAAACAAACTCCAGCTGGTCCAAAATGCAGCAGCTAGAGTTCTTACTAGAACCAAAAAGTATGATCATATTAGCCCGGTTCTGTCAACACTGCACCGGCTCCCTATTAAACATCGTATAGATTTTAAAATCTTGCTAATTACTTAGAAAGCCCTGAATGGTTTAGCTCCTCAGTACCTGAGCGAGCTCTTATTGCATTATAGTCCCTCACATGCGCTGTGTTCTCAAAACTGTGGCAATTTGATAATAGCTAGAATATCCAACTCAACCGCGGGCGGCAGATCATTTTCTTATTTAGCACCCAAACTTTGGAACAATCTACCCAACACTGTTCGGGACGCAGACACACTCTGTCAGTTTAAATCTATATTAAAAGACCCATCTCTTTAACCTTGCTTACACATAACACATTAACACATTTCTATAATTCAAATCCATTAAAGGATTGTTAGGCTGCACTAATTCTAGGTCAACCGGAACCTGCAACACTTCCCATAACACCCGATGTACTCAGTGCATCGTCAGAAGAATGGCATCTACGCTAATATTAGTCTGTTTCTTTCTTATTCCGAGGTCACCTTAACCACCAGATCCAGTCCATATCCAGATCAGATGGTCACTGCAGTCCTCTGGATCCAGTCCGTACCCAGCCCAGACGGTGGATCAGCACCTAGAGACGACCTCTACAGCACTGAATGTCAGCAGAGACCACATCAACTAGATGAGCCCCAGAGACGGATCCCCAGTGAAGACCTCGTCACCTAGACGGCTGTCGGCACAGGACCAGGGGACCTGGTGAGTCCTCTGTGTCTGGCCAGAGGAGAACTGGCCCCCCGACTGAGCCTGGTTTCTCCCAAGGTTTTTTTCTCCATTTGTCACCGATGGAGTTTTGGTTCCTTGCCGCTGTCGCCTCTGGCTTGCTTAGTTGGGGACATTTTATCTTCACACAATATTGTATTTTATTTTATTGTATTTCATTAACTACCTTTACCTGAAAATTGAGTGTTTACTGTTGCCCTTTGCGTTGTTGATGTACTATTTCCTATTTAATACACATTTAAAAATGTGTATTTTTATTCCAAGGTCAATGCAAAATTTTTTTGTGGAAATCCATTATTCTCAGCAACAGCTTTTAGGAGATAACGTCTCTGTTACGTATGGTAACCCTCCATGAGGGAACTAGGGTTACCATACATAACCGAGACATTCCCTATCTGTCGTTCACGCTGACGTTGTGTCGAGTGTACAACACTAGGGGTCCCTATCCAACACGCCACAACTGCTGGACTGCGTCACGAGTGAACGGGGGCACAGATATCAACCAGCCAACGTGTGGAGTAAATGCACCTCACCACTTCGTGACCTTCCAACTTTACCTGCTCTCTTACTGGAAAGCCGCCATAAGGCAGAGATCCTTCAGCCGGAGCCTTTCCTCATAGTAAAAAACAGTAGAAAACGGCTGAGAATCTTGTTCCTCCCGATGGGGGTAACGTGAAAAACCACCTAAGGACTAACAGAGGGAGTGCTACATAGGGAGGATTCTGAGGTGGGCGCCACATAAGGAGAGACTACCAAAACTCAGAACCGAGAGACAAAGCCTGTCTCAAGGGAAACACCGCATCTCAAGTGAATATAGGTGGAATATACACACATGGGGCTGCATGAGGAGCCACTACATGTGGAGCACCAACCCAATACAAGAGTTCACATGTGGCAGCCTACCCTGTATTGGGTTCTAATAGCAAGTTCCTCCGTCGAACTTGCTGGAACAGTTCCACATTCAAGCGCACGCAAGGTTAGGTTAAAGCTCGCCGCAAAGCACTGGCACAAGTTTTTAACATGAATGTGTCGGGGACAATGAATGAGACAGACACAAGGCAGTCCACTCAAAGTCAAGTCTGTTGTGCTTGTGAATCTTCTTATATAGCATGTGTATAGGGTATTAGACATGAAGAAACTGAAGAGAGAAAAATAACTCCAGTTATAAACAAAGACGCTTCTTAGGAATGTATTAAAAAACAGGCAAAACATGCAAACAAAATAACATATTTTGGTTACTGTAGCAATGTGCTAAGTAAAATAAGGAATGTCTGCAAAGCTATGCAACTATGAAAGGGTCAAAGAAGGTCAGAAAAAAGCAGTGCAAATGTATTTTCTCTTAACATTTTAGTACAAACAATCCCCATACATCACACATCTATGGGATCACAAGATGAGTTGCCTCATGCATCCCTTACAGAGACTAGTTGTTGGGCTGAGAGAGCATGGACATGTCATTGGGGTTATGAAGTGGGCATCCTCTGTCAAAGGTTTCATCCAGTTAGTTTATATGGGTGTGTGTGTGTTTGTAGGTCAAGTGTTTTTTGAGCTCAGAGAACACTATTATGAAAATCACTGTTAACAAGTTTCAAACATGTTGTAGACAGAACTAAAAACCTAGCCAGAGCACTGTATCAGTAGGAAATATCAGTTTACATTTCTAAACATTCATTTTGCCATTAACTGTAAAAATCCAGTGAGATTTCTGAGACGGTGAGAAGTCTGACAACAGCCAGTGCTCCACACAGAGATCTGATCTGACCATCATCCAGTCTGTCTGGAATGACATGAAGAAACAGAACAAACTGAGACAGACTAAATCCAGAAGAACTGTGGCAACATCTCCAAGTTCCTTTAAGAAACCTACGCAAGCTACCTGAAAACTTATGCGCAAATGTACCTAGGGCAAAAGGTGTTTTAAATGCAAATATGGTTTACCAAATGTTGATTTAATTTAGTTAATAGAAGTTAATCTATAAATCTATTAATGGCATTCTTTTTGACAGCATCCTCATTTTACAGCATTTTTACACAAGTGCCTAAAACATTTAACAGTACTTTGCAGGTAGGTTTCTTAAAGCAACTTGGAGATGTTGCCACAGTTCTTCTGTGTCTTGTTTTAAAACATTTGCAGTTAGTTTTTAGGTAACATTACATTCTTAAGGACTGTACACTTACATTTCTTTTCAGGAGCACTAGTGCATAAATAAATAAATTCAAACAAAACAATAAGATACAATCAGGAAGAATAAGTTACCAGTCAAATGAAATCAGTATCAGCAATTCATCTTTGCACAGAACAGAAGAGCTCAAATATGAAATTAAGGAATATTTACACATTTTTTTTACATGACTCCAAATTTTGAATATAGAAATTTAAATGATTTAAATGACTCAATTTATACTTTAAAAATGAAACCGAAACCGCCAGTAGGTCAAAGTCTTTGTGGCTGAATAATTCATTCAATCTATTCGTTCAAAAGGCTGTTTAATTTAGGAACGAAGCAAGTGACTCTCTTTATGAATGGGTGATTGAATCATTGCATTAAAAACTACAGATGCGCAGCGGCTGCTGTGACTTTGAAACTATTTTTTTGTTGATGAAATAGTGCACAATCAGACAATAGTGTTCCTAAAATGTAAGTCACTTAATATTAACTGTTGTATAAAATCAAAAATGTATAAAACTGTTGTATAAATTCAATTTCGCTTTTGCAAACTTTATAATCATTAAATAGCCATCGCCTGCCTTAGTTCAGTGCAATCTCACAAACTTTTTTTTAACCATTTTAATTAATGAAGCTCTCTACACAGCACACTGAATCTATTATTTAGGGGAGAGCGGGGCACAACCTAACACTTTTTGAATTTCTCAGTTGTGTAAATCCACGTGGGGTTCAGAGAATAATATTTTATAAATGTTAATTTCACACTTGTCTTGTACAAATATGCAACTTTGTTTCATAATTACAGTGTATACGTTTTTCGTTATTTACCTTAAAAAAAAGGAAGTGAAATATGACAACATGCCCTGTAGGTGGGGTACATTGTAACATGTGAGGGGTGCGTTGTAAGCACACCGTAACCATGCTTGGGACGGCCGTGATCGCAAAACACAGCTATACAGTATAGTTCAAAACAATGTGGGCAAATAGATGAAACAGATTCAGACATTCCAAAAAACACTCCCCTCCCTCCAAACACAGCTCTCATAGAACACGAGACTTGGTTAATGCTTTACATTTCTTGAAATAATAATTTCTCAACATTAAACATCGATTGTCAGTCTTTATTCACCTGTTTCTTGTGGTTTCTTTTTTAAAATCCATAAAAGTAAATAGTGAAAATTGCATTGCTGATGTCAAAGAATAGCATAGTTTAATATAATGGGGCAATGTTACAACGTTGCCTATCAGCGCGACTGGAATATAAAAGTGGTTAATGTCGTCTGCTGACTTCCAAACATTAAAAAATAAAATAAATAAATAAATATAAAATAAATATTCAGCGATATCATCAAAAGACTTTTGAATTTTGGCACACTTTTTTCTCTGTATAGTGCTGCTATGGCAACTAGTAAATACAGTAAATTTGGTTAAGCTAGAGTGTGTGGAAATATTTAAACCACCATGTGTTACAATTAACCCCACGTTAGTTTGTGATCCGCGCTCCCCTACGTCGTCTCTACATTTTGTTTGTTATAATGAATGACAAAAACTGCAGTCTGCTTTCACGATTTGCGAGGAGCAGGACGGTCAGCGATAGAGAAGCATTTCCACTGGCTGCGGTCTACAGGTATTATGGCAAAAGACGGTATTGTGCAGCGAACCATGGACACAAGTATCCCGCTGCGTTTTTAGTGTACATTGCGCTAGGGATGTAACGGTATGAAAATTTCCCATCACGATTAATATTTTGACCAAAATGATCACGGTTATCAGTATTATCACGGTATTGTTAAAATGTGCTGGAAGTGTTCGAAAAGTACTGACACATAAATTACTTGAAGTTTTACATTTAAAAATCAACAAACAACAAATAAAATGACTTTTTGTTTACCTAATCAGTAAAACAATAACAGTACCAATGATGTCACCATTTTAAAAGACAACATGACTGACAACCTATATGGCATGTTCAAATATCTAAAGTAAATGATCAAATAAAACTTTGAAAAAGTTTAATAAAAGGCAAACCTCACATTTCAGCCTTTAAATAAAGAAAAGAGTTAATTCAAAATAATAACTGATTAATAAATGAATTAATAGATTAATAAATCTAGATAACTTATCTGAATTGTTTAGCTTGTTTTTCATCAACTGGCCAAATATAGGGTATAGCAAGGGCATGACAATTCAGTCTGTTTTGGCCAGACAAAAACTGCACACAAGCTGAATGTATATGTAAGTCCCTGAAAATCCACTGTATGTCACTAGATGGCGCTTACAGAATAGCTGAATTACAGCTGTTTCCGTGAATTTTCTGGATAAAGCAGTATTGCGATCAAGAACACTACTTTAGATGTTACATGGAGTGAAGATGAAAACAAAATGACATCGAATCTTTTCTGAAGACAATCAGAACCTTCAGGGGTACATTCGTTTAATTAATTCATTCATATATTCATTTTATTTGTATAACTCCCGATTTATGTTTCTGCCGGTGGGCAACCCCCAATTGCGAAGTGAAACGCACGCACTGCAAATACATTAGTTACCAAATACAAACATTCTTTCTATGAGGGTTGCGCTTCACTAAATAATATGATTTAATAAATACCTGTTTACAATAAGCACTTATTCGCGCGTACACAGGACAAATTTTGAGGGCGAATATGTAATATCGAGGAGCCATGATCACTATATATATTTGAGAGAGCAAGCCCGCTGCAATCCGAGAGATTCGTGCTGGCACCCTCTCGTATTACAATAATGCACTCTTTGCATTTGCTAATAAAATAACCCCAAAAACTGCTTCAGATGAAGGATGAAAATGAGAATTGAGTCGTAAAAGCTGCAATCCATTTCTTATTGCTTAAAATGAACGGCGACTATCTCGTGTTTTTCCGTGCGTGCTCGATCATTTCCGTGGGGATCGGCGCCTATGCCACTAGCACCCTTTAAAACATCTAAGCTTTTCCGCCGTCTTTTCACACAAAACGAAACTACTGTGCGTACTGTGCGTGCCGTGCGCAGATGAGACTCTTACTTAACTGTGCTTTAAGCTGGACAGTATTTATTTATCATCAGTTGTTCAAATCGTGGTAATCGAATACGGTTTTAATGATAATTAAAATATGAAACGGTAATACTAACCGTGGGGAATTTTATCATGATTTATCGTCAAACCGGTAATCGTTACATCCCTACATTGCACTTTGTGCAGAACTGGGATCGCTTTTGTAGTCTTTTAAATGGATAAAATATAGAAATCACTTTAATTTCCAAAATACCTAACCAAGTGGAAGTGATATGGCGTTCCATATATATATATATATATTATATATATACATACATACACACTGTAACGCCACGCCAGCAGAGGGAGCCCTCACCCACTGACTGACTGTTGCTGCTCCCTCTGCTGCTTCGCTGGTAACTTCCTGTTTGGCAGCCATAAAAGGCAGGCCATGCCAAACGGACATTCGCGAAGTATTGTTTTGCTCTTGCGGACTCTACCAAGCATTTATCCCTGTTTTCTTTGCCTTGTTTTTGTCATTGCCACGGTTTTGTTTATTGTCATAGTTTTGCTTTTGTTTCACGCCATAGTTCTGTCTAGTTTTGCCATCCTTCCTTGCCTTGTTTAGTTGTTAGTTTTTGGACTGCTCTCTCTGGTTATTGGACTGTGCCTGTTTTGTGGATTACGCTATTCTTTTGTCTTCGTTACACTGTTTGTCGGATATTGACCCTGCCTGTTGACTACGATCTGGTTATTAAAGCTCGCACTTGGATCTTATACGCTTCCTACGAGTCCTCATTACAGAATACTTTGCCTCCTAAAGATCCAGCGGCTTTTGGAAACACAGATCACCATGGATCCTGCATCACGCCTCTTCCGCCTCCGCTGTGCCACTTGGTAACTTTCAATGATGTGGCGCTTAAGAAAATTTTTCGGCATGGATTAAATGAACCCATTCGTTCCTACCTACCTGGAGGAAAAATTCACTGGTCTCTTGAACAGTATATTGATTATGCCCCGCTGTTAAGTGGATCGTCCTTTACTGTTGGGATTGCGGATGAGGGACCCCGCGATCCTGCAGTAACCCCCACACCACAACCAGCTCACGTCATAGCAAGCAAACCAGAGACCTTTCACACCCCAACCTTCATGTACGGAATTGTCACCATCATGTCAGAGCCCCCTCAAACCAAGTCTGCCAAGCCAAAGCCTGTTCAAGTCACCAAGCCACAGCCTGCTCACGTCACGTCTGCCAAGCCACAGCCTGTTCACGCCACGTCTGCCAAGCCACAGCCTGCACTCGTCAAGTCTACTAAGCCAGAGCCATCTCATGCCAAGTCTGTCAAGCCAAAACCTGCTCACGCCATGCCTGCCGCTCCAGAGTCTGTACCTGTAATGGCCGCCATCCCAGAGCCTGTTCACAAGATGGCTGCCATCCCAGAGCCTGTTCACAAGATGGCCGCCATCCCAGAGCCTGTTCACAAGATGGCCGCCATCCCCGAGCCTGTTCACAAGATGGCTACCATGCCTGAGCCTCATCAAGCCAAAATCATCTCATCCGCATCTCATCCCATCATCTCTGCCACCCCCAAGGTAAATCAAGTGATGCCTGATCCTCCAGTGTCAAGTCAAGTCAGGGCTACACTTTCTGAGCCAAGCCAAGATACAGCTGTTGTTCTCCATGAGTCAAGCCAAGACACAGCTGCTGTTCTCCATGAGTCAAGCCAAGACACAGCTGCTGTTCTCCATGAGTCAAGCCAAGACACAGCTGCTGTTCTCCATGAGTCAAGCCAAGATACAGCTGTTCCCCACGAGTCAAGCCAAGTCACAGCTGTGTCCCACGAGTCAAGCCAAGTCACAGCTGTGTCCCATGAGTCAAGCTAAGTCACAGCTGTGTCCCACGAGTCAAGCCAAGTCACAGCTGTGTCCCACGAGTCAAGCCAAGTCACAGCTGTTCCCCGTGAGTCAAGCCAAGTCACAGTTGTTCCTGAGTCAAGTCACGTTACAGCTGTTGTTTCTGAGTCAAGCCATGCTGTTCCTGAGTCAAGTCAAGTTGCAGCTGTGTTTCCCGAGTCAAGTCAAGTTTCCAAGTCAAGTCAAGTTACAGCTGCATTACCTGAGTCAAGTCAAGTTTCCGAGTCCAGTCAGGTCGCGGCTGTTGTTCCAGAGTCAAGTCAAGCTACAGCTGCTGTCACAGTGTCAAGTCAAGCTGCAGCTGTTGTTCCAGCGTCAAGTCAAGTTAAAGCTGTGTTTTCTGTGTCAAGTCAGGTCAGAGCTGCTCTTCCGAAGTCCAGTCAAGTTACAGCTATTGCTCCTGTGTCAAATAAAGCTATAGCTGTAGCCCCCAAGTCAAGCAAAGTCACAGCCGTGGTTGCTGAGTCAAGCAAAGTCACTATCGATTTTCACAAGCCAAGCCAAACCACAGTTAATCTTCATGAGCCAAGCCAAGTTACAGCAGATCTTCATGAGCCAAGTCAAGTCGCTGCTGTTATTCCCGAGCCAAGTCAAGCTACAGCTGACCTTCATGAGCCAAGTCAAGCCACAGCTGACCTCCCTGAGTCAAGTCAAGTCACAGCAGACCTCCCTGAATCAAGTCAAGAAACTGCTGTCCAGCCAGAACCTAACCTGGTCTCCTCTGACCCTCCCAAATCACTTTACATCTCAGCTGACCACCAAGAGCCTCATCATGTATCTACTGACCCAAGCCACGCAGAGCCCACGCTCCCAAGCCACGCAGAACCCACGCTCCCAAGCCACGCAGAGCCCACGCTCCCAAGCCACAAGTCCATAGCATCCACACCTTCAAGGTCAACAGACATCCCGCTATCTACTGTGCTGCCTGTAATGGCCATCGCCATTTTCAATGTGTGGGCAGCACACTGTGCTCTAGAGGCCTCATCTGTCCCCGAATCTGCTCCAGAGGCCTCGTCTGTCCCCGAGTCTGCTCCAGAGGCCTCGTCTGTCCCCGAGTCTGCTCTAGAAGCCTCGTCTGTCCACGAGTCTGCTCCAGAGGCCTCGTCTGTCCACGAATCTGCTCCAGAGGCCTTATCAGTCCACAAATCTGCTCCAGAGGCCTTGTCTGTCCACGAATCTGCTCCAGAGGCCCCCGTCTATCCACGAGTCTGCTCTAGAGGCCTTGCCTGACTGCGAGTCTGCCCCAGAGGCCTCATCTGACCATAAGTTTGCTTCTGAGGCCTCGGTTGTCCACAAGTTCGCGCCCATACCTCCTGAGGTGTCAGCTCAAGCTGCGGATCCTCTTAAGGAGGTGGCGCCCATTTATGAACTCCCTGCCACACCTGCCCAAGCATCTGTGCCCATGCCCCCAGAGGTGTCAGCGCAAGCTGTAGATCCTCCTATGGGGGCGGCGTCCTCCTATGAACTCTCTCTCTGTCCTGTCACGACCAAGGAGACCTATCATGAACCCTCTGCCTGTCATGTCATGGTCAATAAGGCCAATCGTGAACTCTCCGCCTCTCATGTCATAGCCAAGAAGGCCTACCATGAACTCTGACTGCCATGTCACAGCCAAGAAGGCCTACAATGAACTCTCTGCCTGTCATGCCACGGCCAAGGTGGTCATCCGTGATCACACCGCCCTGCTATGGATGTCACTAATTCCACTATGGATATCTCTGCTCCTGTCTGCTCTGCCTGCTCTGCCTGTCCTGCAATGGCTCCCTGTTCTGCCTGCTCTGCCTGCCCCGCCATGGCTTCCTGCTCTGCCTGCCTCGCCATGGCTCCTAGCTATGCCTGCTCTGCCTGCCCCACCATGGCTTCCTGCTCTGCCTGGCCCGCCATGGCTACCGGCTCTCCCTGCTCCAGTATTTCACGGTCTGCCATTGCTCCACGGCCTAGGCCTTCCAGTGTTTCACAGTCTGCTACTGCTCCACGGCCCAGGCCCTCCAGTGTTCCACTGTCTGCCATTGCTCCACGGCCCAGGTCCTCCAAGGATCCACTGTCTGCTATTGCTCCACGGCCCAGGACCTCCAGTGTTCCATTGTCTGCCACAGCTTCACGGCCCAGGCCCTCCAGGGTTCCACTATCTGCCACAGCTCCACGGCCCTGGTCCTCCAAGGTTCTATTGTCTGCCACTGCTCCATGGTCCAGGTCCTCCAGTGCTTCACTGTCTGTCCCTGCTCCACGATCCAGGCCCACTTCCTCTACATGGACCTGGCCCTCCGTCCCACCCCCTGTTCTGCCTCTGTTCCCCCACCCTCCTGGACTGTTGTTGTTTGAGCGCCAGGAGTCGCTCCTAGGGGGGGGATTCTGTAACGCCACACCAGCAGAGGGAGCCCTCACCCACTGACTGACTGTTGCTGCTCCCTCTGCTGCTTCGCTGGTAACTTCCTGTTTGGCAGCCATAAAAGGCAGGCCATGCCAAACGGACATTCGCAAAGTATTGTTTTGCTCTTGCGGACTCAACCAAGCGTTTATCCCTGTTTTCTTTGCCTTGTTTTTGTCATTGCCACGGTTTTGTTTATTGTCATAGTTTTGCTTTTGTTTCACGCCATAGTTCTGTCTAGTTTTGCCATCCTTCCTTGCCCTGTTTAGTTGTTACTTTTCGGACTGCTCTCTCCGGTTATTGGACTGTGCCTGTTTTGTGGATTACGCTATTGTTTTGTCTTCGTTACACTGTTTGTCGGATATTGACCCTGCCTGTTGACTACGATCTGGTTATTAAAGCTCGCACTTGGATCTTATACGCTTCCTACGAGTCCTCATTACACACACACACACACACACACACACACACACACACACACACAATTTAGTCAACAATTTAAGTGGATCAAAATTTAATCAAAAGTTATCCTAAAACCAAAACAATTCCCTGTTCTTGTCTTAGTTGTTACTTTGATTAATTTTTTGATCCACTTCAAATGTTGACTACTATTACACACACATATTTAGGGATGGAACGATAACCAGTTTTGACCATAAATCATTATAAAATCCCCCACGGTTAGTATTATGTTATTGGCAAACAAAAAGTCATTTTATTTCTTTTTTGTTGATTTTAAATGTAAAACTTGAAACAATTTATGTGTCAGTACTTTTTGAATATTTCCATCATATTTTAACAACACCATGATAATACTGATAACTGTGATAATTTTAAGCACTATGATCGTGATAAGAAATTTTTATACCGTTACATCCCTGATTACATATGTAACATTTCTGTTGTGTTCTGGTTTTGTGAGCAGAACATACAGTTACAGGCATAGTTACAACTACATGGCATTTTCCTAAATATTTTATATTGTGCATCGGATGTACTTATTTTGGATATGATACAAAATATAAACCAAGTATTTTTGATTATATTGCTTTTACAATATCGTCCTAAACCTGTATGGACATTTTTAAAGTAATCCTCCCAAGCCTGTATATATATATGTACACCCACACACACACACACACACACACGCATATGTATAAATACAGGAAACAGGATGACAGTTCACAGGACTTTATTCAGGGAAACACCCTTGAAATTCATATGTAACCAGATAACGAAATTAAGGTAGAGCACAAGGGAGACTTATCTCGTAGTAAACAGTCCTTGTACTTCAGGGAGAATGGGTGTGGAAGGGAAAGACCAGCAGACAAGGAAGACGGTGATTCTGACGATCACGATGCGCTAACTGGATACAAGGAGTCGGGTAAGTCTTGCACGTAAACGAATCAATACTCAGGTGAACTGAAACAGAGAGGTGAAGCTGTAGGCTCTGACGCTGATGGGATGGCTCGATCTGTGACAGTACCCCCTCCTCCATGGGCAGCTCCAGAGGGCCGATGATGGTGACGACGATGAGGAAGGCCTCTTCCCCTGGGCGCAGGACAATCTGGGTTGTTGGTATGGAATTCCTGAAGTAGGGTAGGGTCTATATCTTAGAGAATGGTCGCACCACTTACCTTTCACCCTGCACCAGTTACATAAATCTGAAAGGGGAGGCTCCCTACAGCATTACTTTTGGAGCATGCAAAAACAGCATGTACAGAACCTCAACCTCAGAACCTGACGTGTTCCAAAGAACGGATAATGACAGCAAACTTGCCCCGTCCATTAAGGACACAGCATTCTTAAGGATCATGGATTCTGAGGTTTACAGGGATGAAGGAAACAGTTGGGTAACCCCATTGCCCTTCAGAGCGCCCCAACAAGTACTCCCCAACAATCGCGAACAAGCTCTTAATAGATTCTGTTCTCTGCAGCATACGCTTAAAAAGAAACCAAAGATGGAAAAGCAGTTTGTTGCTTTCATGAAGAAACTTCTGGAAAATGACCATGCTGAACCCACACCACCATTAAAAGAGGGAGAGGAGTGTTGGTTCTTGCCAATCTTTGCGGTTTACCACCCAAAAAAGCCGGACCAAATCAGGGTGGTATTCGACTCCAGCGCCCAACATCATGGCCTCTCCCTCAACAACGTCTTGTTAACGGGCCCCGATCTGAACAATAACTTGCTGAGAGTCCTTCTTCAATTCTGTAAGGAGCTCATAGCCATCACAGCCAACATCCAACAAATGTTCCATTGTTTCAAAGTCAGAGAGGAGCATCGTAACTTTCTTAGGTTCCTTTGGTTCAGAGACAGCGACCCGACAAAGGATGTCATAGAGTACCACATGAAGGTACATGTGTTTGGCAATAGCCCTTCCCCGGCAGTTGCCATTTATGGGCTAAGGCAAGCCGCTGGCAAGGGCGAAAAAGTACATGGCTCAGATACTAGACAGTTTGTGGAAAGACATTTCTATGTGGATGACGGACTCGTGTCCCTATCTACTGATGATCAGGCAATCAGTCTCCTCCAAAGAACACGAGCATCCTTAGCTGAATCGAATCTTCGTTTGCATAAGATCGCTTCAAACAGCTCAGTTGTTATGGAAGCCTTTCCTCAAGAGGAACATGCTAAGATTGTAAAGGACTTAGACCTTAGTGGTGCGGTTCCTCCTATTCAATAGACCCTTGGGTTGTGTTGGGAGATAGCAGGTGACACTTTCACCTACGAGGTGTCATCAGTTAATAAACCGTTCACAAAACGTGGTGTGCTGTCCACTGTGAACAGCATCTTTGATCCACTTGGCATGGTCTCTCCAGTCATCATACAAGGCCGTGCCCTACTGCGAGAACACTCAAACTACACCTCTGACTGGGATGGTTTACTTCCCGAAGAAAAAAGGCAAAAATGGGAAACATAGCGAGACTCTCTGCAGGACCTAAAGCAACTGCATATTCCTCGAACTTATATCTCAGTCTCTCTCTCAGAGGCCCAGCTTGTAGAGTTATGCATTTTTTTCTGACACCTCCACTAAAGCAATCAGTGCAGTAGCTTACCTCAGGGCCATTGACAGTGATGGAAATTGTAATGTTGGATTCGTCTTAGGTAAAGTCAAACTAGCACCACAACACAAACCAACAATTCCACGACTCCAGCTCTGTGCGGCGGTATTGGCGGTTGAAATTGCTGACCTGATTCGTCATAAGATGGATCTTAGACTGGATGCCATAAGATTCTACTGCGATAGCAAAGTGGTCTTAGGGTACATACACAACGAGACAAAGCGCTTTTATGTGTATGTGCATAACAGGGTTCTACGAATTCACCAATCTTTAAGGCCAGAGCAATGGTTCTATGTGCCGACTGAGCTCAACCCAGCTGACCACGCCTCTAGAGGAGTCGCTGCATCTCAACTCAACGATGATTCGGCATGGCTCAAGGGACCACTGTTCCTTTCCAAACCTTCCACATTCTTGCCGGGAGAGCAGGCATCCTATGAACTTGTCTGTCCAGAACATGACATTGAGGTAAGGCATGACATCCTCAACTATCGCACTCAAATTGGACTTAATGGTTTAGGGACAGAAAGATTCAAGAGATTCTCTACATGGAAAACCCTTGAAGGAGCTATTTCCCTTTTGATCCACATTGCTCAGACAATGAAATCCAAGAATGGTTGTGGAGAGCACGTAGGGTGGCATCAGTGCAGTGAACCTCGAACCCAACAAGAGCATTCACTAGCCTGGAATGCAATTTTGAGAGCAGCTCAACAGGAGAGCTTTCCTATGGAATATGCAGCCCTTTCGGAAGGGAAAGCCCTTTCAAAAAACAGCCCTCTCTTAAAACTTCATCCTATTCTCAGTGAAGGTCTGATCCAAATTGGAGGAAGGTTGAAATACTCTCCATTAGGGTCCAAAGAAAAGAACCTCTTGATTCTACACAAGCACAACCATGTCTCCATTCTGTTAGTGTGTCACTACCATGAGAAAATAGAACATCAAGGTCGTCATTTTACCGAGGGAGCCTTGAGAATGGCTGGGTTTTGGATTATAGGAGGGAAAAGGCTGATTAATTCAGTTTTACACTACTGTGTCACCTGTCGTAAGCTCCGCGGAAAAATGGAGGAACAAGTCATGGCAGACTTACCATCAGAGCGCCTAAACATAAATCCCCCATTTACCTATGTCGGATGGGATGTTTTTGGACCTTGGATGGTCAGAGCGAGGCGCACTAGAGGTAGACATGCAGAGAGTAAGCGTTGGGCTATATTGTTCACTTGCATGAGCGTAAGAGCAGTGCATATTGAGGTCATCGAATCAATGGATGCCTCCAGCTGCATCAACGCGTTGAGACGGTTCTTTGCCGTATGAGGACCTGCAAAGCAGCTATGGTCCGATTCTGGCACAAACTTCATAGGAGCGAGCAAAGAACTTGGGCTGAATAAGCTCCAACAGGAAGAAAGGGTTCTCAGGTATTTGAGTGAGCAGAACTGTTCCTGGGAGTTCAATCCTCCTCATTCTTTGCACAGAGGAGGTTCTTGGGAACGTATGATCAGAGTGGCCCGCAGAATTCTGAATTGCATCTTACTAAGAGAGCATGCCCCTTGTGCACGCTTATGGCCGAAGTTTTGGCCATCATTAACACTAGACCTCTCATTTCTGTATCAACCGACCCACAATCTCCATTTATCTTGACACCAGCGATGCTGCTTACGCAGAAAGGGGCAGTCCCATCTCCACCAGGGGAGTTTAGTGACAGGGACCTTCTTCTCAATCAGTGGAGGCAAGTACAGGCCCTCGCCAATGAGTTCTGGTTCAGATGGAGAAGGGAGTACCTACCAACTCTCCAGTGTCGCAGGAAGTGGAATGAAATGCGTCGCAACTTGCAAGAAGGCAACACTGTCTTATTGAAAGACAACCAAGCTGCTCGTAATACGTGGCCAATGGCAGTGGTCACTTCTGCTATTCACAGCCAAGATGGAAAAGTGTGAACAGTTAATCTAAGGACCACTGCTCAAGGTACTCCAAAGACCTTTACCAGGCCTATTACAGAGGTCATCCTACTTTTACCCTCAATGGATTAAAGGTCTATGCTAAATTGTAGCAATATGGACAGCGGTGTCATAAACACCAAGCGGGGAGTGTTCTGCCCTTTGGGTATTATCTTGTTAGAGTAATTAGGACCTCTAGCAGTCAATTATAGTATTGCGGACTGAATCAGGAAGTTTAAGAGTCAAAGATTAAGGATTTTAAGAGTTAAAGTGCATGGTGAAGATCGTTCCAGCTGCAATAATAGTCGTTGCATTCTGAATTCTCATCAGCAAGAACTGCCTGTAAGTGATTTATATTTTCTGTTACAGTATTTCTAATAGACTTGTGGCAAATTCATGTTGACTTAAAATCACTAAATCTTTGTGTTTAATTCACAACTGGTGTTACTGAGATGATATATTTAATTGTAATTAAGTTCTGTTATTATTGTACAAGCTACAATTTCATTTTAGTGTATTTTTTGTGTTTATTTTCAGTTTCACTTCTTTGTTCATGTCTACATGCTGAGCAAGAGTCTCTAATAAACGGAGCTAAAAAGCTATATCCTGACTCTCATGTTATTCATGACGGGAGTTTGGCTGGCTGTCTAATCTTGGTTAAGAACACCAATTGGAGGACAGTACACTTGGACAAAGTGGTGAACTTCCCGAGACATACCAGGCCACCAATAATGGTTACGGATGAGCGAGAGGGTTTGTTGGCTGCCAGGATGTCCTGACCCTAGGGAAGAGTGTACAGAGTCCAAGAGGGGTAGATGTAGAGTTTCTTAGGAACCCGTGGCGGAGCAGGTTCAGTTAAAGTAGCCTGGGCAATTTGATCATCTAGAACCCATTGGATGGGACCAGTGTTGGGGAAAGTTACTTTTAAAAGTAATGCATTACAATTTTGCGTTACTTGAAAAAAAAGTAAATAATTACGTTACTTAGTTACTTTTTATGGTAAGTAATGCGTTACGTTACTTTTGCGTTACTTTCTAAATCTGGGCAGGGCATGCTTGTTTGTTTTAATATATTAAAATGAATTATATTTAATACATTTTTGGCAAATGTAAAAGCCTTTTCAAACCAAAAGCCTCAGGCTGAAGAACAAGTAAATTTACGTCTATATACAGTAGAATGCAGAAGATGAAAATTCAACACTCTTCAGCAATAAAAAAAAAAAAAAAAAATGGAAGAACAAATGTTAGTTTATCTTGAGTAATTTTAATTAATATGGTTGAATTAGTTCATTGAACTTCAGCAGCAAAGACATTAGTTTAAAAAAATTGGGATTAAATACATAAAAGATACTTGTATTATTTAACAAATTTAATTATTGCAGGTTTGCATCATATTCGGAGTTGCATTTAACTTTTATTTATTATTTATTTATTATTATTTATTTATTTATTTATTTATTTATTTTTATTAATTTTTGAGGAAAACTGATTTTTTTTTATTAATTTTTTTTATTTTTTATTTTTTTGTGAGTGAGATGAATTAATGTATATTCACATTTATTCTAGAACTAAAGTAACATTAAAGTAACATCTTACTCCCGATTTCTCTCAACATGGGGACAGGCGAGCTTTCAATCAATGAATAGGCGAAAAAAGTAACTGGCGTTACTTATTTGAAAAAGTAACTCAGATATTTTCTTGTAAATTAAAAAGTAATGCGTTACTTTACTAGTTACTTGAAACAAGTAATCTGATTACGTAACTTGCGTTACTTGTAATGTGTTACCCCCAACACTGGATGGGACTGACGATGATGGCTGGAGGGAGAATGGGTTCCGGTAGATCGGTGGAGTGGTCAGGGGTATGGATACGGGAAAATGCGTCGGCCCTTTGATTCTTGGTTCCTGGACAATAAGTCACAGTAAAGTGACATCAGGCTAAGAATAACCCCCATCTGGCTTAGCGTGGGGGTTTAGGCGTTTGGCTTCTCTGAGGTATTCTAGGTTGTGATGGTCTGTGATAACTTCGAATGGGTGGTTGGCTCCAGCCAATGACGCCATTCTTCCAATGCCAGTTTGATGGCTCGAAGTTCTCGATTGCCAAATCGTAGTTCTGCTCCGCCAGGGACAACTTCTTGGAGAAGGCAGCACATGGATGGAGTTTTGGTGGAACCCCCTGCCGCTGCGATAGCACTGCACCCACACCTGTTGTGGAAGTGTCAACTTCTACGATGAAGGGTAAATTCGGGTTGGGGTGAACCAAGGTGGGAGCAGTGGTGAATGCCAGTTTAAGTTGGTGGAAGGCCTCTGATGCCGCTGGAGACCATGACAGAGACTTGGGCGCTTTTTGCAGAAGGAAGATGAGGGGAGCTGCCAAGGTGCTAAAGTTTGCAACAAAGTGGCGATAGAAATTGGCGAAACCAAGGAATCGTTGAAGTTCCTTGATTGAGGTAGGGATGGACCAGTGACGAACAGCATCCACTTTCTTCTGGTCCATTTGTATACCCTTGGTACTCACTAAAAATAGTTGGGTTAAAAATGACCCAACAGATAACCCAATAGTGGGTTACTATAGCACCTACCTAATGTTGGGTTATTTTAACCCAGTGGACTGGTTAGTGAGTTTTACCCAATATATTGGGTTATAAAATAATTAATTTGTTGGGTTATTTGCCCAAAATGTTGCTCTAACCATTCAGGTATTATTATTATTATTATTATTATTACTACTATTGCTGCTATCCAAATAAATATATATATATAACTTTATTTCCATTACATTTAAAGTTGCAAGTACAAAAAAATAAATAACTGGTTGAAATGTATGTTATTAATCACTTCCTTATCACATTAGGCTACTTGCAATATGCAATGTATATATTGTCAGGCGTCGTGTGCGGGAAGGAGGAGTAGGACGAGGAAGTCATGAACACGCACTTTATTAATATAATCCACACAAGGGAACAGGACCGAATAGGAACGAACAGGAACAGCAGGGAAACCACACGCAAACACAACGAAAACAACAATAAGAACCGACATCGAACGAGGAGCTGAATCAAACTTAAATAACCAGGCTAATGAGACAAGGACAGGTGTGAGTGATTAAACAATGATGTCATAATAAGAAACGGAACAGGAAAGACCAAATAAGGACACATAAGGGAAAAACCAATGAAACAGTCCACAGGGGTGTGACATATATATATATACAAATGTATATGTACAAACAAACAAACAAACAAGCAAACAGAACTGCTAGTACAGACAATGCAATTACAGCTGCAACAGGCTTGAGATACTCATTGCTCAAAATGTAAAATAATTGAAAGCATGTATCAACTGCTTGTAAAATATGGTCTTTGTTTCATTTTTCCCACAATAATAAAGGCTTGATTTTATCCCAAAACTGCAGGACATGAAGGAATTGCCTTTGTTGCTCCCCCTCCTCCTCCAAATCCCGAATGAAATTTATTCCAACCTTTAAACAGAAATATAAATATTAAATATGCACACATACATAGGATCAAATAACACTAAAAATGTACTTTCATAAATTATGCACTTACCCACACTGTATGGGAAAGGAAGATATCTGGCAGGGTTTTAATGCAACTTTAATCCAATCTCCAAGACCATTTTAAATAGAAAGAACAATGGATTAATCTCTAAACAAGAATGGGGAAAAAAAAAACTGCACTTTTCTAATCCATGGTAGCAGTCATTCATTTGAATTCTTCCTATTGTAATAATGGATTAATGTCTGTTATATATCAATTTGATTAGCCGACTGTTACAAGAGTGGCACAGAAGCACTTCTGAAAGTAGCATGTATAATGTTTAATGCTGCTCATGCTGCATTGCATCTATACAGAGAATTTTTGTAGGCACAAGCAGCCTTATCTCAGCTATGTAAAGACACCTTCATAGTACTCTTGTTTGTGCGATATTGCTCAAAGGGATAGTTCACCCAAAAATGAAACTTTTGTCATAATTTACTCTTCCTCATGTTGTTCCAAACCTATACGAGTTTCTGTCTTCTGTTGAACACAAAAGAAGATTTTGAAGAATGTGCTTTTAAAAAGGAAAGAAAAAAGAAACTCATAGAGATGTGAAATAACATGAAGATGAATACATTTTTTTGGTAAATTAACCCTTTATGTGTGGCATGAAAATACAGTGCAGGATTTTCTCACCAGAAGAAGGCTCTCATCTTTGTCTTCCAATATGCGAATATTCATTGAGACCCATGCCCCTGACATGTGGGTATATAATATCTTAGTCCAGATGAATCTAAAATGAACAAAGAAAAGGAACAGTTAAAATCTAACACTGACATAAGATAACATTTTCTACTTCAGTGTTTGAAATGTAATTAAAATCTCACTTGTTATTATCTATCTTTTTGGTTTACATATACTATTCTAATTATCTGGTTTTAATACAGTACAACAAAAAGAAATCACACTATGAAAGACATTAAACATAAATCATTCCAAATTGCAAAAAAGATCAAAACAGTATTACATTATAACAAGATTATGACTTCACATAAACACACACACAAATAAACATGAGAACATGATAAATAAAACAAATATCAACTACTATATGAATATTTTATCCCATTTTTAGTGTACTTAATATATTCATTTTCACACACTGTTATATACAGGGGTTGGACAATGAAACTGAAACACTTGCCAATATAGTATTGGAGGTCTCATGGCTATACTTGTGCTGTCTGGTGCCCAATCTTCACTTACTGTACATTACACCAGTTAGAGCAGTGTAAAGTTTCGTTATGTGCACCCAATGGTTCAAACATTGTACCTTGAAGGTAGTGCTCTGTATCAGGATAACAATGCACCAATACACACAGCAAGACTGGTGACAGACTGGTTTAATGAACATGAAAATTAAGTTGAACATCTCCCATGGTCTGCATAGTCACCAGATCTGAATATTATTGAGCCACTTTGGGGTGTTTTGGAGGAGCGAGTCAGGAAACGTTTTCCCACATCAGCATCACATAGTGACCTGGCCACTGTTCTGCAAGAGGAAAATGGCTCAAAATCCCTCTGGCTGCTTTGCAGGACTTGTATTTGTCACTCCCACGATGAAATGATGTTGTATTGGCTGCAAAAGGAGGCCCAATATCATACTAATTGTGATCTAAAACCAGGTGTTTCAGTTTCATTGTCCAACCCCTGTACCTTGTGTGTGCGTGTATTATATGTTTGTGCGTTTGGAAATAGATCTTTGATTAGCTTTTTTATTTTGCATTTAAGCCTCTTTTTGAGCATAAATGTAGTTACATTCTGGAAATGTAACTGTTGCATGTCCAATTATTTAGTCGTATTATCATTTATCCATTTCATGTTGTGCTTTCACCAAAGTGGTATAGTTAAGACGTGAGTGGGGGTTTGACATTGGAACTTACAGGAACGTTTAAAATTGTGCAAAATTTAATATCCTGTTCAGACCCTATTATATAGTAGATACAAACAGTATTAACTTAATTTAACATGAACAGCTAGTATGTCACAATACCTTGCGACAGACCGATAACAGTGTTTTTTTTTTGTAATTGATGATAATAATGCTCCGCTTTCCTCCATGTTCCGTTCTTCGGAATCACTTCATGATTGTTCTGGTAACCAATAACTTAATATTGAAATGAAATAAAATGTTTCATTTCTGTTTCTTTCGTAGTGTTTTAATTTTACGATGTAGTTTCCTGACAAAAGAACATGTAGTTTTAAATAAAAAGGCGACATACCTTCACTGGTATACCTTCACTGGTGGACGCGACACCCGATGAAAGAGGCTCCGCTGGTCTTGAACAAAATATAAGGCGAGCGCCTTGACCAAATATCTGAAATATAAGTAAAATTTCCCCCCAAACTGCCGAGACAAACAGAAAAAGTAAGGAATCCATTTTTTATACGTTTGAAATTGGTCAGCTACAAAGCGCTCGTGTCGTTAGTCAAGAGTGCAGATAATGAATTAAAATATCAGTCGACAGGGGAGATGTAATACTCTTAGGAAAAACGGAAATATTACTGTCAGGGCTTAAAGACAGTTTGTAATGAAAAACAACATTACGCATCCATATTAATTTACCACTGTATCATCTGTTGCAGTGGCACCAATCGACCGTTGGAATTAAAATTTTAACCCAACTGGTTGCGTTGTTATATAAATAACCCATCAAACATAGGAATAACCCAACAAAGACCCAACATGTTTAACCCAGATATTGTGTACAGTAAATAACCCAATGTTTTTTAGAGTGTATCAATGATGTAGCCCAGGAACTGAATAGAGGTACAAGTGGTTCTCCCTCAGTTTATAGAGGACCTGCGTAACGTGGAGATGATGGTCTGCCTCGTTCCGGGAGTAGATCAGGATGTCGGCAATGTAAATGATCACGAAATGATGTAGGTACTCCCGGAACACCTCATTCATGAAGGAGGGGAAGTTGGCTAGCCCGTATGGCATGACCAGATATTCATAGTGCCCTGATGGTGCGATGAAGGCGGTCTTCCATTCATCCCCCCGTATCCGGATGAGGTTGTACATGCTATGCAGGTCCAACTTGGTGAAAATGGAAGCACCTTTCAACATCTCGAGCACCACTAGCACCAGAGGAAGGGGATATTTGTACAGTACTGTCTGCTTGTTCAGAGCTCGCTGAACAATACAAGGCATCAAGCCTCCGTCTTTCTTGCCCACGAAGAAAACCTGGAAGCGGCAGGGGATGTAGAAAGGCGGATGTAACCCTGGCGAAGAGCCTCTTCTACATACTCCTCCATGGCCTTCTGTTCATGGACAGTGGATACACTCTTCCCTTCAGTAGGGTCGCACCAGGCAGCAGTTCAATAGCACAGTCCTATGGTCTATGAGGTGGTAAACGGGTGGCTAATTGTTTGCTAAAAACATCTTGGAACGCCCTATACTCTTCTGGTATCACATTCTCGTGCTGTCCTTCGGGACTCTCGATAGTAGTGGACTGGAGGAGTACATTAGGCGATTTAGTAGTTGAAATGGGTCGAGCAGGAAGTTGTAAACGTTTCGAAGCAAGAGTTACTCCATGAGAGGATGTCACCCGAAGTCCAGGAAAGGTGTGGGTTATGATGTTTTAGCCAAGGGTGTCCCAGGATGATATCGGCAGTTGATCCATTCAGCACCAGAAATGAGATCCTTTTATAATGAGTCCAATGCGAAGAGTAAGGGATGGTGTACAGTGTGTAATAATACCTTTTCGAAGTGGTTTCCCCAGGATGGAGTGTACATTCATTTTCTGGCAAGGGATTTGCGGGATGTGGAACTGGCTGATGAAGTCTCTGGAAATGAAGTTTCCTGTGGAGCCAGAGTCAATGAGGGCCTTTGCTGAAATGAAATTGTTGGCAGACATCACTGATACTGGAAGGTGGAGTAATGAGGTAACTTCAGGTCTCGTGATCAGACCACTCACCACAGGGCGAGGTGGACGAACGGGGCTTTCAGACATGAGGATGACCTTCAGCTCCGCAGTAAAGGCATAAGTGTTGTTGAATGCGCCTTTTTCTTTCTGCTGGAGAGAGATGAAATGAATCAACCTGCATTGGCTCAGTAGCTGGTGCTGAAGGATATTGTGATGGTGAAGATGCAGATGCAGTGGCGGTGGTGGACGGAGTATGCAGGGCAGGTAATTCAGGATCACAGGCAGTTAACTGCTGGGCCACTCGGATGGAACGCTGGATGAGGTTTTCCAAACCAAAGCTGTCATCATAGATAGCGAGATGTAAGGGAAGCAATGGGGACAGCTCTTAATGATATGCTGTGATGAGAGCGGCCTCATTCCATCCGCTTGCAGCAGCTAGGGTACGGAATTTTCCAGCATACTCAGACACCGAAGATCTTCCTTGCTTAATAACTGGTCATGCACAAAAAGGGAACTTGCTGTTTGATCAAATACCTCCCTGAAATGTGCTATAAAAGCCTCCAGGGTCCGAGTTACAGGTCCAGCTTGTTCCCAGATGGTTTAGCCCATTGGAGAGCACGACCGGTGAGCAGTGAAATAATAAACGCTATTTTGGCTCTATCTGTGGTGAAACGCTGTGGCTGCATCTCAAATAACAATGTGCATTGTAGGGGAAAGCCGCTGCAATTCTCTGCCGTACCACTGAACGGCACTGGTAAGGCCATGGGACTGGCAGGGGGATCAGGTGAGGGAGTGGTGACTGAAGGAAGAAGTGATTGACGGAACTGGTGAAGCAAATTGGCGAATGGATCGGCTTGTGAAGTGGATGGAGATTCGGGATCCATCAATTTGTTAAGCGTCTGGTCTTCTGTCGCAAACCACTGAAGCACAGGAAACAGGATGAATGTTCACATGACTTTATTCAGGGAAACACCCTCGAAATTCACAGGTAAGCAGATAACGAAATGAAGGTAGAGCATAAGGGAGACTTATCTCGTAGTAAATGGTCCTTGTACTTCAGGGAGAATGGGGGTGGAAGGAAAAGACCAGTGGACAAGGAAGACGGTGATTCTGATGATCACGATGTGCTAACTAGATACAAGGAGTCAGGTAAGTCTTGCATGTAAGCAAGAGATGAGACCAGACGGTCAGGTGCTTGTGATTGTGGGATTATAAGCGTCTCTTAATTAGGCAGAGGCAGGTGCAAGGAATCAATACACGGGTGAACTGGAATGGAGAGGTGGAGCTGTACCGTCTGACATTGATGGGATGGCTCGATCCATGACAATATATTTCTGTCAGGACCACTATCGTCAAAATGCACTTAGCATATAGTTTGGTCAAAAACTGGGCAAAAACTCCCTGCCCATCCATGCAGCATGTCATGAATGAGCAGGGAGAGCAGAAATAATAACCCCCCTGCGTAAACAAAACAGAACAAAGCAGACGTCATTAATGTACTTAATGATATTTAAGTGTAACACATTATTCAAACAAAAGGAGTGTGATTCAATGCGGAATATCAGAAGCCAAGTCCTGACTGTGGCGAAAGGAGTCCTATCATACGCACGCTGCTGGTGTGTATGCAGTCAGTTTTGATTAGGTAAAAGATGAGGTAATTTGATATCATTTGACCGTTTACGACACTCCAATTTTCCTGTTTTACACTAAAAGTGGTATTTTGCTTGTCCTTTTTAATGTTGCTTTACGCATTTTGTTTGCGTACTCCCTCTGTCACTTTGCGTACTCCAGTTTGAGAACCACTGGCTTAAAGTAACAAGCAGGGGGCGGTTGCATAAAAGGTTTAGACTAGTCTTAAAAAGTTAGTCAGCTAATTTTTTTTTTTCTTTAAGACTGGTCTTAAAGAATCACTTCCGGTTTTGCTACTGTTCGGACGCTCTTGCTTACTGCTCCGCGCTTTGCTCCCTGTTTATATACTTTTCTCAGACTTTTCTAAGATTTTAACCTCAGCAGATCAGCACAGTGCTCAAACAACAGATTTTTGGCAAAAACACTAAATTAAAAACTTTTTGTAACTGGAATAATACTACAAAAAAGGAGACTCTTTTCCTCCCACTGCCAGCAGTTTACATTCCGGAAACGGGAAAACACAACTGCCTACATTCAACAGACGAGAAAGAAAATGCCTCTTCAGCCTCTTCTGAATTATACTTGCTGCACAAACTGCCACAGACTTCTACAAAGGATTGTGGTTCTTGAAACAAAGTTACTTGCTGGACTTCCAAAACAGGCGGAACACTCAGCAGACCGTTGTCACGGACCCCGTCAGCATACAGCCGGTGAGTGACGTCAACCTAGTGAATCTCAACAGTTTATAAGTGTAGAGGAACAAGCCGAAACTGATGGACACACTAATCAATGGCACAAACAGGGAGCGAAACCCAAAGGCACTCGAGACATCAGATTGTCACGAGTATTTTGTATTGCTGCGGTAGCATCCTCTACCCCAGATATGGCTATGACAAGGCTTGCAAAAACTGGTGTTTTACCACCTCCTATACAGCTTGAGAATAGATTTGAAGCACTAATGAATGTGGGTGAAGAATCCCCAAATGTAATTGTACATGGATCGTATGAGCCAGCAGCTAACATCGCTACGAACAGGCGCTCAAGGTCGAGCAGACAGCGGCATTCAGCTCAGAGCGCAGCCGAGCCCAGGACTCTGATAGTGGGTGACTCCATTATCAGAAATATCAGTAGCAGGACTACAACTACATACTGCTTTCCTCAAGCAACTGTCTCAGATGTGAACAAGGAACTTCGGAACATCCTAATGAAGCACAAGACTGCAAATCGAATCATCATCCATGTGGGGAAGAATGATATTCGGAAAGAGCAGTCAGAACTCCTGAAGAAGGATTTCAGTGAACTCATCGAAACACTTCGAAGACTTGAGGTTCAGCCGTTCATCAGTGGACCACTCCCAGCAAGGGGAACTAACATGTTTTCACGATTGCTTGGGCTGAATACATGGCTACAAAGAACCTGCAGTCAAAAAGGAGTCAACTTCATCGACAACTTCAATCTTTTCTGGGGCCATAGACAACTGTTTAAACTGGATGGCCTCCACCCAAACAAACTTGGTGCAAGAGTGCTAAAGGACAACATCTATTTTTCACTCCGTCATCCTTCAGTGAAGTGTGCCAGTCCGCCCAACATGAATGGCACACACACACCTGGACAAAATATGAGTGACCACGGGACTTCACATCAGCTTCAGAGTCGTCATGTGGTCGACACATCCCACAAGGACACTGACAATGCCACACAGCCACAACAAGCACTGCTCATGAACACCATCCCGGCTGAGCCCTGCCCACAGAGCTCATCACAGACAGACTGTGACGTACTACAACAGCTCCAAGACTCAGCGCCGAAGGACGACTTTCTGGTAAACAGCCAGGAAAGCCAGGACAACATATTTCAGCCACCGGAAACACCAGAGCCACAGCCCCGCTCACCAGACACATTATCCCTCTCTCCAGCATCTCCACTTCTAAGCTTCTCACAGAAAATGGAGGAACTGGTATATGCTGGAACCAGACTCTCCCACTCTTTTGCTGCAAGCCCCCAGATATCAACTAAAAAACGGCACGCAGCACAACCACCAAAGCCTGTGGGCCCAGCTCACCCTCCTCCTCCTTCAAGAGCTCTCCGGCCACTGCCACAATGCCAGGGCCCAAACCCTCCTCCATCTGCTGTAGGTGAACCAAAAACAACTTATAACAGCTCTCAGTGATATGTGTCGGGTCCCCGCTGATAGCAGATAGCAAAAGGTAGTTTTCAATCAGTTGAACAGCTTAAACTCAAACGGATACCTGGATAATTTTCAATCTGGTTTCCGACCGCATCACAGTCGAATTTATTCGCTTAAATTCTGATACTGGCAAAATATCAGTGCTGGTACTACCAGATCTTAGTGCTGCATTTGACACTGTCAATCATAACATTCTTCTAGAGAGACTGGAAAACTGGGTCGGGCTTTCTGGGATGGCTCTCAGTTGGTTCAGGTCATACTTAGAAGGGAGAGGTTATTATGGGAGTATAGGAGAGCATCAGTCTAAGTGGACGTCCATGACATGCGGAGTCCCTCAAGGCTCAATTCTTGCGCCGCTCCTGTTTAGCCTGTATATGCTCCCACTAAGTCAAATAATGAGAAAGAACCAAATTGCCTATCACAGCTATGCTGATGATACCCAGATTTACCTAGCCTTATCGCCAAATGACTACAGCCCCATTGACTCCCTCTGCCAATGCATTGATGAAATTAACAGTTGGATGTGCCAGAACTTCCTTCAGTTAAACAAGGAGAAAACTGAAGTCATTGCATTTGGAAGCAAAGAGGAAGTTCTTAAGGTGAATGCATACCTTGACTTTAGGGGTCAAACAACTAAAAACCAAGTCAGGAATCTTGGTGTGATTCTAGAGTCAGACCTTAGTTTCAGTAGTCATGTCAAAGCAGTAACTAAATCAGCATACTATCATCTCAAAAACATTGCAAGAATTAGATGTTTTGTTTCCAGTCAAGACTTGGAGAAACTTGTTCATGCCTTTATCACAAGCAGGGTAGATTATTGTAATGGTCTTCCCAAGAAGACCATTAGACAGATGCAGCTCATCCAGAACGCTGCTGCCAGGATTCTGACTAGAACCAGAAAATTTGAGCATATCACACCAGTCCTCAGGTCTCTACACTGGCTTCCAGTTACATTTAGAATTGATTTTAAAGTACTTTTACTCGTTTATAAATCACTCAATGGCCTAGGACCTAAATACATTGCAGATATGCTCACTGAATATAAACCTAACAGAACACTCAGATCATTAGGATCGAATCAGTTAGAAATACCAAGGGTTTACACAAAACAAGGGGAATCCGCTTTTAGCTATTATGCTGCTCGCAGTTGGAATCAGCTTCCAGAAGAGATCAAATGTGCTAAAACATTAGCTACATTTAAATCTAAACTCAAAACTCATCTGTTTAGCTGTGCATTTAATGAATGAGCACTGTGCTACGTCTGAACTACTTGCACTATGTATAATCATTTTATAGTTATGATTACCCTTTGGTTAACTGCTAGTTGGTCAGACTACTAGTTAAGACACTGTCTTAACATCGAGGTTAAGTTAATGCAACTGGCCCCAGGTCTAGCAACAAACATGATACTGAACACTAATTAAGCCTTAACAAGCAAGCAAAATGTGAAAACCGTGATAGCTTTAAAGAAAAGACCTTCTGAAATAGCATAGACTGGGGCAGCATGGCCTTTATAGAAAAAGAAAAGCAGCAAAGGGGTGTTCTTCTGTAATAAGATGCTGAGAAGAGCAGCATGCCCCTTTAATGCAGTACCGCATATGGTGCACAACAGGCAGGTTGCCATTATCCAGATAATCGTTACCATTAATAACAACCTTTTCCTAAAGGGTGAAATGGCCAGTTGTTACATGGATGCTTTAACCCTTCTTGATATCTTGCTTCTTCTAGCGGGGAAAGCAGATCTCGTTACGCAGGCACGTTAGCACAGCTTAGCATTGCAGCAAAGTGTCTACATCAATGATGTACAGTTGCGAGAATCAGTGTTTGCTCAGGTCACTTCTGAGTCTATCAGCTTATATCAATCAATAGGCGAATTTGCGTTCAAGAACCTGAATCTGGTGAGAAACTCTGTGGGAAATGGACCCCTGTGGCGAAATCCTGATTGAACGCTTATAGAAACGGAAATCGCTGCTATCTGTTTTGTTCCTGAGCAAGCAAAAAAGCTGCTGAATAATACTGAATAGAGCTTATATAGGAATGCTGCGATAGGTGTCGTATTCCTATGGGTAGATGTGATCAGCTGATGCGAGCTTGACTCACGTGACCTGGCAGAACTGACGCTATACGTTTAATATATATATATATATATATATATATATATATATACACACACAGTGCCTATAGAAAATCATCATACCCCTTTGAAATAGTTACTTTATTTGTCATACAGCCTGGAAAGAAAAAATACAACATTTCTGCAAATTAATTAATAAAAAAACAAAACAAAAATGTAGTGGACAGCACATTCCAGGGCCCAGTTTATGGCAGGGGCTCTCCCTGACCACAATACTGGACAGAGGTTTGCTACATTTTGTTGTGATTTAGCTCAAAGGGAAATGTATATAATAATTACAATTAATTATGATTAATTACAATTATTTATATCAGCTGCCAGTAGTAACTGTAGCAGAATTAATTTTCCATCAACTAATCTGTTCGTCCAGCGAACATTCAGTATAAGTTTTATATCAACTCTAAGAAATGATATTTCCTTGGGCACAGAAAATAACTTCCTTAAAGTACTATTGCATTAGAGCATGTAGCTCGGATCGGAATCATAAAGGGACATTAATTTGCAAGGCAGAATCAGAATCAAAACTCATGTAATTTGTGCACAAGAGTTTATTAACGAAGGACTAACACATAACTAATCTAAACAAACAGACACGAAATCATTCATACATGGGGGAAGGGTCAGTGAGAAGCAGTTAGAGAGACCAGAGAATGTAGCTATGAAAAGAGTCAGTTAACCACCTGAGTGAAACCATCAGTGCTGTCTACAGCTTGTACTAAACCTCTGTTTTGTTTAGTTAAATGTACGATACTTGCATTGCCTTGGTCGATGAACAAGTGTCCGAATGCAGTCTCGGGTGAAAGTCTCGATGGTTTGGAGCAGTGGTGGTTTGGAATTGCGATCACGTTCTTCCAGGTCCGAAGAGTGATGAACTCCAAAGATGTTCTGACTCGATGGTGACTGGGAGTTTCTTCCCATGTGACAATTGAAGAAGAACCAAGAGCTGAGAGGGACCCAGCTGAAGTCCTGTGGTCTTTGGAGAATGGAAAGACAAGGCCACAAGGCCTGGCGCAGCTTAGAGTTCCGACGAGTTCTAGCTCATCCTCCTCATCCTCTTAGGTTCTGAAAGAACTCACGTGAGACGAGTGAAGAAAACTAAAAACCGCGGAAGAGAGAAATGTCTGTCCGAGGACATTTCATGAGGATGACTTCCAGGGCTGAGTGAATGTGTCTTGCTCTTTGTGGTCGAGAGCCACAGCTCTAGATGTTGGGGCCTGTCGGGCCCGCCGGGCACGCCCTGTGCCGGCTCAGGCTCCCCGTGGGTTCCTCCACACGGGCAGCAATCGTGAAGAGCGCGAAAAGAGTGAAGAGAGGGAGGCGGTCAAATGTTTGATGCCTTTAAGGTCTCTGGAGGCTGCGCCTCCAGGAGGCCCACGAACCAATGGTAACTTTCACCTTTGGAGGGAAAGTTTACGACTCTTTGTCTGTGAGCATGGTATTTTGCATATGTAATTCGATTGGGTGTTGATGCAAAAACTAGTAAGGTTTCTTAAAACACTAATATGTTGCATAGGTATCAACATCTAATTTACACCATCTTTTAGATCATCAAAATACGAATTCAAAGAAACCAAACATGACATAGGTGGGTAAACGACTAGTCATCTATCATAACGCATGCATAAAACAGTAGAAAGACAAATACAACAGACAAAAATTAAAATACAATGCAGTAATACTGTACACGATGACCTGGGCTATGTGTGATAGGAAGGTCAAAGAAAGGTTTGTCTGTGAATGAATAGGAAAGAACCCATTTCTATAGGCATTGTGTCTTTCCTATAGGGAAATGTAATGTGCACTGCTTGCATTCCTTGAAGCAATAAAACCTATGATATCAGATGGTCACCTTGGCAACGGAGCCCTTTCAGGGTGTTCGTTGCTTTGGGGGGGTTGTCTCCAAAACTCCAGCATATAGCTGGGGTTGTTGGTTTTGGAAGATTATTTGTTAAATGTAACAAATAACTGTGTCTGATTGGTCCAGATGCTACAATTTTGATTGGATCTTGGTGAAGTAACATAAGCAAACTGTCCGACGCCATCAGATAAGGATGCCAGGACAACAGCCAGACATCTCTTAGAGGGCAACAAGAAGACCTTTGGTACAAAGCCCGGGAAGGACAGAACTTCCTATTGGTCAAAATGCAGTTTGTGCCCTTCACCCACCTTGAGACTGATTCCTAAGTGTTTGGCCTGTGACCGACCATAAAAATTCCTTAGGACCTCCAGATGCAGCAGCATTGGGTGAAACAGAGAGATCTTGGAGATCTATCCAAATCCATTCATAACTATGTTTTCAAACCTTAAAACTGATGCACACTACAACACACTCAATGTGTAGTGCAACCTCTTACACAAACTTAGCTGTTAATGGACAAATGAATGCATGCATGACAGTTCAATCTTTTCCCATCATGTTTGGACTTTCATTTCATTCATAACATTGCCAAATGCATTCTGGTTATGGTTTGAGAAGTGAGAAATGCACTGTTAAAACTTTAGTGACACTTTTCTACCTTTGTGTTTGGACTATGCAAATAAATTCCACATGAGCAAAGAAGGGTGGGCCAACACATGTCCCCCCACTCTGATGGAACCAGCCAATCACAGCACGGAAATGGAGAAGCGCCAAATTGCAATCTCCTCCTCGTCGGAAAGGGATAAAGGTACCCTTCCAAAAGACACTCCTTGTTCTGAGTCTGCGGCTGGTCGAGGAATCACATGTTCTGAGTCTTCCGTCCGTTAAGGGAAGAGACTGCAACAGGACAACCAACGTTCTGAGTCTGAGTCCCATAGGGAAAAGACACAAACAGGACAACCAAAGTTCTGAGTCTCTGGCACGTCCAGGGGACGTTAACAGATACACAAAGTTCTGAGTCTCCCATCCGGTGAGACGATAGCAGATCAACCTTCGTTCTGAGTCTGAGCCCTGCAAGGGTGAAACAATAGCAGAAACATCTTCGTTCTGAGTCTCCGGCCTGCAAAGGTGAGACAATAACAGATACCATGTCCGAGTCTCCAGCTTTTGAGACAGCAACAGATACGACCACGTTCTGAGCCTCCAGCCTGAGAGGGAAGAGATAATCTACGTTCAGAGTCTTCGTCCACTGAGACAACAACAGATAACAAGTCCGAGTCTCCAGCTTTTGAGGCAGCAACAGATACGACCTCGTTCTGAGCCTCCAGCCTGCGAGGAAAGAGATAATCTACGTTCAGAGTCTTCGTCCAGCGAGACAACAACAGATGCAGCGTCCTGAGTCTCCATCCTAGAGAAACAAAGTGGATTGACCAAGTTCTGAGTCTCTAGAGAGGCAGAAGACACACAGACATTTGCAACAAGGTTAAGATCCAGCGAGCAAACCTTCACTTAAGGTACTTTTCCTTGCGTGTTCCAAGCTAAGGACCTTCAGCACCTACTCCAGGGCCACATCTGCATGTTCCAGATCTTAGAACCCTTTGGTGCTTCAGGAGATCAGCATCCTACAGCGCTTCCTTTTCAGGGCTGTCGAAACGGATTCCTGCTCCTTTCCCCACTGTACTGCCACCAGCGCAACCAGTGGAAGAAGTAGCCACCACCGGACTGCTCACTCAACCACAGCGAACGTAAATATCACTTCCAAACCTCTTCCAGAGACCTTGGCATTGTTGTGTATTATCAGTATATGATTTTCTAATTTACAATAGGTATTATATAACTGATTGCAGTTGATAACAAATCTTACACGTATTTGTTTGATGCATAATAAGGTTCTTCACCTTATTTGTTTCAGAGTAGCAACAGTTTATCTTTCCAAAAACGTAGCTCTGACATAGCAACACCCAACATAATCACTTGCATTTTATGCATCTTATGCACTTTATTCCTTTTCCATTCATGGTATTCATTTAGTAGTTGTTGATTACTCTTGTCTATCTTTTGTTAATAAAATGTATTTTATTACAACTTGTGTCTTCCTTGTGTTGATAATACAGAAGAGGTTCTACAAGTTAGAGATCCCACCAATCTTTCTTATGTGATGTACTCATAGCCACATTAATTGACACAGGATCCAAGAATCATAATGTCAGCTGTGACATGAGTACCCATCACTACCCTATTTCACCTCCCTAGGTTGGCGAAAGTTAAATTCACTACATTAATTAGCGTCCCTGGGTTGGCGAAAGTGAAATTTACTACAAAAAAAACAAAACAAAAAAAACAACTAGAATAACAGGGTTGGAAAAGTCATCAGTCCGTTGATTTAATACATCGTAGAGTCACCTTTTGCTTTAATTACAACCATCAGTCTTTTTGGATATGTCTGTACTAGCTTTGCACACCTTGATTGGGGAATTTTTGCCCATTCTTCTTTCCAGAATTACTCAAGTTCAGTCAAATTCTGTGTTGAGCGGCAATGGACTGCTCTCTTCAAATCCATCCTCAGATTTCTGATTGGATTCAAGGGTGATTTCACAACTGTAGATCGATTGTTCCAAAACAGGGAAAATTACTTTAAATTAATTAACAATTATGCGTGAGTAAATTGTCCTTGCATTGGTCAAAGTTCCACGGTTTATTTTCCAGGATTCCGCTCAGCTGTCATCCGTCAGGACGGAACAACAACAGCTTTGTGGGTTTATTGTTGCAGTTTTGTAGATGTCATTATATTAATTTATAATTTTGAGCAGGAGTCCAGGATTCGTCAGGAAAACATTTTTAAAATGCACTGTTGGTCCGTTGGATCGGATTGCTTTCTCACTACAACCAAACCGTTCCAGAGCTTGTTTTCAATCGAGCCAAGACCACCTCGTTCAGGCGATCTCGGACCATGTTCACATATGCTGAAACAAACCGAGCTAAGGGGGGAAACACGCCAGGTTCCGAAACGAAGTGCCACATGTGAAAGCAACCTAAGTCAGGGCTCAGGGCTCTGACTTGGCTACTCAAGGACATTCACCTTCTTATCCTTAAGCCATTTTGTTGTTGTTTTGGCAGTATGTTTAGGGTCATTGTTGTGTTGAAAGGTGAATGACCTGCACATCGTTAGCTGTCTAGCAGAGGGACGCATGTTTTCCTCAAGAATCTGGATGTACTTGGCAGCATCCATTTTCCCTTCAATCCTGACCAATCGCCCAGTCCCAGCTGAAGAGAAACATCCCCACAACATAATGCTGCCACCATCATGCTTCACAGTACATATGGTGTGTTTTGGGTGGTGTGCTGTGTTTGCTTTCGCCAAACATAGCACTTTGAGTTCAGTCCAAAAAGGTCATTTTTGGTCTCATCAGACCATAGTACCTCTTGCCAGAAGATATCAAGACTCTTCCAAATGTGTTTTTGCATAATGCAACCGAGACTGAGTGTGACTATGTTTTCTTCCGTGCCACCCTGCCATACAGGACAGCTTTGTGTAAAGCTTGGGATAGTTGTAACATGCACAGACTGACCAGACCTAGCCATAAAGCCTTGTAAGTCCTTCAAAGTTGCCTTTGGCCTTCTGGTAGCTTCTCTTATCAATGTCCTCCTGGCTTTGTCATCCACTTTGGAAGGATGGCCTGACTTAGGCAATGTGCTGGTGGTGCCATACGCTTTTCAGTTCTTAATGATGCGCTGAACAGTACTCCGAGGGATAGCTAAACCCTTTGAAATGTTTTTGTAGCCTTCTCCTAACTTGTGCCTTTCTACAACTTTATCCCGGAGGTCTTTTGGAAGCACTTTCCCAACCATGGTGAATTCTTTGCCGTACCATGCAATACTAAGAGTGGAATCTTCAAGAAACAAAGCTAACCAATGGACCACTGTATCTGGAGTAGTGGAGAGATACTTAAGTTGCACCAGTAAACACACAATGGTTAGATTTTCATGTTAGAAAACTAAAGTTTTTGCCCATTTGCTTGTTTGGGTTCCCTTCCTTTTTGCCAGTGTGGCTTGGTTTTGTCTGGACAACTGGGCCCCAATCCGACATATCACAATCCAATATATTATTTTAATATCCTCTGTGTGTCTTGGATGGTAGTGCTTAACATCACTAAATAAGTTACCACCTCTCAGGTAATGCTTTAATATTTTTGTGATGTCCTTTCCCCCCGTACTTTGGGAAGTTTTTTTTTTTTTTTTTTTTTTTTTTTAAATTTACCCTCACAGCCTCCCAACACTTTTTCATCAGGTCAGAAGGTCTGATGAGATTAGAAGAGCTGGTGTATTTTTTTGCTGTTGATGAAGTGGCCAGCTTCATTATTTCGTTGGTAGTTGTGGTTGGTATCACTAGACATAACCAGCAACTTTTCACAGTCTTCACAGATGTTTACTGCAGGGTCTTCAGGCAATTTTAGACAGCCACCCACCCAGCAACACAGATAAGTGCCTCTTTTTCACCAATGTCCGGCTGATCGGATTGCTTGTCCTGCTGTACAAATAATAATAGAGTAATTTATGCATATTACAAAGAACTGCATTATTTAATTGTATTTTTTGTGTATTACTGAAATGAATGATAATGAATAGGTGTTAACATTCTAAATTAATTTAAGAGCATGTTAAAAACAACAGGTTAACACTAGGATATGAGTGTGAGCATGCTGTGTCATGTTGTTGGAATTTTTAGTTGTTAATTTGTATGCAATTGTAACGGGACTCTTGAGAAGCGTGATAGATCCAGGTGCGAGCTTTATTAACAAGATCGTAGTCAAAACAGGCAGGGTCAGACACCAGCAAACAGTAATATCCAGGACAAGGAAAAAGCATAATCCAATGAACAGGCAGAACGTCAAAATACAGAGAGCAGTCCAAAGTAACAAATGAACAAGGCTATGAAACTAGGCAAAAACTATGGCGATGAAGCTAGGCAAAACTATGACAATGAAACAAAACTGTGGAAATAACAAAAACAAGGCTATGAAAACAGGGAAATGCTTGGTAGAGTCCACACAGACAAAACAATACTTCGCAGAGGCTGTTTGGCATGGCCAGCCTTATATGGCTGCCAAACAGGAAGCAACTATAGAAGCAGCAGAGGGAGCGGTAACAGACAGTCCATGAACAAGGGCTCCCTCTGCTGGCGTGGCGTTACAGCAATCCATTTGTATCATCATCATGAGTAGTCTCAGTCTTGTTAGAAGAGGAATGCAGAAGAGGAGGAACACACAGAAATTGTTATGCAGGTAAAGCATGGAAGAAAAGGTAAGTAATTTAAATGTAATTGTTTTTTACATGTCAATCTACTGAGTAAAATATGCTTATGCATTACCTGTTTACTACACCCCACGGCGGGAGACTTAAGAAGCAGTATGCAGCCGTCTGGCATACAATTTGTGGGACTACCATTGAAAGCAATGATGTTTGCCATTGATGCACTTTTTAGCGCAGCTGAAAATTCTCTGGCTGAAGGGTGAAACTGATGCCCTCCTTTGCCTCTTACAACAGAGAACAGATTCTAAACAGAACAATGATAAAATTTGTAAGTAGAAGTCTAGCTAATTGTCTGTACTGTTCACTATTAATACCTGTTTACTAAAATATAAATACCTCAAGGCAATCCTGGTTTAATTTGGAGGTGCAGAGATTTTTCAGTCCTGCAGCCATCAGGTTTTAGTGGATCATCAAAATACTCCTCACACTGAGAACAAGCTCTGGCACAGTGGTAATTTGCCGGACCTATTTCAACCAATGAAATTCAAGCAAAGGCGGGGTCAGGAAATCTGGATGTGTGGAGGGAATACTTCAGACAGAAACGTTATTAAATGAATTTACCATGTATTTTATTAAACAAATAATAATAAATCAACATCTGTAACATTTACTGAGATAATTAGCAGGCAAAGACGCACAGAATAAGTAATCATCGGCTAAATATTATAACATGCATGCATTTTCATTTGACTGCTTTATCAGTCGATCGTACCAAAGCTACTTATGGGGTAAAATGAGTAAAACATGGTTTTCCAATGCTACTGCGCTGTCTTTGAAGCCGATATGAGTGACAACAGAACTCTTCAAATCTCCGTGGCATTTCATTGGTCAGTTAGCGCTAGCATTAACATTAGCACTGTTCTCAGGGTAGAAGTACTCAATAGGTCCATATTACTGTTATTTTTAGTGTACTATGTGCTGCTCTCAGGACAGGAGTACTCAATAGGTCCATGTTACTGTTATTTTTAGTGTACTATGTGCTGTTCTCAGAGCAGGAGTACTCAATAGGTTTGTATTTCTTGTAGCATCTGGACCAATCAGACAGTTATTTGTTACATTTAACAAATAATTTTCAAAACCAACAACCCCAGCTATAAGCTGGAGTTTTGGAGACAACCCCCCAAAGCAATGAACACCCTGAAAGGGCTCTGTTGCCAGGGTGACCATCTGATATCATAGGTTTTATTGCTTCAAGGAATACAAACAGACACAGACACACTACATTTCCCTATAGGAAAGACACAATGCCTATAGGGATGGACTCTTTCCTATTCAATCACAGACAAACCTTTGTTTGACCTTCCTATCCCACATAGCCCAGATCATTGTGTACAGTATTACTGCATTGTATTTTAATTTTGTCTGTTGTATTTGTATTTGCCTTTCTACTGTTTTATGCATGCGTTATGATAGATGACTAGTCGTTTACCCACCTAGGTCATGTTTGGTTTCTTTGAATTCGTATTTTGATGATCTAAAAGATGGTGTAAATTAGATGTTGATACCTATGCAACATATTAGTGTTTTAAGAAACCTTACTAGTTTTTGCATCAACACCCAATCGAATTACATATGCAAAATACCATGCTCACAGACAAAGAGTCGTAAACTTTCCCTCCAAAGGTGAAAGTTACCATTGGTTTGTGGACCTCCTGGAGGCGCAGCCTCCAGAGACCTTAAAGGCATCAAACGTTTGACCGCCTCCCTCTCTTCCCTCTCTTCACTCTTTTCTGCAAGATCTTCCGATTGCTGCCCGTGTGGAGGAACTCACGGGGAGCCTGAGCCGGCACAGGGCGTGCCCAGCGGGCCCGACAGGCCCCAACATCTAGAGCTGTGGCTCTTGACCACAAAGAGCCAGACACTTTCACTCAACCCTGGAAGTCACCCTCATGAAATGTCCTCGAACAGACATTTCTCTCTTCCGTGTTTTTAGCTTCCTTCACTCGTCTCACATGAGTTCTTTCAGAACCTAAGAGGATGAGGAGGATGAGCTAGAACTCGTCGGAACTCTAAGCTGCGCCAGGCTTTGCGGCCTTATCTTTCCATTCTCCAAAGACCACAGGACTTCAGCTGGGTCCCTCTCAGCTCTTGGTTCTTCTTCAATTTTTACATGGGAAGAAACTCCCAGTCACCATCGAGTCAGAACATCTTTGGAGTTCATCACTCTTCGAACCTGGAAGAACGTGATTGCGATTCCAAAACCACCGCTGCTCCAAACCATCGAGACTTACACCTGAGACTGCAGTCGGACACTTGTTCATTGACCAAGGCAATGCAAGTATCGTACATTTAACTAAACAAACAGAGGTTTAGTATAAGCTGTAGACAGCACTGATGGCTTCACTCAGGTGGTTAACTGACTCTTTTCATAGCTACATTCTCTGGTCTCTCTAACTGCTTCTCACTGACCCTTCCCCCATGTATGAATGATTTCATGTCTGTTTGTTTAGATTAGTTATGTGTTAGTCCTTCGTTAATAAACTCTTGTGCACAAATTACATGAGTTTTGATTCTGATTCTGCCTTGCAAATTAATGTCCCTTTACGATTCCGATCCGAGCTACATGCTCTAATGCAATAGTACTTTAAGGAAGTTATTTTCTGTGCCCAAGGAAATATCATTTCTTAGAGTTGATATAAAACTTATACTGAATGTTCGCTGGACGAACAGATTAGTTGATGGAAAAATTAATTCTGCTACAGTTACTACTGGCAGCTGATATAAATAATTGTAATTAATCATAATTAATTGTAATTATTTATATACATTTCCCTTTGAGCTAAATCACAATATTCTGTTATTTTAACTGAATTGTGCGCTGCTTTCGGTGCAGAAGTACTCAATAGGTCTGTATTATTGTTATTTTTACTAAACTATGCACCGCTCTCAGGGCAGGAGTACTCAGTAGGTTCATATCACTGTTATTTTTAGTGTACTATGCATTGCTAAGCTATGCGCTGCTCTCAGGGCAGGAGTAAATAGGTCCATATTACTGTTATTTTTACTAAACTTTGCACTGCTCTCAGGGCAGGAGTAAAAAATAACAGTACTAAACTGAATTATGCGCTGCTCTCAGGGCAGGAGTACTCAATAGGTCCGTATTACTGTTATTTTTACTGAATTATGCGCTGCTCTTGGGGCAGGAGTACTCAATAGGTCTGTGTTACTGTTGTTTTTACTAAATTATACACTACTTACAGGACAGATCTGTGAAGCCGATATGAGTGGCAACAGAACTCTTTTAAATCTCTGTGGCATTTCATTAGTCAGTTAGCGCTAGCATTAACATCAGCGCATATGCTGTTTTTTTCAACAGGGCAGGGTAGGAGTACTCAACAGGTCCATATTGCTGTTATTTTTAGTGTACTATGCGCTGCTTACAGGGCAGGAGTACTCAATAGCTCCGTATTACTGTTATTTTTACTGAATTATGTGCTGCTTTCAGGGCAGGAGTACTCAATATGTTCGTATTACTTTTATTATTAGTGTACTATGCGCTGCTCTCAGGGCAGGAGTAAAAATATGTAAAAATATGATATAAAATATGATATTTTAGGAGTAAAAATATGATATTTTTACTGAACTATGCACTGCTCTCAGAGCAGGAGTACCCAACAAGTCTGTATTACTGTTACTTTTAGTGTACTATGCGCTGCTTACAGCGCAGGAGTACTCAATAGGTCCGTATTACTGTTATTTTTACTGAATTACCCTTGTGAAAAAGAAGTGTGCTGAATTGTATTAAAAGTGTAATTTTTGTGTACTTCAAATCTTAAAAGTATACTTTTTAAAAAGTGCACTTGCAGATAATATAATTTAAATTAAAGGCCACTTAAGTGTACTTAAAAAGAGTGGACTTTAATAGATCTTAACATACTTAAGTGCACTTTTTAAAAATGCACTTTATAATAATGTCTAATTAAGTATTACTTAAACATACATTTTACATAATTACGATTTTAGTGTGTTTTAAATAAGTACACTTATTTTGATATATTTATCAATATACTAAAGCACATGAAAAATAATTGGTTTTAAGTTCAACTTAAGTAACTTAAGTGTAAACCTTTTAACTTTTTTTATTATACAGTATACTCCAATAAAACGTATTGTTAAAATTTTAATCACCAGCTCCTGCGCTATGAACTCAATGAACTTTATTTTTCTACATAATATTTGACATGCAGTGTCATTTATGTAGAGTACTGTATTTGTATGTAATAGTACTGTACTTCACATCTATGTACAGAATACTTTCAATATCATTATGTTGTTTTAAGTCACTTAAACACACATTTAATTGCATAAAATGCAAGCAAAAGTTTAACAAATCTATCTAGTTAAGTAAGGAAAAGGTGATGGAGAGCTCTGGTGGTGAGTAGAAGGACATCAGCAGATTCATAACACACACCTTGAGACTTTTTAGATCTCGCCTATCAAACACACCACCCAAACACTCATTGTTTTACTTTTTTGAACTGGACTGAATAAACATTTGAAATAATCCCTTTTCCTATGGATGGTCCTCAATGGAGACTTGTTGAACTAGTGATTATTAGAGTGATACCTCTGTCATGTTTGTTTTGTTGTGTGGACATATATGTTGTTCATTATTTCAGTTTCCTTGGCTGCCAGTCTATTAAATTGTCGTAGTTGTTGGTTTGATTACATTCACCTATCTTTTCTTTATTCCTCATTTGTTCATATGTGTCTGTGTGCGTGTGCCCTCATTTGATGTCTGGTGTTATCTTTCCTAAGATGGTAAAGCTGTTACATTTTTTGTTGTTATCTTTGTCATATTTGTAAATAAACTACATGTGCTGCATTGTAAATTCTTACAAACATAGGCAGACTTAAGGAAGGGCACTGCCCCCCCAGACGAGAGCCAATCGTTATTTTGTCTGAGCTATGAAAAATCAAAGAATTCATATTTTTTCCATTTTATTTATATTATCTTACTATTTTAGTAGACAGAATAAGTATGTTTTGGGTAAATTAATTTCAGTTTAAGCCCCATATTCTCAACTTGTCTTGATAGAGAGGACTCTCTTTTCGTTATTTTCTCGCTTTTGCAAGTTAATTGTTTGGCTACATCAGAAACAAGTTTCTCAGAAAGTAGGAAACTGGCTTCGAACTTCAGTGGCACATATCTTCAATTTCCTTCTTTTCACTCGCTTTCCTTCGCTTTTAAATAGCTTGTAAATGCGCAGTTCACATTTTACTTTCACTTTTAAATTATCAATTAACAACAAAATAAAACGTTAAACTCACGTAGCCTATAAATTAATCGTGGAACTTTTATTAACAAAACAAATAAAAATAGCTTACACCATGCTATATGCCTAATATAAAATAACAAATAGCTTATGCTAGGCCTACATAAATTTTAAATAGCCTAGTATACAAAACTGAAAATCAGTAAACACTGTGGAACCAAATATATATAAGAAGCGTAGAACATTTATTAGCAAAACGAATATGAAAGAAAGTACACAAAGTAAAAATCAGCAAACACTGTAGAACCAAATAAATAAGAAACGTATGTTCAAAAAAAAAAAAAAAAACTTTGAACACCACCACCCAGACAACATTTGTAAGGTCCACGCAATTGGCCCAATGGAGGTATCCAATGGTGGCCAAAGGTTTCTTGCATGTTTGGTCTTTTCAGTGCGCAAAGTTATTTAATTTAGGTTAAATTCAAATCTGACTCCATTTTATTATCTAATCTGACTCCATTTCATCTCGACCTTGAATATAGGTTAGAATGCCGATCATTATAGATTCTTCATAGGATAATTTATGTAGACATTTAATGATTCTATTTACTCTTGATTATTATTGTACTCGTTCATTCGGGTGCTCATGTCGCTCAAAGATATCACTCCGGCCGTTAGCATACCTTACGGTCACATTCTCATTAGTCTTGGATATTAGACAGAGGTAATTGACTAATACTTTAGACGGCCACCCCTATGCTTGCTCATTCTAAAAGTACTTTTATTTAATCCCCATAGATCTGTACACACTTGAATAAAGCAACACTATCTCCAGTCAGAGGTCATGACCACTACAATAGATATAAGCCGACCAACATTACTTCTCTGATAGTAGCTTTGGTTTGGTCATGCCATGGTCTCCCATGTACACTTAGCTAGAGTAATATTACAGTAAACAGAGGTTAGGCTCACCCTATTTAGGTTGACCTCAGTTGACCTAAACAGAAATTCCCTTTTAGCCCTTACAGTCTAAGTACACTTGAACTAATACCAAGTGTTAGCCAAATCTCTAAAGATACAATTGGTGTGCCCTATGCTCCATCTCAACTGAATTTTAGTTTGTTGCTAACCTGATGCAGGAAATGCGGTAACAAGGATACATCTTAGATACATCTACTAGAGTCAATAATTACAGAGTAAATAAGAATAGAATCAAATGTAACAATTTATTAGCACTCAGGTAGATATGCATTATGCCAATTATACAGCTAACTGAAAGATATCAAATCAATACAAAGAAATCTCCAAGATGAGTCTAGGAGTAAGATGTATACCTTACTCCTATATAGAGAAATACATATGGGCTCATTCTGGCTACAGAAAAGCCCTGATCTTCTTGCTACACTTCAGACCCAGACAGACTTTCCCCGAAATGGAGACAGGAACTAACAATTTGAATTTGCATTGATCAAGTCCTTGACTTGATCGTTTGCACCTTTTGGGGACAGATGGTAATTTGCATGAAAGACACTGGGAAATAGTACACCCTCAACAGTGAGCAATATATCTCTGAACTCTTAGGATCTGTTTACCTTTTAGTTTACTTCTTGTGAGAATGAGACCATTGTACCAGACGCACAGTGACAGTTCAAACGATATCAAACATGACTGTGGATATCACTTGTATTCATGTAGAACATTATATTATGCTTTTGACCATTCTAAGTGAGCTGAGTGAGAGGAGATGGGTGAGGGGAGGTGGATGGAAGGAATAGGTGAAAAGGGACTTTTCTCACATCTTCTCTCAGTGAGTTGTGGAAACAAATGTCTGCACTTAATATACTGTGTGTGTATTGTCCTTCTCAGAAGATCCAAGTGTCTGAGGTTCTGTAAACCTTATATGGGTATGAACTGGACTGAAAAATGGGCCCCATATAGGATTTGTCCACGGGTTCCATAATGGCCCCATGTTAACTGCCCACATGGATTTCATATAGGATTGCACTTGTCACAAGGTGGGACCCAACTGGGCAACATGCACAAGACCCGTCTCGGTCCCAGCTTTAACCCAGCTAACATTTGATTGTGGGGCCCATGTGGGTTTGAAATGGCCTGAAAAATAGGCTCTATATGGGATTGTCCGTGGGTTCCATAATGGCCCCATTTTAATTGCCCACATGGATTCCATATGGGATTGCACTTGCCACTAGGTGGGACCCAACTGGGAAACATGTGCAAGACCCATCTCGGTCCCAGCTTTAACCCAGCTAACATTTATATGTGGGGCCCATGTGGTTTTGACATGGGCTGAAAAAGTGGGCCCAAAGTGGGATTGCCCGTGGGTTCCATAATGGCCCCATGCCAATTACCCACATGGGTTTCATTTGCGATTGCACTTGCCAACAGGTGGACCCCAACTGGGCAACATGCGAAAGACCCATCTTGGCGCCATCTTTAGGTTTTATGTGGGTACTACAAGGTTACTACATGGGCTGAAATATTGGTTTTAAGTGGGTTTGTCCACGGGCCCCATGCAACATACCCATGTGGGTTCTATGTAGGATTTCACTGGGCTTTGGGTGGGGCCCATCTAGGGATCATATGCAAAACCCATCTGGGTTCCATCTAAATATGGGTTATAAGTGGGTTTGTCCATGGGTTCCATGTTGGCCCCATGCAATTTACCAATGTGTGTTTTATTTAGGATTTCACTGGGTTTTTAGGTGGGGCCCAACTATGAAACATACACAACACCTACCTAGGTCCCATCTTCAAACTCTATGTGGGAACTACATGGGATAAATTGTGGGCTGCAAGTGGGATTGTGCACGTTCTCCTAAATGCAGCCATTAAAACTGAAGCAGAAAACTGAAGCAGGATTACACTGGTGTTAGGGTGGGCCCAACTAGACTATATGCTTACGGCTAATCTGAAAAAAAATGGTTTCTATTTCAGGGGTCCAGTGTGACTGCAGGCTTTTTTTATCGAGTAACAACGCCACACAAAAAAAGTTTTAAATCATTAGATTACACAGTGAGATTGAAATATTTTCAAATTTCAATTTTATTGAAACTACCCATCATATTATGCTATATTCTGATACCTAATTGTTAAAATTATGTAATTGTTAAAGTTAACAAACATTTTGAACCTGTATTTGAACCAGTGTTTACTGAAAGCTTTGAACATTTGCACAAGGAAAACAGAGACAGAAGCAGCAGCAGCAGCAACTATACATTTTTCAGTACTGCTGACACTGCAGACAGAAGTTTGTGCATTCTAGACACCCTCAGTCCTCCTCTGTCTCTTGTCCCAGTAAACCATTTTGAGAGTTCCCTCTCAGATTCTTGCCGGTTGACCTTTGACATCAGTGCAATCTTCTTAAGTGCCTCTGCAAAAGAAATTATATATATATATATATATATATATATATATACAGGTAGCATTAAAAATAGCACTTTGGTGCTTGACTGAAACATGGTGATACTAAAATGATTTTTTTAATAATAGGACATTTTAAAATTTGTCATTACGATGAGGTATGAAGATGCTGCCCTCCCCTACAGTAAGGAAAACAACAGAGTAAAAGCAAAGGTGTTTGTTTACATGCCATTCCAATAGACAACTTTTCTACAATGTGTTTAGTTAACGTGAAATATTATGTTACTTACACATGTTAAAATACTACAGAATAATAACTTTTACTTGGAGCAACTCAAGGGAGAGTAAATGACGACAGATTTTTTTTTGTTTTTGTCAACTATTCCTTTAAGAGTCTCAGTTTTAATAAATTAGAGTTGCATGATTCTGGATATATAGAGAATCCCAGTGTTTTAGTTTCAAACAGACATCAAGATTCTGAACATCAAACTAAAAAAAGTGTAATTTACTAGAAGTTCTGACAAAACACTAATTGCAATCTATTCAAAATGTTTAACCTTGAATGATTTTTTTTTTTTTTTTTAATGGTCTGAATTAATGATTAAATGACTCATTAATATATGTTGTTTCATTACTGGATGAATCTGTGTGTTTTTTTTTTTAATAAATCTCTTGAATGATTCAATGACAAATACATGTCTTTGACAGTCACTTGTCGGTACCTACTGGTGTAACATCACTGATATAATATTTATATGAATTGTCAGCTTTGTTTCTGCTACTGTAAACATCAGTGTTTATATCCAACAGGGTTCCCACTGTTTCATGAACACCAGATTAAAGGACTTTCAAGGACTATTTAAAGCACCATTCATTTTATATCAAGCACCTATCAAATTCACATGCCAGCATATGTAGCGTCACGAAAGACCTTTTAGAGTACTTAACATTTCACTTACACTTAACATTTACATTAAAAATTTCAGTGCAATTTCAGAGTAATGAGGTTTTGAATGTGTAGGTTTCATAAATTTAGACCATTTTGAGCAGTCGTGTTCAAAGGAATTTTGAATTTCTCAAATATTGATAAAAATATATATTCTTGTATCAAACTGTTTTTGCTGTAAGTCTTGTAAAAGGTTTAAATTTGAAAGAATTGCTCAATTTTTAAAATTCATTAAAAAAATGGTTAAACAGGGCTCTACACTTACTTTTCTTTTTAGGAGCACTTATGCTTCTAATTCTAAAAATAAAAATTAGAAGCACAGTCAAAAATTTCAGGAGCACCTTCTAATCAATAATCAAACTAAAATATTAGCCTTCCCATTACGAGACGATATTTGACTCCTTGAAGTGATTTACAGGAAATGTTGTTTTTACCTTTGTAAAAATGTATTAAAAGCAAGTCATCTTTTGTTAAATTCAAAAAAATTATATTTATAAGCTTTTTTTTTTTTTATTTAAACAACAAGTAGAAATATAGCTGCAAGCAGCAATTGTGGGGCCAAGCACAAAAGAGGCAGAATAAGGAGCTAAGCATGGCAAGGAGCAACAGAATGACTACAACGAGTAGTTAAAGCCATTTTAGGATGATATCAGTTGAAATGGCTGAAAAATCATAAATACAACCAATAATAATATAATTTAATGGCTTATCACTTTTGACCAATAGGTGGTGCTGTTTTCAAATTAATGTGATGTGTTCTGTGTGAGGTGACAATGACACACAAAGTTGTCAATATGTCAAAGCTTTCCAGAGATACAGCCTCAGAGTCATTTTGGCATCGAGCCTGAAATTTGTGGCGGTGCTGTACGAAAACGGTTTTGTCTATCGACATGAAATCCATAACTTTGTGTCAGGACAGTCTGAAGATGATTTGAGTCAAATTTGGTGAAAATTGGACCAACGGTCTAGGAGGAGTTCGAACAAGCATGTTTTGTACATTAATCAAAATGGTGGAAAGGAAGTTTGGCCAACTATGGTATAATTGGTATGTTTGTTGTCAGCATGATCCAAGGAATGTTTTGGGATCATTACAATAAGTTAATGCAATCAGAAGTTATTAGCATTTTTGGAGACTTCATTATTAATGTTTAATGAATGGTGTTTTACTTCTGACCAATCGGTGGAGCTGTTACCAAATTGATGTGGCGCGGTCAGTGTGAGGTGACAATGGCACATACAGTGTTTGGTGCAAATATGTCAAAGCTTTGCAGAGATACAGCCTCAGATGCAGTTTGGCATCCTTCCAGCAAATTCGTTTGATGCACTAAACGAAAACCGTTTCCTACTGTGCATCGACACAAAATCCATAACTTTTTGTCAGCATGGTCTGAACATGATCCGAGTCAAATTTGGTGAAAATTGGATGAACAGTTTAGGAGGAGTTTGAAAAAGTAGGTTTTTAACGTAAATCAAAATGGCGGACAGGAAGTTCATCCAATTATGGCATAATTGATATCAAAGATCTCAGCATGATCCAAGGAATATATCAAGATTAGTTTAATTAGAGTAGGCCAATTAAAACAAAAGTTATAAGCAGTTTTCTAAATTTCGTTATAACTTCCATTTCGTTACTAAATTTCGTTATAACTCGTTATAACATCCAAACTTTTTGAGTACTGTCAGGGCAAGGTGCCGAAGACACATACTGAGTTTTGTAATGATACGTCAGTGCGTTCATAATATATAGCATTTTTGGACAAAATTCAATATGGCCAACACCCAAAATGGCTGACATGGGAAAATTGATGCACTGAATCTGAAGAGACCAGTTTTGTGATTTTTGGCCAAACCATTCAGAAGGTATAAGAAAAAATAGCCATTTTCCATATCTCCTGACCACTGCAGGTAGCCTCAGGTCATGCTTGTTATTACACATACCAAGTTTGGTCTCAATATCCCGTTGCGGAGATATAGCCTCACATCCATTTTTGTGTGCTTTTCATAGAATTCATTTGCGCGTTATTCGAGAACAGTTTGACTAATCAACTTGAATTCCATAACTTTTTGCCAGCATGGTCTGAAGATGATCTGAGCCAATTTTGGTGAAAATCAGACAAACTGTCTAGGACGAGTTCGAAAAAGTAGGTTTTACGAAAAAAAAATTTATAGAAAAAAAAAACTAAACCTTACGATTTTTGAATTTTGGACTTCATTCAACTCGGCATGAGCCAAGGATTCAGAGGAAAAAATAATTTTTCTTCTGTGCTTTACGGTTCAAAAGTTATTAGCATAAAATGATTGAAACAAGTGGTGGCGCTAGAAAGTTTGAGTTAGAGACTCCAAATTTGCTGTGGTTAATGATGGGACTGTCCTCAATCAGTGTGCCAAATTTCTCAACTTTCCCGCAAGTGGTTCTATGGGCTGCCATAGACCTCCAGAGCGGAAGAAAAAGAATGCTAACGGATACAATAGTTGCCATCACACTTTCAGTGCTTGGCCTCTAATAAGAATAAGTTACTAATCAAATGAAATCAGTATAAAAAAAGTTGGGCTCTAGAGTGCGACCTAATTTCTCAATGGTGCGACTAAAAAAAAAAAATCTGAGGTCACAGTGGTGCAACCAGCCGCTTGAGGGCAAAAAAAAAAGTCTCTGCGACTGTGGTTCAACAGATACACATTAGGCCCATATCGTGGTCTAAACCAATCAGAAATAGTGAAGGGCGGACCCCCCCCCACTGATTGGCCATGGTCCAGATATTCCTGTACGTGTGTATACGTTTGAAAATGCGTGTGCTGCAGTCAGACAGAGAGAGGCAAGTAACCTAGGCCCGTCAGATAAATAGAGTGGATGTAGCCGCGGATGATGAGAGAATATGAATAGAACGACTGACAACTTTTTTGTTAAGAATGTTAAATTAAGGCCTGATCCGTCCAAAAATCATAACCATTGCTCTGACACGGAGCCATCAACCTCCCAGGCTATGTCAAGACCTGGGCCCGTATTCACAAAACATTTTATCTTACCACTAAAAGTTCTCCTAAATAGCATTAAAAGGTTTTAGCTAAGAGTTTTCTCTTAAAACCTATTAACAACACTGCTGAGACAAACTTTTATTAACGAATAGAAAGAAATCTTAAGCTAGGAGTAAGGGCGGGGTTGACCTTGTTACTATGGATGATGTCAGCATGCTCACTAATCATGCACACAGTGATTGGCTGATAAGTGAGGTGTCTCTGTCAGAGATTTGTTAATAGAAATATTGTTGTAAATGTTGCTACATTCATATAAAGAATTTAAAATGCAGGCAAATGATTGACAGCCTTTTACATGTGTGCTTCTTATAATAAACATTTTGCTGATATGCATATAAACAGACTGTTTTTTAAAGGGCTTTTTATGCTTGTAATGAGACAGGAAAGCGGAGAACTGGCAGGAAATCGTTATGTGAAGAAAAAGGAGCGAGATCGGCAAAGCACCTCAAAACGGGAATCAAACTCTGGTCACCGTAAGCATAGTTACGCTGCATGTCAGCGCGCTAACCACTAGGCTATCTGTGCGATGTAAATAATATTTTATTAAAAGTATAGTATAATCGTGGCTGATAGTGAGGTACGCAAATGTGAAAGAAAACCAAACTGGACGCAAAAACACCTGTTACTTCTTGCCCATCGTATTAATAAAAACAAGGATATCATCAAAGGAAAATTTGGAGCTGGGATAACCTTCGAGACTAAAAAAGTTTTGTGGGAATATGCGTACAGATAAATGTGCAAATAAATGCAGAGTGTTTCTAAAATGTTTACGTTCCGAGGCAGACTGCCAGCAACAGCAATATTAGGATAGTCTAGATTTGATCTTAGTGATTTAAGCCTGATTTAGGCTGATTTATACTTGACGCGTTCCTCTGCACCGCAAGCCTGTGCTGACTGCGCGCGCACATCACCAAATTCTGGGCCCCTATTCCTAAAACATCTTAAGGCTAAAAGTATCTCATAACATACCGATTTAAGAGGAAATTTTAAAGATAATGGGAGTGTCAATCCTAAATTAAGGACTCCTAATTTTTGTTCTAAGAGTATTTCACAAAGCGTTTTAGCACTAAAACTAGCTCCTAAATCTGTGAAATGTTAGAAGTAGTGAAGAGGACTCTTAAGTCACTAAGATCAAGTCCTAAAACTATCCTAAAATGGCTGTTGTCGGCAATCTGCATCGGAACAGAAACATTTTAGAAACATTTGATGATAATGAACTTTTAAGAAGGTATCATCTTAATCGCGAAGGTATTATGACTGTTGTAGAACTTGTCAGGGACGCAGTCACTTCACTAACAAATAGAAACAACCCAATAACGCCACAGATCCACAGTACCTGGCCACAGGTAAAATGCAGCTATGCTGTGCAGACGAACTGGGTATATCTGTCAGCAGAATATTGCATCAAACAATAAATGCCCTCTGTCGACCTCACATCGTCAGACAATTTTTACACTTTCCTCTTGACGTTCGCCAACTACAAAATAACAAAGCCCACTTCATGGCCATAGCTGGATTACCTGGAGTAGTTGGTGCTATAGATGGGACACATGTCCGAATCATTGCGCCATTGGAAGATGAACACGCATTTGTAAATCGAAAAAAAATTCACAGTATTAACACACAGGTAGTTTTTGATGCCAGCTACAATATTCTGGACATCGTCGCCAAATGGCCAGGCGCAACACACGACTCCCGGATCCTACTGGAGAGTGGGTTGAGGCTGCTGTTTGAGAGGCATCATGTCCCACCTGGATGTCACTTGGTGGGGGACAGTGGCTATCCATGCAGGACATGGCTTCTTACGCCTTACATCCACCCACAACCAGGACCATAGTTGCATTACGACAGGTAAGCTAACAAAATGTGTGCTTTCTTTTTGAAATTATAGTTATATTCAGTGGTGTTAGTGGTGCCTGCAGAAGTGGGTATTCGCATAATCGATCCCCACGGAATAAATTATTCACTGGTTTAAGAAATGTCTGATCGTAAAAGCCTGCTTATTTTCATTTTTGAGGTATTGATTTTGTTATAATGTACTGATTCGTATGGACAGGCAGCATCTGGGGTGGAGGAATAAACGGAGCGGGCGCAGGCGCATCAGGGGCAGTCATTAAACATATTTCAAAGGAAGCCGGCGCCACGGTTCTGACTGCATCACTGTTTTTACTGGGTGTTTTTTTATGGAATCTATGCGTTTATTCACATGCGATTGAATTAGCTATTCATGTTTTTGGCTAATTTTGGCTAATGCGGGACACTACTGAATGATGCGCATCAGAGGGGATTTAGAAGTAGGTATACGCAAAACCGACTGATAAAGAAGTGGGTATACGTTGTATGTGTACCCTGCACTACACTACTGGTTGGTCACATAAATACAGAAAGGGGCGTTGGGCAGATGAAACTTCGGTTTCATATCCTACATGGGAAAAAAAAAAAAAAAAAAAAAAAAAAAAAAAAGTTGCACATACAACATACATTAACTGTATTAACCTTTCGATATGTATTCAGTCTCACTCAAGACGTTATATGTTGTAGAGCCCATAAGAAAACACGCAGTGTTGTGGAAAGGGGCATTGGGCAGATGAAACTTCGGTTTCATGTCCTACATGGGAAAATCCGGCTTACTCCAGAGAAAGCAAGCAGGATCATCACTGTCTGTGCCATTCTGCATAACCTGTGCAAGCAACGAAATATTCCACAGCCAGAGGAGAATGAAGATAATGATGATTCTGCTGCTGATGATGAAGGCAGAGTGGCTGTTCACATACAAAGTGGACTGGCATACAGGGACCACTTCGTCAATACACACTTTGGGTAAATCATCGCAACAATAATATTCTGTTACTAAGAGCAGCATCACAGACTAGCAGAGTAATGTCACTTCTCCACTTAAATAGCGTGACAGATACACAGACCTTGAATTACCAGTCTATAAGTACTTCAATGACATTTATTTTAGCTTTATTTTGCATCTACAAAAATAAGTCAAAACACAAGTTATGATTGTCATGTTTTTATTCAAGAGATTGTCTGTCTTTAAGCATGTTCAGTTTCTGAGAATAGTACTTCTCTTGTAAGTGGAGAAGCCTCTCCTGTGTATCAAGGATCCTATGCTGTTTCTTTAATAAACTAATTTCAAGCTTTAATTTCTGTTCCAACAGAGATGCTGTTGGAGCAGAACCACCACCAGTTGCTGCAGGACTGGCAGGAGCAGAGCCTGGAGAAATGGCGGGAGGATCTGGGGGGGTGGGGGCAGGAGCATTGCCATGATTGCCAGTTGAAGTATTGGCCCTAAAAAGAGAGAGATGGATTTTGGTTTTGGTATTTTGAGTGCCCTATGTTGTGAGGTGTTTACGGAATTATTATTATGATTATTATTATTTTGTAAGTCATTGCAATTATGCTATTCTTAATCGATTTATTAAACATTACAATCATTAATGGCTGTCCCAGCTGCGAATAATTGACGCAAATGTTTCAATAAATAAATAAATAAATAAACACACTTACTCCTCAAGTTCATTCAGTAATTGCATTGCAGGGTCAATGCATCACTCCAGCCCTGTTATGCTGGTGTCTGAGTGCCCAAGGACACTGTACACCACCGAGGCAACAGGGGATAAAGCCTTGGGTGCTGAGCCACCTCCTTATGAATGCAATAAATATTTTAATGAGGCTAAGGATTTTAATCTGCAATAGCCTAACAAGGTTACATGAAAACTTTATGGTCAACTTGAAAACAATATAGATTTACCTGTAGCAGTTGTTTGTCGCTTGAATTCTGCGATCTCTGCCCTTGCCTGACTTTGCAAAGAATACCAGCGCTTTTCACAGTCATCTTTGCTTCTGGACAAAAGTGGGAAAACTGCATTTATTTGCGCACATATATTTTCCCACACATCTTTTTTAGTTTTTGAGGTTATCCCAACTCCAATTTTTCCCTTGATTATATCCTTGTTTTCATGAACAAGTTGGGCAAGAAGTAAGAGTTGTTCTTGCGTCCAGTTTGTTTTTTTCTTTTACATGCATGCCATATCAGCCATGATTATTCTACTCTGTTAATTAAAGGGCTGTTTATATGCATATCCGCTAATTGTATACGAGGAGCACACATGTTAGAGGCTGAACATATACATGTTTAATTAGTGACACTTGCATTTTAAAATCTTTATTTTAATATGGGAACATTTTTTATTTTAAAACTTTTCTTTAAATATGGTAACATAATATTACACTTTACAATATTTCTATGAATAAATGTATGAGAGAGACCCCTCCCCTATCAGCCAATCATCGTGTGTATAGATAGTAAGCATGTCGACATCATTCATAGCAACGAAGTCAACCCCGCCCTTAAGGCGGGCGTACACGGTGCGATTTTTGAGGTCGTACGAGCTCGCATGCGATTTTTTTGATTATCGGAGGAAATCGTCTCTTCTCGTATGGTCGGGGCTCGTATGGTGTGTGATAAATTACGAGACGAGCAGAGTGCCTTACGAGCACTTCCCGACCTCACGATCATTTTTAAACATGTCAAAAAACTTCGGGAGCTGTCGGATTGAAAGCGTGACGTGTGTGCTGTTGAACGAGCCGTTTTGTTGAGCAAACTGGAAATGACCAATCAGAAGCTAAGAAAAGAAAACCACAGAAGAAGAAAGATGAACATGGCAAGGCCACGGAGAACAGCGAGCGCTGTATGATATATCGAGCAGCATTTATCATGACAGGCTCCATTGGGGGAGGAGGGGGGTTGGGGTCTACATTTTAATATTACAAACAATATTAATAGTATAGTTATTAGTTTAAAATGTTTTATTTGATTTTATAAATGAGTCAATTTATACAATGTCTAAAATGTTAGAAAAAAAAAGTCGGAGCATCGGGACAATTTTCAGGTCATAGTTCAGACGCGGCTGGGCTTCGGGCCTGTTCTAGGCTTATCCTTATTTTTTTCCTTATTTTATCCTTATTATTTCATACATACACCAATTATGGTGATGAAAACTAATTTCTGCGCTGGTGGAAACAACACGAGAACACTTTCGCTTTCACTTTCGAGACCGTCTCCGCCAGCAGCAGCAAATCAGCGCAGCTGGAAGAGATCCGTGTTCAAGCGCACGCAATGGGCTGAAACTTCCCACACAGCTCCGGCAAACGTAATTACAATGAATGTGTCGGGGGAAATAGAAAGGAGATATTTTAATTATTTATCAACAAACTAGTGTTTTCTGAGTCAGTGTCCCAAGGGTTAAGTTGCGGATCCTGACTCACCATCTTCTCTTTGCCTCTTTGGACGCGCCTTTAGAGAAATGCATCTTTACATATTACATATTGAAAGAGTTTTTTGTTTTTGTGAAAGAGTATTAGTTTTGTTTCGTTAAGTAATCATTTCAAGCTTTCTATAGATATATCATGTCTGTGAGGTATGTATTCGCTGAGTTTCCGTTAATTTTTGTGAAGCGCTCCTGTTGAGACAACAGAAAGCGCATCATGTTTGTTTTCTTTATTTAATAAAGCACCGTTTGCAACGTTTTGTTGATATTGTGAATGCACACAAATAAAAGACCCTTAACAGTTCCGAATGATGTATTACTCTTACCTTTACGAGCAAAAATGACGGAACATTGTAAATTGTTTCCACTGAAAAAAAATGCAGGTAATCGCGCTGGCGCCTCCATTTCCTGCATTTGGACTTTAGCTTCCACTCTCCGCACAAAGGATTGGGTACGCCTCTAATAGCGCACATTTATCTCTTTAACGTTGAAACTAACATTGTTTTATACTTGAACTCTTTTAGGCCTATATCTATAGATCTTATTTTAGGCAAGTCGTGATTTGAGAAGGCAAAATCGATCAAACAGACTGTGCGTGTTTGATCAATGTGTCGGATCAGTCTTCCGCTGACCACTTGGTCATTACTTTAAAAAACAAAAACTTAGCCTAATGAACAAAAATGCTCCAAATGTTTTTTTCTAAATTAACCTAACAAAAGAATGAAACGAAATATAAATCACTTTGCCATTAAAACTGAACTATTTCAATAGATGAAACAGTAGTATAAGATGTTTGGTTGAAGACGGGCTCGGGCCGAGAATTCTGATAAGCTGTCGGACAAGGGCCGGGCTAGGACATACATATGAGGCCCGTGCTGGGCTATAATGAACATTTATCCCAATACTTAAGTTATTATTTAATGTTTGCAACAAAGAAATGTAGCCTATACCGTGTGTTCTGCTCGTGAAGCTTGTTTAAACATAAAGCTTAACTTACATGAGCAGAGCTCTCGCTGGATCAGCGGTTGCGGGAAAGCAGGTTTAAATATTCCGATGTGACTGCGATTTCCAATGTTTTATAGACATGGCGAAGTCATCATCATAGCAATAAGATGTAGAAACACACATGTGTGTGTTTGAATCGAGATCGCGAACTTTTAATGAATAATCCATATGCGTCTATAGTCTATGTATGTCATAATTTGTACCAGACCTCAAAAGTTACCGGGCGCCTCGGAAATCGGCAGGTTTTAAAATCGTGCCGTGTACCACTGCGTCCGTAAACAAAGTCACTCGTGACGTGTGCGTGGCCATACGGTCTTCCGACTGTCCGAATTCGCACCGTGTACGGCCGCCCTTACTCTTAGCTTAAGACTTCTCTCTATTCCTTAGAAGTTTGTCTCAGCAGCGTTGTGAATAGGTTTTAAGAGAAAACTCTTAGCTAAAACCTTTTAATGCTATTTAGGAGAACTTTTAGTGGTAAGATAAAAGGTTTTGTGGTTACAGGCTCTGATCATGTATAGGCTACATAACTGACATTAAACTATTGACATTAAACTCATTTTTAACATGATAGTTTTATTCTTACATGTATTATAATATTATAAACCATGTCAGTGAATAAATACATAGATATGCATATCTTATTTGTAATCCTAAATAGTCTAGTGGTAGTGTTTTAGTCATATGAGTAAGAGATTTTGGATTCGAATCCGCCATCCCATGATTTTTTACCCCTTATTAAAATCAAATATGTTCATCAGTGATCCTATATAAAGAGGAAGGGCACATTTGTGTGTTTTATTTATTTATTTATTTTTTAAGCGGAATGAATATAGTCTCCGCGACATAGTCATAAGCGATAGATTGAAGTGCTCCAGTGCAAACACTAAGCACGAGCTGCATTGACCAAGTTCCGTTGCTAATTAACATCGCAACGAACATTAAGTATGATTTCAGAAAAAAAAAAGATTTCAGCGTCAGTGCCTTATTTAGCAAAAATGAATGTTTCATCAGCATTAGGTACGTCCGTGCCACGAGATGTAAAAAAGTGGTGGGGATAATATCGAGCCTTGCAAAAAGTGTACCACCTACCCCACCCGTAAATTACGCCTATGAAATATGTAATGTGAACCACTAACACAAGCAATTATGTCTTCAACAGTAAAACCCACACAATACAAGTGTTAAAATGTACAGTTTCGCAAACTTTCTTGCAAAAGTTTTCGTCCTTTCCAACGCTGGTCGCGATTTCTCTCCAAGAGTTATTTGCCATCTGCCAGTTTCTATGATCATGCATTGATGTATCATAGAGATGTTTGTACATGCGTACCTGTTCAGCCAAAACAGCTTTAAAATTGTTGGTGATCAATGCGGTGACGCGCTAACAGTTCACTCGAGATGCAGTGCACACCACCACGTGAAATGGTTGGTTCCACCAACCCCAGCGAATTTGCGGACGCGTCGTGTATAAATCAGCTTTTACGTTGCACAGATGTAGGAGCTAGTTTTAGCACTAAAACGCTTTGTGAAATACTCTTAGAGCAAAAACTTAGGAGTCCTAAATTTAGGACTGACACGCCCATTTTTTTAAGATTTTCTCCTAAATCGGCACGTTATGCGCTACTTTTAGCCTTAAGATGTTTTGTGAATACGGGCCCTGATGTATTAAATCAATATCATTTGCAAACTCCCTTAATCAATAAATCTGTCTCTCTCCTTTGTTCATCGCGATCTTCCATTATAATCAATGCAGCTCATCCACAGACGACTGGTTATAGGCGCGGGGACGGGCCTTTTTACTCCATGATTAATATAAGCAGCACAACACAGCCGCTTATATGTAATATTTATCCAGAAACGGATAAATATTAATTCTGCTGTTAAAAAATAAATGAAGAAACAGTGTAGGAGAGTGGTTATTATGTGCAAACAAAGGGAAACAATATATGTGCGCCGTATGCGCATGTCAAAAAAAAAAAAAAAAAAAAAAATCAATTCCAATTTGAAACTTGTGCCACACGCGCACATCAACCCGATCTTGCACTGATGCTCTTAAATGTTTTTTCATAGTCGCACGCAGTAGTTTTCAGTCACAAATGCACTGCTTCTCCATAGGTTCATGCAGGGCTGCGCAATGTGCGCATCAGCTCTCATCCTAAGATTTTTTTCCACACGCTACCTCATCGCCATTCCATCGCCATCCCAGTCATTAATGCTGTTTCATTTAGTCTTTGACTTTCGTATATAGGAATTTTTTTTTTTTTTTTTTTTTTTAAATGGCACCATTCTACTCAAATTTATTTCAAGCACTTTCAAGGACCTATATTTGTTTTCAAGTACTTTCCAGGCCTTGAACCCATGTCTGATATTCAAGCACTTTCAAGAAGTGTGGGAACCCTGATCCAAACTAAACTTTTACCCCAGTACTTCTTTGATAATTTGAATAATTCAAACACAGAAAAAAAAAAATAAATAAAAAATAAAAAATACAATAAGTGCTGTTGAAAAACTGTGTGATACCGTTTTATTCCTACACGACAACTGCCCTCTCTTTCTGGATCAGTAGGTACATTGACATGAAGCACTGTATTCCAAAAAAGCTCCATGTAAACAACTCAATCGAAATAAAAATGCTCAAACCGATTACAGTTTCAATTGCTTTAGAAAGGTAGGATAAACCTTTTCTAATCCATTACATAGGACATGTAAACACTTGATCAAACTGATAACTGAACTAGAAAAGTTTTGCACATGTGTAATGAAGTAAAGACATATGACGCAAAAAAAAATAGCTGATGTTGTTGTAATATTATATTATAGAATATAATAAATGACTGCAACGTAGGGCTGTGTATTACCAAGAATCTGGCGATACGATACGCATCACGATACAGGGGTTGCGATACGATATGTTGCAATACACTTTACACTTTTACACTTTTACACTTTTAAGAATAGGATATACTTTAAGGAAAGCTGTACACACCACCATATGCAAAATTTGGCACAAAGTTCCATTCAAAAAGTTCAGTCCCTGTAACATTCTTACTTTTTGTGCAGTACGAGTAAAGGGGGAAAATAAAATGTCTGCAGGATTCTTTATTTATTAAATGTATAAAATGTAAACTTTTATAAACAGAGCGTATATATTTTAAGACCCTGCTTTAAAGGTTCACAGTTTTACAATCGTAACATATAAAGGCGCTGGCATGTTTTCAGATGAATCAGTGCAAGTTTCTTTCAGTTGAAACTGCTCAGACTCACATTTTAGCCTGGGACTAGGCTTAAGCCTGGTCTGTGAAACCGGGGGACAATGTCATAACATTTTGATCTGAACTTAAGAATTACATCAGCTTAATATCAACGAGAAATAAGGAAACAAAACCTGTAAAGAAAACAAAATAATTGTAAAACAATACAAAAAAAAAAAAAAAAAAAAAAAAACACGTAATGAATATTCTTAGAACCTTTTTGTTCTGAGAATTTCACAAGTTTTGGATTTCACAAGATTTCAGTCTGTATTTATGTTCCGTGTGGAATCGCCAACTGCACAAAATGCCCCCACCAAGAGAGAAAGCGACGAAAGCGAGAGAAAGCTACCACACCGCGAAGACCCACACGGGACGCAGCAAGCAGCGGAGCCGCTGCGTGGCCGCCACCCCTCCGCACAGCAAAAGCACCCCGTACTTGATATTTTTTTTTAAAATATCGATATTCCATTTTTGAGAATTTATACAGTATTGCCAAACAAAATATCACGATACTCACCTGTATCGATATTTTCTTACACCCCTACTACAATGTCAATCAAAAATTCTCTTTTTACTTATCGACTGTGAAGTGGTGTAGGACAACGTTGTCCAAGTGACTGTTTCGGACTTTCATCTCCAGACACCTTGTTTTAAGCATGAGAAAGGGTGTTTTTATTGCTTGGTTAGTATAAGCAGCACAACACAAAGCTTTGTGGCTCATCGTCTTGTAATGTCGACACCAGACGCGAGCAGCGTGGTGTAGCGCAGCACGGCACAGCGTGACTAAATACAATAGAACCCATTATAATCAGTAGCTGCATTTCCATTACACTTCAAATTGCGCAAACTGAAACTGCGAATTGAAAATATGTATGGAAAACGCATCTATTTCGCAAAAAGTCCCATTTATCGCAAAAATGTTTTTTACGCTCGCATGAGGTTGTTTTACAGGCAATTTGAAAAAGGAATATTTTGCAAAACTGCAATGGAAACAGCTTTCCTGGTGAAAAAACCAGCATATGCTTTTGTGCAGTACGAGTTTGCTCTCCATGCTGCATCGTCTCCTACGATTAAAATCAATGGCTAGTGTGGTGGCTGCCACATGCCAACATCCATCACCATGACTTATGGCAAGAGGAAAATAAAAATTACGTTTTAGTCTCATAACATTGGTTAATGGAAACGCTGTAATTTCGGAACAGTGTTTTATTGACATTTATAAAACAATCGCAAAAGTTTTGTGCAAATCCGTAATAGAAATGCACCCATTTTACCATGTCAAAATCAGCCCTTTTTAGAGTCAGCCATTCTGTTGCATGTTCCTTTAAATGCTAATGAGCTCTGCCACCCCAGCCCTCTCTTCTGTGGGGTGACGATCAGTAATGTTTACTTTAGCCACATTTAGCCACAAAACTTGCTAACTAGCACATTATTAAGAAAGCAAAGATGCATAAAAAACACCCATATACTCATTTCTGCTGTAGGTAAAAATAGATTATGAATGATTTGCGTGAACATAGACGCATTTATGTAGGTTACCGGGCGCATTTCCTTCAAAAACAAAAGTAACGTTAATCCTCTGCTTCTTCAGCAGCTCAGATGTCAGGAGTAAATGATGAGTGCTATACGCATTACTGCATCCAACAACAGAACACCTCAATCGCTCAGTCGGAGACATTCTTGTCTTCCCCTGCACCGGAGTCGAAACAATGGTGGTCGGACTGTTCTCAGCGCTTACTCGGCTCATTTAGGGGAGGTTTGAGGTAAGACTGTCATGTCAATCAACTATCGTGGGAGCGGCCTTGGTGGGTGTGATGTCACACCGACAAGACGCTGAGAATGACCTGATTTGAAAAAAAAAAGCATATTACTTATAAAGATTAAAAAAAATACCACTGGGTGAATTTTTATCATTAAAGGGTGGTTGTGTACACACACTGTCAAAACACATTTATGTTAAAAAAAAAGTGAGTTTTGCATCCGATGACCCCTTTAAATGATTTTCAACGGTCACTTGGTCACATCTAGTGTAGACAGACTTTAGCTGTCATGCCATGACAACTGTAACATCTGGTGTAGACACAGTGTTAAGTCATTTTTGAATAAGATTAAGTAGGGTTTGGATCGAGATTATGATCTTTACATGATTAATCGTGCAGCTCTAATTTCTGGTAATATATGTGTCTCCATCTATTTATGATAATATTTGAAGAAAAACTTTACACTTTTAATTCAGAATCATAACTATACATTGTATTAAAGGTATAGTTCACTCAAAAATGAAAATTCTGTCATTACTGAGTCACCCTTATGTTGTTCCAAACGTTGGTAACTAGACAGTTGACGGGCCCCAATGATTTCCATAGTATTTTTTTCCTACTATGGAAGTCAATGGCTACTATGAACTGTTTGGTTATCAACATTCTTCAAAAAGTCTTTTTGTCTTCAACAGAAGAAATAAATTCATACAGGTTTGAAAAAACATAAGGGTGATGAAGGGTAAATGATGCCAGAACTTTCAATTTGGGGTGAACATTCCCTTTAAAAAAAATCAAATACACGTAATGAATATTCTTAGAAACTTTTTGTTCTGAGAATTTCACAAGTTTTGGATTTCACAAGATTTCAGTCTGTATTTATGTTCCGTGTGGAATCGCCAACTGCACAAAATGCCCCCACCAAGAGAGAAACGACAAAAGCGAGAGAAAGCTACCACACTGCGAAGACCCATACGGGACGCAGCAAACAGTGGAACGCAGCAGGCATCAGTAAATGTAAAATCAAATTAAGCAAAATCACTACATTTAGTAAAATCAAAACATCTCACATATCACAAAAAGCCAGTAAATCCATACCAGAAGTGATAGTGCAATGTAGCAGATAAAGGACAATCCTCCTCCAAGTTGGCAGTGATCAGCTGTATCCTTGGTGAATCTGTAGTGGGGTGGGCCCGACGAGTCCTTAAAAAGAATCATTTCTCTTTTTTTTTTTTTACCATTCCTTAAAACTATCTTAAACAAAACTTATTTAAATTGTACTGAAATTTGCCATTATAAGCCACTTAGGCAACATAAACAAATTGTCAGCTTTGAAACTGTTAGTTATGATCAAAACATAAACCTAATGCATAACAATCCCATCAGAAAATGTGAATCCCCAAAAGAAAGCCAAAGAGGATTCATAAAAAATGGACTCTTCCCATAGCTATCATAGCAAGGTAAATATAATTGTATCTTAAAAAAGCCAATTTGTACACCACAATCAAATCAACCATAATATCATTTTACCTGCAGCTGCACTTATCGTGATATGACACATCTGAAGGCTGTGATGTTCTCCAGTGAATGAAATAAGGGACTGATGATGGTGACAAGTTCTATTTCCCTTTCTTTGTGCCACCTCAAAAAAAGAAAGACAACAGGAAAAAAAAAAAAAAAGTTACTCAGATTTTCTATCACCAGTGGACGAAATGTCTTACAAATGTACTTATAATGATCATAATCATACTTAATACTACAGATATTTTAAACCCAATGTGAGGTTTGGAAACAGTGGTTAAAACTGACTAACATTTTACTGTAGTCTCTGTATTGGGTGCCTGTTTTCCCTGAAAAACGTGTGCTTGATCTAAAAATGTGAACCAATATCTTATCATTAGAAGATATCAGTATTTGAAGAGATGAAGTAAAAAAAATACTCAGAAACCGTCATCTACACAAGCATAACATTCTCAACTCTCCTATATATTCCAGTGTTTCCGAGTGTTTAACCACTCGCTTCACTTATTCCAGTGCTCCTTTACTTCTCATGAGTTTGAGTTTTAAACTAAACATTAATACACACAAACACACAGCAACTTCAAACACTAATTTACATTGAAATATGTGCTAATATCGCCAGCGCGCTAATCGCGATTAGCCTCTCCCTTTGATTTCCTCTCACTTACATTAATTAATTATGGGCACAAATCATAACTTTACGATGGTTTGACTAAAAAATGTTTTGTTACCTGACATCGCCATATGTTTTCAGGATCTCACACATCCAGTCTGCCCCTTCCTCTGTGTTCACATTCCATCTTCTGTTCTCCATTGACATGTTCAAATTAGTTTACAATAAAAATTTAACAGGCACATAATCAGGAACTGAGCGAGTAATCTTGCGGATCAGTAGCACGCACATCACTAAACTGATTACTGTATTTTCAAACTGCACTAGTAAAAAGGCGTGCACAGCTGTCATTGGCCAGTTTCGTGGATGACAGTTAGATTAACCAGTCTTGCTGAAAGCAACCAGGTGAAACAAACAATAGAAATTGTTTCAGAGTGGTAACGGAAAATAAACAGTTAAATATAGTGTTTTCATGACAGTGTATTAATAAAAATGTAGTAGTAATATGTAAAAGGCCACACAGGATCTCACTGCTCTTTTGAGATTAAAACTGTGCCCATTATAATTACTGTTACTAATGCTAATAATTAAAATTGTACATATAAATTTGGATTTTGAAGAGGTGTTTTTTTTTTTTTTTTTTTTTTTAATCAAAATATCATAAAATGCTAATAAATAAAATATTATTAATCATAATAATTAAAAATGCAGATATTTCTGGTTAAAGACATGACATTCATTCAACATGCAGATCTGTTAATTGTCTTTTTTTGTTTTAAATATATATTTGTTAAAAACTATTTTTAATGATTTAGCATTATCAATTATCAATTTGTGTCAACGTTAAAACAGCAGCTGACATTATTTCAATCATATTTCAACTTTGAAGGTCGGTCATATGCAATGTTGGGCAGTAACATTACTTTGTAACGCGTTACTGTAATTTGATCATTTTTTTAGTAACGGAGTAATTTAACCCGTTATAATTTCCAAATTAGTAATTAGAGTATAGTTACAAGCATGCGTTACCGCTGCGTTACATCATCGCAGACAGAATGTGATTTATCATGTAGATTGCAGGGGCAGATCTAGAAAATATTTTTTAGGGTGGCAAAGGGGTGGCGTGGGGTCTGTGAGGGGTGGCAACACCAAAGCAAGTCCCCATGCCTAGTTTTAGGGGATTCATAGTCTGACATACACAGATTTTCACAAATATTGCATTACCATTGGGTAATCATCTATACTGTTTAGAATTAAAAATAAATAACATTTCAATATCCATCAAGGCACCAAGTTAGTACACAACATAAAAAACCTCAACAGGTTATAAATGTTTCTGAGCTTGTATCACTAGAAGACATGCAGTTCTATTAAAATCACATTCTTAGATGGTATAAATCACATTTTGATTTGTAACCTTTTTTTTATTTTGTTCTTTTTTTTTTTTTAACAGTAGGCCTATGTTTTTGCAGAAAAAAAATGCCTAGAGATATGGTATTGTGTCAAGAGACCATGAAACTACTATAGTCCTGTATTCTGTAATGATGTATTCTGTAATTCTGTAATGTCACACACTGGATATAATTTTTGTATGTGGAGCATCAAAAATGATTATTTTAAAGTATTTTAAGGCAGTCACTATATTATGTGAATAAGTATTGCAACAATCACTATATATTTGCTTGTTTGTCCAGACGTTTTATTACTAATTATTGGCTATCACTAACCACTGCAGAGAACTTATTTGACTCTGAAAGTCCTGGTATTTTTAACAGAAAGGAAATGCAGAGGTAATAGAGCTGTTGTAATCTGACATTTAGGGGAAGGACACAACAGTTCCTCTGTAACCGAACTAAGTTCTGAGATGGTCAGTGCCTTGATATACAAGATTAAGGCAGTTTAATGAACCCATGGGGCCTGTGAAGGACTTCTAATGGCCCATTTTTTCATCCTACGACTTCCTCCAACACTCCCTCCTGGGAGGGGGGCTTCACAGTACTGCTGGAGCCCACTGATAAAAGTTTTGGCTTGGGTTCACAGGCTGCTGGGAATAACCTAGGCCATCCAGTGGCAAACTGTTGCTACCAGCAGTGTGGTGTACCTTGCAGAGCATTGAAACATCATGGCATTCTAGCAGAAAATGAAGACTGTGAATACTCACCAATTGCTAAACATGTCAGGAGTTTTAAGGCTCCCAAATGGGAAATGAGAGAGAATGAGTATACCTTTCCAAAGTTTTCCATTAACTGCATTAGCTGGTTTGCATTGACAGGTCACCAGTACAGAACGTAAATATCTGTATAGCAATGAAGAAATTAAAAGCCATGGTTTTGATTTGCTCTTGTGATTGTACATGGGCAGTCTTGGCCAGTGTTGCGTGTTATGGTGGGTGTGGAGCGTTTTCCCTTGTGATTCACTCACCTCTTGAGAATATTTCATTCAGAGTGTTTCAGGAAATATGTCTCTAAGAGACATCTGTGAACAAACAACCAAATCCATATATTTCTCGTTTGGCCCCACATGAGAGAGTCTCAACAGAAAGGCATGCTGGGCCTTTTTGAGACCCAGAGATGACCAGGCACAGATTCTTTACAAGCTCCTCCAAGAATTCCTGTTCGCTTCCCACGACAGGCTGACCAACGTCACATCTACGACAGCAAGCAGGAAGGGGGTGGAGAAAATAGGAGGAAGAGAGAGAGAGAGAGATCTAACTGAGACTAACTAAGAGAGAAGGAAGTAGATATGTAGAGAATGAGCAAAGTAGGGTGTGTGTAGTAAGCCCAGGGGACAACAGTGAGATCTGTGATTGGAGTGAAAAGTGCTGTTGTATCCGGTCTAAATAATCATTGCTCACTGCCTATACAAAGAAACAGTGTTGTAGTAAATTCAGTGCAGAAACTGAGACTATACATAACGTCATATCATTTAATTTACCTTTTTACCTGACAAAAATCTAAATTTATCTCCTCCACAAACTTACAAGCTATATTCACAAAGCTTTGCATCTATCTATATACACACGACCTGTCAACCACTCAGAAAACATTACCTACTGAACTGCAACCCCTAGCAACTACCCAGGACACTGTAGGTAGTCCCTAGCAACCACCCAGGGCACATTAATAACCACTTAACAACACCCTAGCAATGCTATCGAACACTTCTAGAAATGCCTAGCAATATACCCAAAATCTATCTGTCTGTCAGTCAGTTTAATTGTAAGGCCTTTTCACACTAACAAGACAGCCTTCCACATTCAATTTACAAATGACATTAAAAATAAGTTCTGTCAAGTTAAAAACAACATTCAACATTTATAACAAATATTATGACCAAAAGTTGGTATACCCAACTTTTCAAACCCCATAATTTAATACTGAGTAATTTAAGTATCAGACAGTTGGTGGATGAGAGACATTAAGGTAGCAAGGAGGCAAGATGTATGTAAAAGATATTATTATTCAGAGACTGCAAAAGAACTAAAAAAAAAATGTGAAATGTGGGTAATTCTACCAAACCTGTTGTAAGTGTGTAGCACATGCTGCTTTGCATATCCTTCTGAAAAAAAAGCCTAGCTGTTGCTTATTTCACAGGTGAAAAAAAAAAAAAAAAAAAAAAAAAAAGAAAAAAAGGAAAAGAAAAAAGAAAATGTTTTGGTAACACTTTCTATGAAGCCCGTATTTATAATACATTATAAGGGTATTCTTAAGGCATTATAATGAATGCATAATGCATTATAAAAAAACCCTTATAATATGCTATATAGTCTCATGAATAATCATAACATCAATTATAATGCATTATTTATATTTATAACTTTTAAGAGTATAATTATTTATAACACACAATGAACACCATATTAAATCTATATCTATTATATCTATATATATAGGTTACATTTTATTTTGATGGTCCCCTTAGTCTATTGAGTATGAGAGTATTATTATCTTAGTCTTAGAGGAGACAGGTTAAGGTTAGGGTAGATTAAAGGTTCACACACTTGCAAAGTTACTTATAATTAGTTTGTCTGTTGGGGAACCATCAAAATATAGTGTTAGCATAAATTTAGCAAGCATACTACTAATAATAATTACTGCTAGCTGACATGTAGTTGCAGAGTTACTTATCAACAGCTGTCTAAAGGTTACCATCAACATAATCAAACTGATATTACAATAAAAATAATTCAAAGCAAATGTGTCATAAAACACATTCATCTGATCTGATACCTGATCTGATACCTGATCTAATGGCTGTTTGAGGAGAAAAAATATATATTATAAATAATATTATTATTATTGTTATTATTACTTATAAGTGGTCTTTGTCTGCTTTAAGTAAAGTAACAAGTAACATTGCAAAATATGAGACTTATAATATGTTATAACTTTGAGAAGTATAATGGATGCAAGTGGATGCAACGTGTTCATTGTGTTATATATCATCATACTCTTAAATGCTATAACCACAAATAAGTAAATATTATAATACATTAAAACTGTTCATATGAATACTCATGAGATGATACAACATATTATAAGGTTTTTTTTTTTTTTTTATAATGCATTATGCATTCATTATAACGCCTTAGGAATACCCTTATAATGTATTATAAAAAAAAGTGTTATCAATGTTTTTATTTATTTATTTAGCACAAGAAACATTGTAATCTGGAAATATCATATGATATTATGCTAATCTGATTATTTTATCAGTTTATGGTATTAAAATTGGGCTCAGAACCATAAGTTCTACAGGCAAGAGGCATCTGTTTGACTGTCACTGGCAGGGCTGTGTGTGGAATGGGCTGATAAATGGATTGCAAAATTGGTGACCAGGCTGTTTCTTTTCCAGGAGCAGAAATTCAGATAAGAACATGATGACCGTAAAGCAGTATAAATCAGTCCATAAATCTTGCTCTAATTATCTCCTTTTATTTCTGTGCTGTTTTGTTTCCGTCTTTGTTTTCTGTTCTCTCTTTTTCCGTTTCAGACTAGTTTTCATTGCTGGAAGAAAGTGTGCATTTTGTGAGTTTGACACATGACTCTTCTTACTAAAGAGATTATATGGAAATAACTTGAAAAGATTACCTTAAAGTTAAAACTGACATGACTGATATATGGGCACTGAAAGAATCAACTTCTCAAGTGGGCAAATGTGTGGGGCCACACAGGTGGAGGGGTTGAAGGGTCTTTTTCTCTTCTCCTTTTTCTCATTGCTAAGTAGGCAGCAATTCCTTCCCCTGAGGGAGAAGCCTGCTTTCATGTGGTAAGTCCTCCACCAGCAATCAGAGAGTAAACCACACCAGTTTACCCTCCTGCCTACTATACACCCACCCATTGTGGCTTACTGTGCTTATTATTCCTACATTACACAACAATAAAGAGTTAAAATGAAGGGTTGGAGACACTTTTTCCATTTCTGAGTCTGTTTTTAAGGGTAAATTATGGAACACTGAGTCTGATGGGTGATTTTTAACAACTAGCATCATTTTCAGAGCCTTCCTCACCGTGATTTGATTATCTACATGAGGATACTTTAAACACAGTGATGCCATTATACTAAATGATGGTTAAAATAGATTTTTATCTCTGAGTTACAGCTGACTACTTGAATTGTTTTGGTAGAGAATTTCTCAGTCTCTTATCAGTTCTTTGGCTGAGAAACACAAACATTTTTGTACAAAGCTTATGCTGAACACAAAATATTACCCAGGAAACAAGCATGGCAGAACACTGACTGACATGTGCCTGTCAATATTCAGGATGACTAAATAACACAACCAATGTATTAATTTAATAACATATAATAACACATAATAATAATGTATTCATATAGTAAACCCAACTTACATAGATTAAGTTTTATACAATCATTATGATAATACAGAAGACAGGGAGTTATCTCAAAATTAGTGTTGTTAAACAGGGTCGTTTAAAAATCCATAATATTGAAAATAGATAAGTGTTTAATGATGCATTACCTATCATAATGTACAAGTCAGGGGACAATAATAAACACATTTGTGGAAAAAAAAATCAATGTACTAAATTTCTTATTGACAAATTTAGTGAAAAAAGGATAAAATCAGTGTAAAACTAACTATCTTTTAGATACACTAGCAATGTACATCATCTTCCTCAGCCTTCCAGCATGTGTCCTGTCTTTTAGAAAGTTTGACTCCCTCCATGAAAAATTTTGATAATAATCCTAAAGCATGCAGCTGGGTGGCTCCTGTGATCATCATGTGATACACATTCTAATAAGCACTACTGCTGCTGCCTCTCTCATATACAGTATAAGCAAACACATTATGCTTAAAGAACAGCCTTAAGTGGGACCTCTCTAGACTAAACAGATTATTATTACATTAAAAAGAAAATTAAGTTGATTTAGCTTGTATCTTAATGGAAACCTTTAGAGTTAATTAGGGGCTAGGGCATTCTAATGAATAACAGAAAGCTAAATGTTTTCTATGCTATTACAGTTACATGGATCTTGATTCTTGTTACTTATTATAGTGTGATTTACATTTACGCATGATCATTTACACTTTACACTGCATTAAATAATAATAATAATAATAATAATAATAATAATAATAATAATAATAATAATTATTATTATTATTATTATTATTAATTTGTTTAAAGTATACAAATTGCAAGTTGTCATTCTATGTTTGACTAAAATTCATGTGTATATATATATATATATATATATATATATATATATATATATATATATATATATATATATATATATATATTTTTTTTTTTTTTTTTTTTTTTTTTTAGTTTTTGCCTTCTTTGCTGCCTTTTTAATTGAATGAGCTCAAATCAAAATAATACTGATCCTTATCAGTCTTTGGGAAATGGAGGACCTCTACAGCAAATGACAAGTGGAGTTTGGGTATACCTTTGGATAATTTATTTTCTCATTTTTGTCTTCAAAATGGAAAACAAAGAAACTCTTAATTTATTACCCATTCGACCCTTATGAGCATTAAACAAACAAACAAACAAACAAAAAACTAATCAAATGTTGTTCTTTCTTTCTTTCTTTCTTTTTTTTTTTTTTTTTTTTTTGTATTTTTATTTTATTACAAATTTAATGCACCAAGTAGATAAACAGCCTAAATATTCATTCTCTACATAAGGTCAGAAATGAAATGCCTCTTTCGGCTGACTGCAGAAACGTTAATTCATGCAATCATGACCTATATTAAGCTTTATTGTGTGGTTGCTCAGCGTGCTTAACAAACAAACTCCAGCTGGTCCAAAATGCAGCAGCTAGAGTTTTTACTACACTCTTGAAAATGGATCTCTCAGGCCAGAGTTGAGAACCCTTGATCCACAGTATATATTTTCATGCAGTGGTCATATATATAATTTATTTTATTCATGCTATATAACTCAAAGGCCTAATCTGTGTGCTTGCAACTAAGATATTTATGATTAATGAGATTTATTCTGATTCAAAGTTTACCCCTTCATTTAAAATATTTTGTCACTTTTAAACATTATAAACCTGCACAAATTATTGCTGATTTACAAGACAGTGTGCTAGAATGGTAGGTAATTTCCATTGACTTATATTGTTGTTGTTGTTGTTGTTGTTATTATTATTTAATTATCTGTTTTTGTCTCTTATCTCTGTTCCCATAATCCTAACCCTCATAGGGGGACATTTAGTAATTAAGATATTTAGTTTATTAATCTGCTGTCCTCATGGGCTCCGTTGTCTGCTCCTCACAATATAGATTTCAGGTTTATCTTTGTCGTCACAATGTAAGCAAAGCTTGAACACCCACCAACACACATACACACCATCAGAGTCATTGCTGAGTCTCTTCCTGACTCAGGAAATGGAGTAGAGTTTCTGTTGCCGTCCCGCCGGACTGACTCCTGCCTACCTCCCAGACACATGCGCACACACACACACACACACACACACACACACACGTTGTGTTTCCATGTTTTATGGGGACATTCCGCAGAACCTGATTTTACCAAGTATGACGTGTTCCTGGATCAACATCTTTGTTGACCCTGGAACAACATTGTGATTAACCAGTCAGATTTGAAAAAACAGTTTATAGTTTTTGAGAAGTTTAGGCTTACAATCAGTGTTTGGTGCTTGTACATCAGTGTCATTCATCTATCATTTCCTCTGATTTTAGGGATTACTCATGGGTCAGGTTAGGTTTAGGTGTAGGGATGTGGTCAAAATTTAATTTTTGGATAAAATGTTGTTCCAGGGTCAACAAAATATGTTGACCCAGGAACACATCTAATTCATCAAAATCAGGACGTGTGGGACATTCTATAGGCGTAATGGTTTTTATACTGTACAAACCATATTTTCTATCGCCCTACACCTAAACCTAGCCCTCACAGGAGATAAAAAAAACTCATTCTGCATGATTTATTAGCCTGTTTCATCATGGGGACCTAAAAAATGTCCCCACAAGGTCAAAATTTACTATCCTTGTGGGGACATTTGGTCCCCATAACATGATAAATACCAGGTACACGCATACACACACACACACACACACACACACTCTTTATATAATTAGGGATATATAATTTCTTCATTAAAAACAACAACAAAAGCAAACAAACAACAACAGCAACAACAAAACATCTCTTTATAGAACCATCTAATATTTCTGTTGCTTCTCATAGGCATTAATGGAATGAAATGGAGTAATTGGAGACATTTTACTGCTCAGATGTTTCTCCAAAGAAAAAGACCCAGTAATCTCAATCAGTGTGTCAAATTTGCTCAGTTTGTCTTTAACCAGATATGAACTCATTTTTAATCAATTTTGATCTGAGCTAATCTATTCACAATGCTTTAACACTTTTGATAGTGGATTTTGATAGTCCACCCAATATATTCTACTATGCAATTAATTTCTGCTAACACTTTATTTTGAACTTTGCAAGTTCATGTCCACTAATTCTACTAACCCTGAACCTAAAGTTTATATAACACTCTACTAATACTCTGATCTTGATAATGAAAGAGATCTGGATCCATTTAAAGCTCATTCATATCCGGCCATGTGTGTGCCTGCATGTTCGTGTTTGTGTGTGTTGTTCTGATGATTAAGGAAAGAGACAGATCAACACCAAACAGTGCAGGATAGACTTTGTTCCATCAGAATCATGCCAAAATGAATGAATCCCAAATGCTCACTCACACCAAGACTGTTGAGCATCAGCAAGAGGTACTTGTGTAAAGACAGCTTCTTCTTGCAGTTAAACACAGCAGTCTCTTAAGTATAGCTGACGTCAGTCTGTTGATGTTGTGATGATTTTCACTAATTTGCTCTTAGTTATGTGTATTGTGGTGTGTACTGCTGCTCTGGACTCTTTTGCTCTGTGTAGACATGGGCAGAGGACAGGCTGATTTGTGGCTGAGAGATGATTCTCTGATAAGTCCACAGGATAGTGTCTGCTGTGTTCTTTGATGAGTCACAGACTTAGGGAAGTGGATCATTCGGTGGCCTTGAGGCAGTGATTCCTCTCAGGTTTCTGCACTCACCCTCCCAGTATGCTCCTGCAGCCCCATGGATAAGCCCGCTGACCTTTTTATTGGTTTTACAATGCAGTAATAAGAATTCAGGCCCTGCTAGATTATCACATAAAATGCAAGGATGTCTGTGTTCCTCTCTGCTGCAGTACATGTAAAGAAACTGCCTAAAGTTATTGCTTGTCTATTGTTTAATACCTACCATAAATAGCAAAACATATGGTCATCTTAGGAACAATTCTGACTTGCATCTATTAGGTAACAAGCCCTCTTTTCTTTCCTTTCCTTTCCTTTCCTTTCCTTTCCTTTCCTTTCCTTTCCTTTCCTTTCCTTTCCTTTTTTTTATTATTATTTTTTTTTTTTTGGTAGTCGGAGTATAAAAAAGAATGAATATGATAGCAGGCATTGGAAAAGGAGCATGAGGCTATATCTCTGCAACACTTCGTTGTATTGACATCAAACTTGGTGTTATGTATAATGACTATGACCCAAGGGTCCAAGAATGATACTGCAACATCATCATAAATATACATAATAATCAAGTAAAGGAGAGTTTTGTGATATGAGAGGTGTTTTCGGTTCTAGCAGACCTGAATAACTCATTTATGAAAAGTATGAATGAATCATAGTTTTTCTCAACCAATTTGACACCTTTCTCCCAAGTAATGTAATTGCTTTCAAATCAATTAACTAGGGATGTCCTGATCAGGATTTTTGTGCCCCCAATCCACGGAGACGTGTTTAGAGTTTTGGGGGCCCTCAGCAAGTGGTCCCGTGGGGGGCCCCCTTGGGGGAAATCGCTTTCGGTTTCCCTTGGTAGAAATCATGTACCGGGGGCGGGGGGTATAGTGGGGGTATAGGTGGGTTGTGTGGTGCCTAAACACGCTACTGCCGATCAGATCCGAGATTACTTGGATCGGATAATTACCACAGTAATTTTATACATTAGCAAAGCTAACAATGTCTCAGACAGTCTGATGGCAGATATAAGTAAACGGTAAATAAATACCTTTCGAATGATTCATTACTAAAGTGTGCATCAAAGAAAAAAACCTAAAGTGCGCATCAAATACCTTTTTTAAAAAAATTCAAAATAAATAACAAATTCTGAATAATAGAAAATAATAGGAAAAATATTCAACAAACACAGTCACTCACCGTGTTTGCTGAATAACAGGTAAGTGAAGGATAGTACAATTTTGTAAATAAACCTCTAAAATTGCTATAGCAAAAATTAAGGTGTGAAGTGAATAAGTGTTAACTCTATGAATGAAATAAGCGCATATAGCCTCTCTCTCAGAAATCAGAGCTTGCCAACAGTAATATTAACTAAAATACTGAATCATATATATTTTATATTATTTGATTCAATATGTTATTTAAATGTTTTAAACTCCTACGAAATGATAGGCCGACACAAGGGCTTGGATGATAAACAATGGCAAAAATTAATCAATATAATTTTCATTTCTCAGATGGCACGATTAACAATATCAATTTATTATTTTGATTCGATACTGATATGGATTCTTTAATCTGAATATCAATTTTTTTTGTATCTTTGTTTTTTTAAGTTGAAAGGCAGATTTGCTCCTCAGTAAAAATACTAGAAACCAGTTGATTGTGCTTTTAAACATGACATGAACATGACAAACACTTACCAAACAGGTGAATAAAACTGATTCAAGCTATTTTTTATGAAAAATAAACGGTTTCTGATACAATAAAACTGGTAACTTTTATTAATAGAATAGTTTTGATACTGAATTGCTATGTTATATTACTTAGCAACGAGGAGGTAAATTGCTGTTTTTTTTTAAGTAACATCTCAGGTAATGCATCCAACCATGATTTCCTGAGACGGAACAAAACGTTGCATCCTCTAGCAGATACTATGGGGACTGCCGCCAGCAGTACCGATGTCTAAAGCATGTATGAAACAACTCCAATTCCACTGGCCCACAGAGCCTGCGATGTCACAGGCAGGCACTCAGAAGTATGAAACAATGGGAACCACCCTTACTCCCTGACTGAGCTTAAGAGATAAGGTAAGTAGTCAATCTATTTAAAACCCTAATGGGGGAGACAGCTAGAAAGATGCTGCCTACTTGAAAAACCCTGATAAGGGGACAGTCTACAGCACAGGGGAGAGCATCTGTAAGCAGCATCTCTTAGCACTCACCTGCCTCTGCACCCAACTCCTAGAGAAACGAGGGGCACGAGTGGCCACACTACTCTTCTGATCCTGCCTATGATCATCAGATTGACACGGACCAGTCTTCTCAGAGTTTTAGAGGAAGATTTGGGATGGCGGGGAATAAACCCCCCGAAAGGCAGTGGACCACTCCTTCACCTCCCTGAACTTCTCGACCACCTCCTCAGCGGAGGTGCCAAAATGCCCGGATGGCGACAGCAGAGCATCAACATTAAAGACTTTCTTAAAGGCTTTCACCTCTCTCCAGATATCCACGAGATTTAAACCTAAATGCACCTCCGTAACCACCATTGCTTAGTACCATGAAAAGCCAAGTCTGTTGTGCGGCGCATTTTCTCGACTGCCTTGGAGGACAAACCATGCCCTCATCTAGGTCTCTGAGCAAGTCAGCTTGGTAAGCTTGTAACACAGCCATTGTGTGCAAGGCTCCACCAGCTTGACCTGCTGCCACATACACCCTGCCATTCACATGTGCCCTGAAGTGGTCTGGATGGTAGAGCAGAAGTCTTTAGAGAAGACAATTCACCTTGGGACAGGGGGCATTTCGCATATATGCACTCAGCCACACCCTCAACAGTAGTGTATTCTGCATGCTGAAAAAGATGCAGCTGAGCAGAATATGGCTTATTTCACAATCTCAATAACTTAACCTCCTGGTGGAGGGTTGTTCATGACTGGCCAGAAAATACGGTCATCTAATCTGCCACAGGCTGACTTCTGCCTTTCATGTGACCAGACTAAATCAAGTGACTCATATCAGGTGACTCTTGTACTTGCGGGTGCACACATCATGGGGTACGTGGGCCATTGGGATTGAAGTTGTTTCACACATGCTTCAGAAACCTGTCCTGTTGGCGGCAGTCCCCATAGTGTCCGCTAAAGGATGCAGCGCAAGATCCCTAGAAGGGAAACTAAAGCAATTCACACATGCAACTTTCATCTCTCTCTCGCTCTCTCTCTCTCTCTGAGTCTCTCAAAATGGCCATATTTTTTTTTAAAAAATGAGTAGTTTGGTTCACTGGACATAGCAGTCATTTCTAACATTTCTATCTAATTTTAAATGATTTGAAAATTCCATCTTATCTCGAACTGCTGCTTTGTGCTGGAATATGTGCACTACTCCTGTAAACAGTAAACCCTGCCTACATTGATCTGATTGGCCATCTCAGTTATTTTGACATTGGTGAGTGCAGTTAGACTGCTGAGACAGACCAGGCTGAAAAATGGAAATGTATCATCCTAACAAAACAAGAGCACTGCATAACTGAGTGCAACACATCAATGCAAGAGTTTCAAATACCGGGGGATAGTTTGGCCATGTCTGTTTATTGTTTACAAACTGTTTTATTGCTGTCTTTCCTCGGTTGGAACACTGATGGTGCAATCAACACCTTCTGATGCTCATTTAAGTTTATTTCGTGCTGTAACTAGTAGCGAAAAAGAAGAGATGATCAGTTCCTGTGATGTTTGAAAACTGATGAGGCTATAGCTATTTATCATGCCACATTAAATAGTGTCAAAACCACATTTCATGATAAGATCAACAATTTGAAAACTGTGACTTTGTTTTATATTATTATTTATTTTATTTATTTATTTATTTTTTTAATTGCTAAAAAGCATTGTTCAATACTGAAGCCTCATATTCAAAACTGTTCACACAATCTGTGAAACAGAAGTCCATGCTAAATTAACTGTTAACTATTTTTCATTGCTTTTTAGACAAAATGCTTACAGTGACGACATTTCTCAACATCCATGAACACTTTTGTCATTCATATTCCACATATTCACATACATTTTCTTTTTTCAAATGCTAACTCACTGCTTCCAAAACTAAAGCACATTCAAATCAGAGTGATGGAAAACTGTCCATTTCTGCAAGACTTATATTAAAATATAAAATCTTAGCGGAATATTTACTATGAAAATTGAATAATAATTATTCTAAAACAACACTAACTACAATTTCAGCTGAAAGTCAAGCCAGATGTCCTACCCTACTGTATTTCTAGTCTCTCTCTCTCTCTCTCTCTCTCTCTCTCTCTCTCTCTCTCTCTCGCTCTCTCAATTCAGTTCAATTCAATTCAATTCAATTCAATATGTACTTTATTGGTATGACAGCTGTTACAATGTATTGCGCCAAAGCATAGTGTTTACAATGAATCTTGAACAGATATTTAATAAATAAATAAATAAATAAGTAAAAATAAAATAATAATATAATAAATAAATAAATACAATACAATACATGCATGTATGTATGTATAATAAACGAATATAGAACAAATCAACATTTTTGCATTCTATGAACAATTTAAAATTCAATGTGAATTTAAAATTCTCTCTCTCTCTCTCTCTCTCTCTCTCTCTCTCTCTCTCTCTCTCTCTCTCTCTCTCTCTCTCTCTCTGTGATCTTTTGAAAAACAAATGGGATGGATGGCTTCAGAATGATTTTGTTTGAAAAAATGGAATCGTTTGAAAAATGGATAAGGGAGGACACATTGGTGGGGAAAAAAGAGTGTCAGAGAAAGGGAGGACTAGAACCCTCACAGTAATGCACATCCATCCATCCATTTTCCAAAGCACTTGTCCTATGTAGGGTCATGAGGAGGCTGGAGCCTTTCCTGGGCCAGTTCATCACAGGGAAGACAAACATGATCATATTCATTTTCACACTCACTTACAGTCTCCAGTTCACCTGTTCTGTATGTCTTTGGATTGTGGGAGAAACCCAGAGGAAACCAACATCAACACACAGAGAACATCAACACAGAAAACTCCACACAGAAAGGCCTCCTGGAGCAGCTGGGACTGGCCAAAATTCATATTGGTAATGCAGACTGTATGAACAATTTTGAAAAGAAAAAAAAAAAAAAAAAACTGTAATTGTAACAAAGCACAAAGCTTATTGTTATTATTGAAGAGATGTGTTACAAATAATGCATAGTGAATTTCTATGCATTAAAAAAAAGAAAAAAAAAAAAAAAAAAAAAATATCTGCAATAAAAATAGTCTCTGACAGTGACAGTAGATGGCCTCTGATAAACCTATTGGATACTGGAATATTGCATTTCCTGTGTTGTGTGTATTATTAAAGTTTTGGTTGGATGTATAAACTATTATGAAAACACTTGAGAATTCTGTGCACACTTTTTGAGAAAATGATGCATGTGATTTGTAATTTTTATGAAATGAATGAAAACTTACAATCTACTTTACAACACAAAAGGAGAAATGTGTCAACACTGAAGAAAAAGAAAAAAAAGATGGATACTTTGCTTATTTAAACTAGGAAAATGCTTCTGAGTCCTGAACAATGATAGGTACCTGTTGTTGTTGTTATTGTTATTTTTTATTTATTTATTTATTTATTTATTTGTTTATTTTATTTTATTTTTTATTTTTTTGTTTTGTTTTCAGTCATATTTTTTCAAGTGTCAAGTGTACACCAACAGGCTGGAATTTTGGTATGATAGATTACAACGAGATAAAAGTTTACAAAAGTACTGTGAAGCTAGACTGTTCAAGGCTTTGTAAGTAATTCAAATTTTAAAATGAATAAAACTCTACTAATTTACTTACAAAGTCTTGAAACATCAAACTAAAATGTGTATAAAACATTTTTGTCTCACCTACAGTTTGGCTGAAGACAACTGAATAAATGTCTATTGCTGGTGTATTGTATGTAGATCTGTGATGTAATCTAGGCTCCTTCTTGTGCAGTGTTTCTCTGTTCCTGCAGACCAGAGCTGTGTGTGTGTGTGTGTGTTCACTTCTTGGGTGTGTGTCTCCCGGGACACACTTAAACAAATCATGTGCTGCAAAGTAACGGACAAATGTGTCAGTTATGCCTTTTTAGCAACTGAGCAAAAAGAATTAAGCGACTCCATGTGATGTGGTCTGACAGTAAAATAGACAGAGACAGAATTTTGCTTGTTAAACCTAATTTCATTGTCTTGTATTGTGCATGCATGTATTGTCACAGCACATCATGTATTTGCATAAAATGCTTTTCAAAAGTATACATTTAATGAACAATTAAAAATGTGAGAAAATCAAATGTGCTTATATTTTAGCTGTATATATTTTATATATAAGTATGTGCATTTCCTTTGATTCGGACTCATGCTCTACCAAAGGATCTGCCATCAATGAAATTTTCCATGAAAAATGTAAAACCTATCACCCTCTTTTGTGTTGAATTATCATCCTTACAAAGTCTAAATCACTCAAGTAAGTGCTTTAACAGTATCTGAAGATAATGCTCAGAGAGCAAAGATCAAAGACGAAAAAGACATTTCTCTAGACTCAAGCAGCTACAATTTCACTGAAAGCAAACGTCATTTAAAGCTGTCTGAAGTGGATTAACGCCACCTGGAGGGACCAATAAGAAAAACAGGGAGTGTGTGTGTGTGTGTGTGTGTGTGTGTGGTTAAGGTATTAGTTCTGTGAGGGTTATGTTAAAGGGTACTCTCTAAAACAATCCGTAAAAATAGGGCACAATGTTCTGTATTAACATGAATTAATTTTCCGTATTGATTTTTACATGTATTTTATCTGTAATTTAAATTTTGCAGTGCATTAATGTAGTTTTTCCAGAATTAATGTTACAGGTTACGGGTTTAGAGATAAGGAATATAAAATATAGTTGTATCAATGGTGTTAGTATGGGTCATATGCTGTATGCTTACTTTTTGTCCATTGAGGGGAAAAAAAAAAAATAATTAATTAAAAAAAGGGAGGTTTCAACAAGAAATATAAGCATTCGAATACTTTTGCATCTTACTAACAGACCAAGCCTTCGTTACTAATTCAAAGGCGTAATTTTAGAGCTAACAACGCAGGACTGAGCCGTAGCTATGCAGTTTGGGGAGACAGCGCATCAGAGAAAGCATGCCAATGTAAATTATCTTACGTGCGGCTTTCCCGAAACGATTTTATTGCTAAAGTCGCTTTAGCTTAAATGTCTCGTTAAGTGTGTGAGAGAAAGCAGGCAGAAGAGACAGAATGCGTTGTCCATAGATGAGTTGGTTTCAACCAGCTTAATGCCGAGAACCCAGAATATAATTTTGCAGGTGATACAATTTCCTTCCTAAATTATAAAATCAGCTAGCCCATATTATTCCATGTATAAAAATCACTTATGCTGAGTGACATGAATATTAGGCATCATACTGTAACTATACATATAAATTATTTTTTGATTAAATAATTGGATTTTACTGTAGCCAAAACAAATTTAATAAAATATTATCTGGAAATATTTACACTGTATTAAGATTTATTTATTTATTTTATTTTTTTTTTTTTACCAATTAGCATAAAGGAAAAATATAAAATTCAGATATTCACAAAAGGTTCATTGTGGCGAAAGAAGGTTCTTCAGATTATAAAAAGGTAGAAATAGATGGATGAATGGTTCTTTGTGGAACCAAAAATGGTCTTCTATGGCATCGCTGTGAAGAACCTTTTAAAGCACCTTTATTTTGAAGAGTTTGTGTCTATGAAAAGTCCCCAAATAAAATGAACACCAAACATAAGTATGTGTGTTGACACACACACACACACACACACACACACACACACACACACACACACACACATTGTAATAGTGCACTGTAGTGTGCACGGTTGCAACAGTTGCAAAATGTTTTCTATTTCTATTCTATAAAACAAAAGGAACTATTTTGACGAACTTTGGGGTCCAAACACTTACTGCACTTACTGTAGTAATAAATAAAATATAAATAATACAATAATAAAATAATGTGAATTTGCTAATTAATTTTGACCGAATTTTAAAGCGAATCTATAGGCTAATATATATATATATATATATATATATATATATATATATATATATATATATATATATATATATATATATATATATATATATATCGTTTCCACCAGCCAGGCTTGCCAATTTAATTTCGCCGTATGAATTAACATTAAAATATTGCAGACCCAATATATAAATATTGGGTCTACTGTATGTTCACACATAATTAAACGCGGCCAATGCAAAACATAACTTAAATTCTTCTATTGCAGAATGCCTACAGCATGCGAAATATTACCTCAGGAACAAGCACAAAATAAGGAAAACATGCAACTGCTCCTCGGGGGTGTAGGTCTATTTGTAGACGTTAAAAAACAACAACAATTACGTCACATAAATGTTACAACAACATTCTGCCAATTGATAGCAATATTTTTATTTTATTAAAGTTCTGATCTGCTCACCGCAATTATCGTGTGTTCTACACCTTTTACAATTTAACTTTTGTTTTACACTGTATTAATACGAATGATTCACATTAGCAGGTTTTGTTCTATATTTGTAATATGCCTATACATACGAGTTTATTTTGAATGAGAAATATATAGTTTAGATTTTAAATAAATGTATTATTTAAATATAAAATGAAAAAAAATATGTCTTTATATGTAAATATAAATAAAAGATGAATTTAAATATTGACTTGCTAAACATTGTTACCTCATATGAAAGACGTGCGCTTTTAAAATCTTCTCCATTGTTTGATTTATTTGCATTTCTGCCGTCTTCCTATATTTGCGGTTTCCGTGCAGGTGGGTTGATGTTTCCGTCGGAAAAGGAAGTCACGGAGAAACCGTGTCTCAAAGTTCCACAAAACCGAGTTAAAACTGCTTTATTTTTTTTAAAAAAAGCTGCAAGCAGTCCGTTGTCTGAAGCGCTTTATTTAAATACTTACTCTTAAGTGAATATATCCCCTATACCACACGTTTTTATAATGTGTTGTCGGATTTTCCCCCAATAAAACCGGGATTTACATTGCATACCTTCATCTGTTTTTCTGTTATTCTCTTCTTTAAATTATTCTCTCACTCTCTCTCTGTTGTGCTAACACTGGCCTTGGAGTTAATATTTTTCTTTACAAAATCTGTTTTTACAAAAGTGTAAAGGTGTAGTTTTCTTGCAATTAAGTGTGTGTGCCTGTGCAGGTTTGTGTGATGTGCTGAGCTCTTACTGTATCTGTCTGATAGGTCGTGTGTTTGTATTTGTGTGTATGTACCCATGCTACGGGCACACACGTGTGTCATTCAGGCTCCACAGGAGTTCCCATGCTGTGTGTGTGCGTGCACACAATTTCCCTGCGTGGATGGGTCGTGACCCTGGTGTCGCCCGGCACAGTCCCAGACACTCTCAGAGCCCTGCAGGAAACAACAAGTCTGTGTTGCTATTTTCTCTAAGACATATTTTAGCATTGCATGATGACCCTCCAAACCCTCTCACACACTGGAATCTTCATCCCGATGTAGACCTGTGGAATCATGGGAAAGCATGAATGTTGATGGTATTTCTGGCAAAAAGGTTGATCGCTGGGCATTCTGCTGATGTGTGCAAGCATCCCCCAACACACACACACACACACACAAAATCCTTGCATTGCTGTGGGGTTTTGTGAGCACTCTTTTGCACCTGGGAAAAATCAATATATCTCATAGCAATGCTGTGCATCAAGCTTAATGTTCTTTCTTTTCTTTTCTTTTCTTTTCTTTTCTTTTCTTTTCTTTTCTTTTCTTTTCTTTTCTTTTCTTTTCTTTTCTTTTCTTTTCTTTTTTCTTTTCTTTTCTTTTAATCTGAAATGTATGTTTGGGAGTGTGGCTCTGTGATCCAGCTGTACTTTCTCAAGTGTGTATGCAGTGTTAGTAGGCAGTGGTGTTTATCTGCAGCACTGGTGTTGAATCAAGCATGCTCTCTCTCTCTCTCTCTCTCTCTCTCTCTCTCTCTCTCTCTCTCTCTCTCTCTCTCTCTCTCTCTCTCTCTCTCTCTCTCTCTCTCTCATGGTAAGTGGCAGATGAAGAGTAAGTGTGATTGAGAGCATTTACTCCCCTCAGGTCAAGTTGACACTGTCCAGATAAACACACACACTGATGACCTGCACTGTTCTCCTGGCACAAATATCTTTGTGTGTGTGGCTGAATGACCATCCATCCTGGGGTGTGTTTCCCAATAGCAACTATGGTCACAAGTTCTGTCGTTACCAATAGAGTTCAATGAAAATAAGGACCATAGCTAATGATGCTTTTGGAAAACGCACCCCTGGGTGATTCCCTGACTGATTGTCAGTCAATCCAGTCTTTTGTATAGATGATAAAGAACTTAAAACTAACACCTGTGTTACTCAGCTCTAAATGTTTTGGTATTATTTTAGTTTTTAGATTTGATGAAGATAGATTTGATAGATATAACTGTAGAAATGTAGCAAATTTTTGTCTTATTTAGTTTTGTATTTTGTTAGGTTTGATCTTAAGTTTAACAGTTTTGGGAAAAGTATATAAACATGCAAATTAGCCTTAGGTACATAGAGTTTTAGTGGTGGCTGTGTTTGAATGAGAAGAGAATTCATGTAATTTAAAAGACGTGGTCACTGAATATATTTTGTGACAAATCAATGGAAAAAAAAATCAACAGTTTAGCCCACATAAACTGCATTTGTGCTCACGATGTGAAAAATGACGTAGAATGGCTCCTAGCAATTGAAAAAAAAAAAAAAATAATAATAAAAAAAAGGTTTCTAATAGTATATATCTAGTAAAACTCCGTTCTAGTACCAAATCTGATCATGTATTTTCCGCACCTTTTGATACAGCAAATGTTCTTTCTGTAACAGTGTATGTGAGAGAAGAGCTGTGACAACAAAATTCAAACTTTCACAACTCACTAAACTTCACCTCGTCTCCGCTCACATGCTCTGCAGTGACTAAATTTATTTAATGTTGATTGACCTTTTAGATGAAGGGTAACAGTTACAGTAATTTGTCGGTCTGAACCATATTAAACCTGTGTACATTGTCACATAGAATACTGCAATGTAAAATGCCTAGATTGGATATAGCATTTACCTGCCACGTGTCTCCCTTTTCTGATGCATCTCCGATCAATCTGATGGGCTTAGTCATTCATTGTTTTCTTTTCCTTTTCTTTCCTCTCTCTCTATGCATATTAAAATTTTGACGGTAACAGTATTATGAAAGGGAATTACTGTGAACAGTTACATGCAACAACTTTCTCTGCTTCATATTCATATACCATTCATATAACATCATATTCATATATTTCATATTATTCATAATACTCTCTGTTACACATTCATATATATATATATATATATATATATATATATATATATATATATATATATATATATATATGAAACACTTATTTTTGTAACCTTGTGATTTTGTTTTTGTACTAACATAATTAAACATATGCTGAAATGTTGAAAAAGGTGCATTTTAGATTATAAGAAAAATCTTATATTCTCATATTCTTTGGCTCTTTAGTTTGACTTTTTTTTTTTTTTTTTTTTTTTTTAAATGTTGTCCTGGTTTTATTTAGGTGTACACTGCCTTACCATAGAGGCAGTGGAAAATTACGTCTTTATGAGCTGTATCCTGTTTGTGTTTACTCAAACCTCTTCACATTGACAGTTTATTTCCACCACAACAAAGAGAAAACCCTGCTTGTCTTCTTCTGTAGTCTTGTATGCACACAGATGGCATGTCTTGAACACCTCACACTCTCCTCAGGCCTGGTCCTGACCCGGAGCTTGCCTTTGCCCGTAGGAGTGCCCTGTTGATGGGCCATGCATTTGCGTGCCGAGGGCCCCCATTCTTCCCCCTTCAGCCGAGCCCCTGTGTGGTCCTTCGGTGCGTGCCTGCGTGTGTGGTCTGCGCAGGCCCCCCGATCATCTGTCCAAGGGCTGCTAACTGCCTGCCCAGCCACCACGACTGTTTACTTTAGCTCTGTCTGCACCAGTCCAGTTCTGATCACTCCCTCTCTCCAGCTGGGCCAAATCAGGGCTTAGGACCCAGTCCACCAAACTCACAAAGCTGAGAGAGGGAGGCCCTTGTCTCTGCTTATGGGGGAGACCTGGGGGCCTGAGTACTTCAGAAACCTGTCCTTTTCCTTCCTACTGTTGGATGTAGCTGCTCTAAACGAGAGACAGAATAGTCTTATAAAAACTCAAGTATAATTACACTGTCAGAGGCTGTGCTGTATTGCTGCTGACAACCACTATCTAATACCCGGTATCTGAAGCAGAATAGCATATGATAGTAGACAGACTGTAGATGACATGTTTGTGTAGATTTAAAAAAGAAGTCGCTTCACGAAATCACATGGGTCTGTCTGATTGTCATTCTGTCTAAAGCCTTTTTTAGATGAGTTATCTGACTGCAACAGGCTTGGCTTGTGTGATGGATGAAGCGCTGACTGATTCAAACAGACCCCCAACACTGCCAGCACTGGTGCCACAGATATAGAATATAGGGGAGATATAGAATTACTGCATGCAGGGCACACTCTCCTATCAGTCTCTATGACTCTTTCCACTTATATTACAGTAGTTATTTTGGTAGCACCCAGGAGATTAAATAATTTTTGCAGTTACATTTCCACGCCATTTAGAAAGAAAATATTTTCCTTATACTTATTACTTATTTTCATGAAATATGTTTTAGTGGTAAAATGATATAAAGCATTAATCTTTTTTTTTTTTTTTTTCTCTCCCAAATATTCAGGGTTCAGAATGATATCTGTTTTAGGGCTGTGAGCATATATAATACTGCACTTTAACCCTTTTCCAGCTGTTTATTGTAACTATTTATTAATTCCCCTACATCTAGTGGAGGTTGTGGTGTTAAGCACCTGATTGTGCCAGTCTGTTCAGTCTGAGTAATGAGGTGAAGAACTGCAGCCCTATTCCTCCTAATAAGGTCTGCTGACTGCACTTCTCAGGGAGAAACAATTCTTTTTGTTGGCTGGGCTGTCTCTATAGACAGATAATCTTGGTTATTAGGGTCTGTGCTGGCAAGTTGTGGGGTAATTCTTCATTTTGAGGGTTTTTAAAGCTGACCTGATGTCTTGGGATGGCTGGTAGTGTTTAAGTCTTGTGTTTTGCCAGGGAAGCTCCAAAGGTCAGAGTTTGCCTTTTACAAATTGAGGGCTCTGTCGGCAGGCGCCAGGGCAGCTTGCAATGAGTAAGTTTCTCAGACCTTTGACCCAAACTCTGGTGCTGCACCCGCAGTTTTATGCAGGGCATTGGTTGTCTATATATATGTATATGGCAACACTTTAGAATAGGGAACATTTATTCAGTTTATTCAGTTAGTAAGGTAGTTAAGTTTAGGTACTGGGTAGGATTAGGGATGTAGAATAGGGTCATGTAGAATAAGGCATTAATATGTGCTTAATTAGTACTAATAAATGGCTAATATTCTAGTAATATACATGCTAATAAGCAACTGGTTAAGAAACAGTAAAATAAAGTGTTACCATATATATATATATATATATATATATATATATATATATATATATATATATATATATATATATATTGCTTTGTCTGGCTTTTTTCTTTCTTTTCTTTTCTTTTTTTTTTTTTTTGCACAAATGTTTAATTGTTGCAAATGCTTATCAAAACACTTCAATTACATTTGCTCATATAAAACATACTCGTCAATTCCTTCCTTCCGTCCGTCCATCCTTCTTTCATTTAAAAAAATAACATGTTCAGTGAACGTAATTAAATTAAAGTAAACTTTTCCACGCAGTTCGATTTCGGGTTCATACAACAAGACTAAAACAAGTTCAATTAAACAAATAATGTTTAGTTGGCTAAGCAAAACATTGTTTGTTTAATTGAACAGGATTTAGTCGCTGTATGGATCTGAACTAACTGCTTGGAAAAGTATTTACTTAATTCAATTAAGTTCACTGGACAATCTGTTTTTTAAGTATTTAGCAAAAACATGCTGGCATGTTAACAATATTTTTGAAGTATTTAGCAATAACACGTGTGGCACGTTAAAGACAATTTCATTCATAATTGCAATATATACCCTAAGAGTGATCTCAGAACTGTCATTAGCACAGTTATTTCTCATTGCATGAATCATGAAGTCAATGAAGCTGCTACTCTTCTGCACATTGGTAACCTCAAAACTTTTTCTAATCAAACCTCTTTTAAATCTCAAAAATAACTCATCATTACATGTAATTTTATTTCATTAAAAACACTTAAAATGACCTTTTTTGCCTCTTAATGCGACCCCATGCAAAGCGTGCTGGGACCTACACATCCATTTTCAGTTAGTTTCGTCAACAAAAATGATTAATGTAGTCCCAGAAATGATTCATGAATTATTAAGCTCAATTGATTTTTACAAATTTAAGTAGATTGAACATAATGGAAATAAGTTAGGTAAGAAAATTTCAAGAATTTAGTTGTTTCTGCTCATTTTAACCAACTAATTTAAACAAACATTTATTCCTTCCTTCATTCATTTATGCTCACCTTTCTGTTATGTTTCTCTGTTTACACAACACGTAACCTGGGAGTTTGAACTAAGACATTGCTCTATAATGTAATATTTCCTGACCTTACAATGCCAAGTCAGTAATTCTTAATAAAAAAGATCTATGTTCCACCCACCATGGTTTCTCACTTTGGACCTTTCTAAAGAAAAACTAAACAATGGAAAAAAAGAGAAAATCTCCTCCTCAGAAAGCTGTTTCCTTAGCCCTTACATGCGTGGGTGGCAGGGATGCACCCTGCTCGTCTCTCTTTAAACATCCCTGACGCCCCCACTGTTCAAAACATTAATCTCATCAGGCTTGGTGGCCCCACTGGTTCATAGTAATTGTTTCCGGAAACGAGAGCAGCATGGTTCAAGAGCTCCCTAATTCTATCAGCAGTCCAGGATCAGGATGGCAGGCTGGGTGGACCATGCGGTGAGACCACAAGGAACCGTCAAACCTCATTTACTGCCAACAGCATCCATATTCCTGTCACTCAGCCACGGACCTGCCTCCTGACTTGAGCAGAGAAACATCTCCCATGCTTTCATGTGGAATGATTGATGCATTAATTACTGGACATTGTTTATGGGCTGTGACAGGGGAAAAATGTAAGCCCTCCATAGCCGAACAGGCAGGTTTTCACGTGTCAGAGTCATATGGAAATTATGAGGTGTCTTGTGTCTTCTTAATGTAGGTGCAAAGATTGTTTGCAAACATTTCTAGTGAAGGACAGCAAGTGACACATGTGGTTATGCAACCAAAAAGCAGACATTTCTTGATTGATTGCAGGGTTAAAAGGCTTCTGCTTAAGACCTATAATGTAATTGGACTTTTACCATTATTCAGAGACCTCCCAGGCTGCATTGTTCCATGCTCTGACCAGCAGAGAGAATGTGGTGATGTGCTCATGCTGGATATTTGCAGATCAGTGCTTGCTGCAGAACTGGGGGAAATGGAGTGCTGGTCGTGTTTTTCCTGATGAGGTCAGTTTTTGGAAACATTCTATGTGAATCTCTGCATAGAGGCCTAGAATTTAAAAAGAACTGCAGGACATGAATTCTTTAACAGTTACATGCAAGCTGTCCTTAAGGGTTTCTATGGTAACACTGCTTTACTACTGAATGGGTTTCTAAACGCAGTTATAGAAATAGACCAGATGGTTGATGTTTTAGATTTGTAACTGAAGAATGCATCTTCAGTGTCTTTGGATATTTAAAATTGAGCATGTGATAGTCTTTTGATTGTTTGTAAAACATATATTGACAGATGGAGAGAAAGGCATGCATGGGGTTTGGGGCACCTGTATTTTTGCCCTTGAGTTTAATTTAGTGTAGTCTTTTATAAATAGCATGATTTTAAATGAGTCGTCTTATTATTCAAGGTGTGTGCTGAAAATGTTAAATGTGATAAGCAACAATCCAGGAAACATGTTAGCAAGAGAAACAAAAAACACAAGGCTGGTTAATTAGAGAAATACATTCATTCATTTAAATTTTAATGGTGGTCATTTGGCTTTAAGCATTGACTTTGCTGCATTAGCTTTGAGCACGGAAGGGGCCAGATGTAAGGTTAGCACGTTTGGTCTACCAATGTATGTTTGTGGAGAAATGGGTGGTGAAACTAAAGCTGTGGCCATATAGGCCTGCTGCCCACATGTGTACCTTCCTAGCTGGGCCTACCACATTACACAGCCCATTAGCAATCCAAACTTGTCAATAAAAATGGAATGCTGCATCACTTTGGCAAAGGGAGAACTCTGTTGTAGAGTGGATTTAACTTAAAATGTTTGGAAGATGCTATAACACCTACTTTCATTTTCCTGTAAGCACACTTATCTGTGTTTTTTATTGTCACCTGCAATATGCACAGTATTTTTAGACCATTTTGTGCATCTGCAAATGTCTAAATTTTCCATGTAGACAAAATTCGTCTGTAACACTGTAGAATAGGGAACACTATTTACAATGACTTTTTCCTCAATAAATTCCTAATTTGCTGCTTATTAATAGTTACTAAGGTAGTTGTTAAGTTTAGGTATTGGGTAGGATTAGGGATGTAGAATAAGGTCATGTAGAATAAGGCATTAATATGTGCTTAATTAGTACAAATAAATGGCTAATAGTCTAGTTAATGCATGCTAGTAAGCAATTAGTTAAGAGACCGTAAAATAAAGTGTTACCAATTCGTCTAATCATTAACTTACTTGGTAACACTTCATAGTAACTGCACACTATGAATCATTAGTTAAGCATTAGTAAATAGTCAACTTATCCTTTATAAAGCATTGTTCCAACATTATTAGGCATTAGTAAGCAGTTTATAAATACAGCTATAAATGTTTTGTTCTTGAGCTTGTCTATAATGTTTAATAATTGTATTTTCATACTTTATTAATGATCAATTTATCATTTCTAAATCATTAGGTTTTTTTGGGGTGGGTGGGGGTGGGGGGGTCTTTTTAGTTGATCAGACAGTGGAGAATGACAGGAAAGAGTTGGGTCGGGATTCAAACCCAGGTCGGCCTGAAGCACAGTTGTGCTATATGTCAGTGCGCTAACCACACGGCTATAGGCGTTGACATTATTACGTTATTTACAAACTAGTTATTTAAGGGTTGTCAGTGGTTTAAAGTGTAAGTAAATGATTAATAAATTATTTAAATGTACATTTATAAATCTTATATTTAGACACATGATAATGGTTGCTCAGTGTGATAATAAATGCTTTATTAACACATATTCCTGCTGTAATTCATGATTAAGTCAAGTAGTTTAGTAGTTGCCAGCAATCTATTTTTGTGAGCTCATCTAAAGTGAGAACCATTTATACCTCCTAAAGCATTTACAAAGGAGATGTAAAGGCTCATTTATCTTCCAAACAACAACAAAAAAAGTTAAGCAAACACAACACTGAGGAATACAGAACACAGAAATATTTTTTTTCAAGATGCAAAAAAATGAAACTGTACAACTGTACACTTGATAAAAAATAAATAAGTAATTAAATAAACCTCTGCAATTTCACAGAAAAAAAAAAAAATCAAGTTTCAGTTCTGTAAAAATACATTTTTTTTTTTTTTTTTGCATCTTGAAATAAATATTTCTGAGTTCTCTATCCCTCTGTGTTGTGTTTGTTTATTATTATTTATTTGTATATTTATTATTTATTTATTATTATTTTTTTCTGTTAGGAAGATAACTGAGCCTTTAAATCTCCTTTGTAATAGATATGCTTATAAATCAGGAACAAGGCATTTATAGCTGTATTTATAAACTGCTTACGAATGACAATTAATGTTGGGACAATGCTTTATAACGGATGAACTGACTATTTACTAATAGCTAACTACTTGTTTACTAACTGCTTAACTAATGATTCATAGCATGCAGTTATTTAGCTTTTAGCTTTTCCTGTGCTATGATCAGAACAATGCTCATTTACTTTAAAATAACATCTACTGAAAACATAATTCATTAATTATTATTAATGATTAAATATTATTTATTATTATTATTATTATTATTATTATTATTATTATAAGGAAAACAATACAGATATACTACAAGACAGACAATTTTAAAGATAATGGACCACTGCTTGCATATTTTCACTAGAAGCTAATTCGACAGCTATGCTTATAGAAAATGTTATAGTGCAGGAAAAGGCAACGCCGATCCTGGAGTGCTGCTGTCCTTCAGAGTTTAGCTCCAACCATAATCAAACACACCTGAACAAGCTAAACAAGGTCTCAAGGTCTTTAGAATTACTAGGGCTACAGACAGGTGATTTTTTTTTTTTTTCTTTCAGGGTTGGAGCTAAACTAAACCAGAACCAACGTTGCCAATACCTGGTATAGCAGAAATAAAGTATTTTAAAGTTAGGTCTTTAAAGTTTTCTTTTTAAAATATAAATAACAAAGTTTTTTTTCTTTTTAAAATATAAATAAATATATAAAACATATTATAATGTCTTCCTTAAATGCTATTAAGCCTTTTAAGCATGGGCAAATGATTAAAGGCTAGAGACAACTGTTGATTTTAAGACTTTAATTATCCTTATATTCCACAATCCATTTACACAACACACTATAACAGCACAATATATAAACCATTATTTAGTAGAGAAATGGGGGATGAACTGATCTCCATATTGTCACGAATCCTGTCCGGTCTGTCAGAGGTCACCAGTGCATCATACTGACAATCATACTACACAGACTACATTTCCCACGCTCCACCGCTCTGATTACGCACACAGCTGCAACCAATCACACTCTGTATAAATACGAGGCCGTCACCATCATTCTGAGCTGAGTTTTATCTAGCGTTTAGCATTCTCCTAGTGTTAGCTACATTACGGAGCCTTTTCCAAGCTTCTAGTTTAGAGTCTAGTTTAGTCTTGTTTCTAGTCTGGTTAATTGTGTCTTGATCCTAGCCTGGTTATCTCATCTTGTCTGCCCTCAGCCTGCCCTGGATGCATTGCCTGTCTTTGATTAACTCTTTGTCTTGCCGTTTTGGACTCGGTTCGCTCCTCATTGGACTATAGTCTGTCAGTTTGGAATACCCGATTGCCTCGCCTCTTGGATTACGTTTGCCACCGGTTGACCCTCACCTGTCCCTGCATTACTCTTGTGTCTTGCCCTGTTTGTATCTGTTTGCTGGTGTCAACCCTGCCTGTTTTTGACCATGTCTCTGTTCAATAAATGCTTGCATTTGGATCCGCCCGCTTCACGTCTCGTTCGCGTCATGAAAGAATACTCAGCCGCATAAGGATCCAGCAGCTTTTCACATGGACATTGGCCAGGTATGGACATAGCAAGACTGTTATTAGCCCTCGAGCAGGGCACGCGATTGCTCGAAGACTATGTACAAGAGTATTTAGATCTCGCTTATTTTTCTGATCTGCCAGACAGTGTTTTGATAGACTTTTTCTGCGAGGGTGTTAATCAGCCGCTGAAGTCTAAACTCATTCGCACGTTCATCTCTCGTTCAGTTCATGCATTATGCTTTGTTGTCTGTGGGCTCTTTGTTTACCATGGGTGTCGCAGAGGAAGAATGCGACACCACGTCTGTGACTGAAATAGCGGCTGCGAAGTTTAGTTAACCGCAAGCTCCGGGACATTCAAATATATTGATTGCTACTCCGGTGAAACCCGCTGAGCCAAGTCAAGTCACTGCTGATCTTCATGAGTCAAGTCATGCTACAGCTGATCTTCCTGAGCCAAGTCTAGCTACAGCTGATCTCCCTGAGTCAAATCAAGTCACAACGGATTTTCCTGAGTCAAGTCAAGTCACAGCAGATCTTCCTGAGCCAAGTCAAGTCACAGGTTATCTTTATCAGACAAGTCAAGTCACAGCTGATCTTCATGAGTCAAGTCAATGCACCGCTGGTGTCTTCTCGCACAGAACCTTCAGAAATGGCAGTGCCAGCTCCAGATTCTGTAGCGTTGGCGGCGAAAGCTGCAGAACCACCAGAGGCAGCAGTGCCCTTTCCAGATGTTACTGAAGCGACATCTTTCACTGCTGCTCTGGTCACAGTGGTGGTGCCCACTCATAAACTCACGTCTTGTCCTGAACGGGCCGTAGAGGCCGTCTGTAAAATCTCAGTCAGTCCTGTCACGGCTATGGAGGCCATTCCTGAAGTCCCTGTCTGTTCTGTCATGGCTATGGAAGCCATTCCTGTAATTCCTGTCAGTCCTGAGCCAACCATGGAGGCTGTGCAAGAACTCCCTGTATGCTCTGAACTGTCTGTCTTGCCTGTTACTGTCAAGGAATCTAAGCCTGAGCTGTCTGTCTTAATGCTGCTGTTGAGTCTGAATTTGCTCCGTCTATCTATAGCAAAATATCACAATTTAATCAAGTTTCTAGTTTAGAGTCTAGTTTTGTCTTGTTTCTAGTCTGGTTAATTGTGTCTTGATCCTAGCCTGGTTATCTCGTCTCGTCTGCCTTCAGCCTGCCCTGGATTTATCGCCTGTCTTTGATTAACCCTTTGTCTTGCCGTTTCGGACTCTGTTTGCTCCTCATTGGACTATAGTCTGTCAGTTTGGATTTTCCGATTGCCTCGCCCCTTGGATCATGTTCGCCACCGATTGACCCTCGCCTGTCCCTGGATTACTCTTGTGGCTTGCCCTGTTTGTATCTGTTTGCTGGTGTCGACCCTGCCTGTTTTTGACCATGTTTTTGTTCAATAAATGCTTGCATTTGGATATTACGTATCAGATATACTCAGATATTACGTATGCACCCTGTAAATAGATAAATATGCACCCTGCAACCTTTTTGTAAACAGGTATTTATTAAATTATTTTATTTAGTAAACCATCATAGAATGAATGTCTGTATTATTTAGTAACTAATGTATTTGCAGTCCGTGCGTTTCACTTTGCAGTTGGGTACCCACCGGCAGAAACATAAATCAGCAATTATACAAATGAAATGAATATATGAATGAATTAAGTATATGAATGTACCTCTGGAGGTTCTGACTCTCTTCTGACTGTATTCAATGGCATTTTGTTTTCATCTTCTCCCCATGTAATGCCTAAACTAGTGTTCTTAATCGCAATAGTGCTTTATCCACGGAGTTCACGGCAAACAGCTGTAATTCAGCTTTTCCATAAGCGCCATCTAGTGTCGCACAGTGGACTTACAGAGACTTACATTCAGCTTGTGTGCAGTTGTTGTCTGGCCAAAAAACAGGCCGAATTTGCATGCCCTGATGTAGCCTAAATTTTGACCAGTTGATGAAAAACAAGCTTATGTGGATTCTACACATTTGAACAATTCAGATAAGTTATTTAGATTCATGCGCAGATAAAATACATATAACCATTTATTAATCAGTTATCATTTTGACTAAACCCTTTTCTTTGTTTAAAGGCTGAAATGTGAGGGATACCTTTTATGAAACATTTTCAAAGCTTTATTTAATCATTTACATTAGATATTTGAACATGTTATTAGTATTGTTGTCAGTCATGTCATTTAAAATCCGGACATTAATGTTTTAGTAATTATGCAAACAAAAAGTCATGTTATTTGTTGTTTGTTGATTTTAAATATAAAACTTGGTAAAGTTATTTATGTGTCAGTACATCCCTAATTTGTATCAATGCATTTTTATAATTGCATTAATAGGCTATTTAAATTTTTAGACCCCTTAACCTAATTAATTACCTTTTAATTAACAAATGGATATACAATGCAATCTGATAGACAAGACCCCAGGACCCACCTGAGCAAAATATCACAATTTAATTCATTTGATAACTGTCATTGATATACTTTAATTCTCCATTTGTATAGAAGCCATTAGGAGCGATAAAAAGTGTGACTCAACCACACACTGAGCACAGCTAATGAAAACATTGGCTTTATAAATAAATGTGGCATTAAGGTTATGCATTTAATATGGCTAACTCTAGTGAAATGCATGCAAACACAAATGCTTATTTCATTTAAACCTGTTTTAATGTCTGTTACTTGTGGGCATATCCTTAGAATGATTACATGCACTAGACTGCATGTTGCTCCAGATGTATAAACACAGATGTATAAATGTTACTGCTAATATACTTAACATTTTGCTCCTGCATACGATTGCAAGATTGCTAAATGTGACACTTAGTTTGAAACTTGTTTATAGTTGCTCATTTTGAAATTAATTAGGCAGACCACGCAATATCCACAGTGAAATGGAGTGAAAGAGCATTGTTGATTTGAGAAGCTTTCTGAAGCACACTGCAACAGAATGTTGTGCAGCAAGCTCATTGACTGCTTATACAAAAAGAACAAATCAGCTGTGATTATGTCAGCTCGAGTTAGACTTATCAGGCTGTGCCATCTAAAGTTTCATGACAGAACGACTTTAAAGTCGGCAGATCGCTGTGCTGTTCAGACTACATGACTTGCTGTCTGTTTTGAGGTCGTTGTGGTGTTCACACTACGTGACACTATGTAGTATGTGTGTGACACTAGCTGACACGAGCTGACAACAACTCTGGTAACTCTGATTCTATCCAGTTCCCATTTTATTATTCCCAGTTATATATTTGAAAATGGACATCAGGAAAAAATTAGTGCTACAAGCTGTTTTTGTGATGATGTTCTAAAAAAATAATGCTCCATTTCCTATGTCCAGATTATTTTAAAGCCATGTTGCTGCTGCTGTTTTTCTTCTAGTGACCTCAACCCATGGCTTGCTCTTTTATTGGCTGTACTCGTCACCAAACCTGATGTAACCCTTTTCTTAACCCTAAGGGGTTAATTTAAATACTGGCTTAAATAAGAAACCTGGGTTCCCGGCAGTTGAATGGTGAATTTGGCCGGTGTTTTTGTCTTTAACTTTAAAACTGTTGCTAATTACCTTTTTCCCTTGTACAATATGTCACTCAGCAATTACTACGAAAATTAATTATGTAAAACAGTTCTTATTTATATTTTCCTCAGAATTTGTAACTTCGTTGAATTAATTAACTATTGAAAAAAACAATGAAATACCAGATTATAAGAGAAAAGGAATAACAAAGGTTTATTTGTACGCTAATAGGACAACTTTTTTTTTTTCCTTTTGGGAAACAATAAAGAGTGAAACAAATAAACAATATAAATCTAGGAAAATAGCAAATTCACAGATAAAGATAAACTCTTTTACCCAAGGGTATATGAAGGAATAGTTTTCAGTAAATAAAAGATTTGTATCACCTTTTGTGTCTCAAGATTGTTATTTGTCTGTTACTATAATTCTTAACCTTGTTTCCCTTACTCTTTAACCTCAAATCAAAACGAGATGAGAATTTACAAACTTGCTTAGGTTGAACACCTCAGAAACAAGAAACACAAATTCAATTCAGTCCCGTATGCAAACTTGGTACGAATCAGTAACACAGTCACAAATGTACGCGTACTTTCACGTTGTGGCCCAGTTCGTTGGTGCACATAACAGCTGAAGAGTCCAGAATAATCGTTCACAGTCAATAAAGCTCAAAAAGGAATTCACTTATGTCCTTCCGACGATAACGGGGCAATGTTGAAATCAATCATGACACAAACTCACTGCTTTCAGTCTCGTTCAGTCCTAACACACATCGCCAATCTGTCGATCAGCGTCCCACAACGAAACCAAACGCGTCCAATCCAGAACAAACTCAGCACTAATAGGACAACTTTTTTTTTTTCACGAGTCCACGACGAGCTTTATCAACGCAGTCACGTTTTGTGTCTGTGAATGTCTCTTGCTGTCGGCACACACGGGGTGACTCAACGATTGCAAATTAAACAACAGGGAAAGGAAAAAATACTTCAACAAGCAAACCAAGCAAACGAGGGTTGCTCCCTTACACTTTGGGCCTTACATTACAAATATAATCGGTCTCCAAAATGACAACGCCACAGAATTTCAGGCACACGGTTCACATGCAGCCTCTCCTTGCCATGTGCGATGCTCCTCCCCCTTCTTCCTCGTATAACTCACGTTACGACGCACCCTTTAAGAAGCTCAACAGTCATTGGCCCACAATAATACACTTGAATTAAACATATCATGTCAGTGGATATAAATAAAACAGCTGAACAATGGAATAATGCTGACACATGTATTAGAAATAAACAAAAATAAAATACATACATTTTAATATTCTGCATCATTAAAACCCAAGCATGTTTTAGGGGTCCCTACACTGACATCATGGTATATTGAGTTGGTCGACAGGGCCAGATATGTAGCATGCTAAATGCTAGATATCTGTTTGGCGTCAGCGAGGTGTCAACGAGCCTCTTTAATGTGTCATTGAGTAGTTCACACATATAGGTGGTGAGCGCTGATCTCCTGCTGCTTTATCACCTACCACAGCCCGACCCATCGGTGGGCTCATTGATTTGCAAATTGGGCTTAAAATCCTGTAGTGTGGCTTTTTGCCTATACTATATAGTAGGAAAGTATGTAGTTTCAAACACAGCGAGTCACTTACAAGACATGCCTGTACGTTTTTTTTTTTTGCTTTTTTTCTTTCCAAAGGAAAATTGGAGGAATTGCAGAAGTAAATAAATAAAAAATAAATAAATAAATAAAATACAAAATTATCTACTCCCACATTTAGAAAAATTCACAGAAAGCTTCATATCTGGTGAGTTACCGCATAGCTAAAAGAGGTATGCCCCACACAATTGGAGAAAATCTGTGCTTACCTGTTGCGAAAGATATGGTAAACTGTATGCTCAGAGAAAAGCTGCAAAGACACTGGACGAAATCCCTCTTTCCAACAATACTGTGGCTTGTCACATTGATTCAATATCTGCTGACATCCTCAGCCAGCTAATAAGAAAAATAGTGAATTCTTTTCACTGCAACTCGATGAGTTTACTGATGTAGTGAATCTACAGTGCCCTCCACAATTATTGGCACCCTTGGCATTATTTATCTTTTTGAACTTTCATTAAAAAAAAAAAAAAAAAAAAAATTCACAAAATTCTAACCTTTCATTGAAGTAAAACAATGGAAAGTGGGGTAAAAATCTCATTATGAAATAAATCCTATTAACCAAGGGTGCCAAAATTTGTGGAGGACACTGTACCTAATCTTCTGGTGTATGTCTGTTATTTACTTAAGAACACAGTCCATTTTTTGTTTTGCTGTCCTCTTACCGCTCTTTCATCGGGGGAAGATATTTTTAATTTGATGGACAGTTTTTTCAGAGTTAATGACACTGACTGGGCGCTTCATTGGAATTTGTACAGATGGGGTGAACTCAGTGATGGGGATCCACCAAGAAGACCTAGCAATGAAAAACATGCAAGATGAACTTTTGTCTGCACTTAATGGGGTTGTGTAAATCGCCAACTTAAAAACTCATCCATTAAATTCCCCTTGCAAAAAAGAAGTTTATTCAAGTATGCTATTAGTATACTTCTTTTAACCTAAAATAGGAAAGTATACTTTCAGTCTACTTTTTTTTATGTACTATTCAGAAATGTGCTTTCATGTACTTCTCAGAAATTTACTTAAAATGACATTTAAGTAAAACTGACTTGAAGAAGATGAAGAAGTAATAATGACTGTAAAGGTTTGGGGTGTTGATCGACTCCATCTATGTTTTGATTATCACTCTGAATCCAATTCATAATCTTTTTTCATTTCTTTTTTATTATTATTTATGAAACTTACCCACATTCAAGTGTTTATAAAAAAGAATGCATAAAGCTAGAATATTTTTTTTGTTTGTTTGTTTTTTGTTTACAAGCAGATACTATTCTTTCTTTTGATATTTTGTATATTCAGATACTCATATAACAAAATATCTACAATTTATTCCTAATAGGGACATAGTAGTATACTTAAAGTATGATGTAAAGTTCACTTAAAGATAGCAGTATAAAACTACTAAATTAGTAGTTCACGGAGACTATGCTTCAAACTGTACTAAAAATGCTACAAGTATTTAATTAGTAAACTATCAATACACCTTTAAGTTCACTTTTAGTATAGTTGCAGTACAAACTAAAACAGATAAAAACTAGTTGTGCACTCAGTTTACTACTGTTATAAAGTATATAAGTTTATATACTAGAAAATGGGCCAATTTAGTCCCAAGGAGTATTGAAATAGTACACTTACAAGTATACTACAAGTACACTGACATTTGTATACTTACTACATAAAGTATACTTAATAATATACTTGAACATTACTTATGTATACTTAATGAAATAAACTTGAAGTGTACTTCTTTTTGGTAAGGGTCACTGATTTTTCACACTACATGCAACGAAATGGGCAGTGAGCACGAAACACTTCTGCTGAAAACAGAAGTGCACTGGTTATCACGTAGAAAGGTCTTGGCAAGCATTTTTGAGCTCAGATGTTTAGGAAGTTTTAGAAGTTTAGGAATTATTTGTTCATAACCCATGTAACTTGTCTTCATGCTTGCAAGATCACATCTGGCTTCAGAAACTGGCATATCTGGAAGACATATTTTCTACTCTTAATGAACTAAATTTAAGTCTGCAGGGTCTTAGTACCACTATTTATCAACATCCAGGACAAAGTTGAAGTACTTATTAAAAAGCTAGTTTTCTGGGCCAACTCAATAAATACAAACTCCACTGAGTGTTTTCCTTTGCTGTTTGATTTTTTGCAGTCTCGGGAAGCTGCGTTAAGTAATTCTGTCAAAGCCCTCATAATTGAACATCTCAACCATCTCACCCAAAATATGTGGACTTACTTTTTCCCTATGGATCAATCTCAGGCATGGATTCAGAATCCATTTATTCTCACTCCTCCAATCCCACATCTCTTATTTCACAGGCAATAACAATTACTGGAGTTATTACCTGATGGGAGACACAACATACTTTTTTAAAACTCAGTCACTTGTGTCAGGCACTTAAAGTGTTAATACCCTTTGCAACCACATACTTATGCGAGGCTTTTCTGTACTGGCAAACATTGACAAAGACTAGATGCAGAGAATGATTTGAAAGTTAAACTGTCATCATTACTCTAAATTTTTTTGATGATCTGTGTGCAAACATGCAGGCCCATCCAGCTCATTAAAAAAAGATAGGAAGTAATACTCTTATTTATTTCTGAAATTTTGATGTTTTTTAATATACACTGAATATTTGTATTCAGTTATTGAAGTCAAAAATGTGATGTTTAAACTGAGTAATTGGAGTGGGGGTGCTTGACAGATGTCAAACACTATATAGGAGTGCACGCTGGAAAAAGTTTGGGAACCACTGCTGTAGCTAAATAATCAACTTAACCTTCTATCACTGTATAGAATACTATAAATAACATGATTTCTGCCTTATTCTCTGATATGAAACCATGTCAGATCACAAAAGGAAGTTATTTCAAACATTCAATTGATGAAATACATGTCATTAAATGTTCTCTTTGTTTGACAACGGGTTTGTAAGCAGACTCACACACATGCAAATTTGTTTTGCATGCGTGGTAAATTTATTCAATCGCACAGACCAATTTTTTTTTTTTTTTTTTTTTTTTTTTTTCTGACATGTGATATATGACATAAATGCTGCACTGTACACCCCTGGGAATGTCTCTAATTTTATAATGACATTGCTAACTCCATTTGTCTCATCCATAATGTTAGTCATTCTTCTTGCTCCGTTCTGCCTTGCTCTGTGGTAGCTTTGTAGTGTAGCCTACATCTGTGGTGTGTGACAGCCAGGAACTAATCGACCAAAGGGGGAACATCTTTTCTGTATTACATTAGGTTGAATAAAGAACGCAGTTAACTAAAGTAATGAGCTTGGTTTGGAAATAAGAAGTAGAAAGTACAGATATTTGTGTAAAAAAATGTAAGGGGTGAAAGCAAAAAGTTGTCAGACAAAAAACTAAATAGTGCAGTAAAGTACTGATACCAGAAAAATCCACTTAAGTACAGTTAAGAAGTATTTATACTTCCTTCCCATCTCTGCACTGTGGTAATGCAAACATCTTAATACAAATAACCTTGAAACTGTTTATCTGCACTGCAATAATGTGCACATGCAAATATAAATAGCTTAAAATTAAAGCACTTTTTTGTTTTTATTTGCTTTGGTACTATTTTCTCATAAAAGGTATAGATTTTCTAAACTTTTAGTACAAAATTCCAAACTGATCACACTTGTAACACTTTTAATCAAATGTTCTGTCCATTGAGTTATGTACTTTGAGTTTTTTTGATTGGGACTCTTTTTTTGAAAATTGCCTGACTAATTTTTTGGGAGTATCTGTACTTTACTTGAGTTTTTATATTTTCACTTTTACTTTTACTCCACTACATTTCCTAATTAAAATACTTTTACTCTGATACATTTTCCCAAAGCATATTTGTTACTTACTACAAAATAGTCCAAAGTCAGAAGAACATGGACTGCAGAAAGCGAATCAGTGGTCTGGCGCTTGCAAGTTAGACTCCTAAAAACACCTTTGCTCATGTGCACAACCGTGAACGATTTCAATTTTCAAGTCGAGTCTGGGGTGTGCCATATATAGGTGCAACAGTCTGCGTAATGTGAAATGGCCAGGCGACCTCTGGTGGCGAGCGGACTGGCGTTCAGGAACAGATTAATGACAATATCTTCTGTGGACGGGCAGAGAGTTCACGGACGGCCTCCATAGCCATGACAGGATGGGCAAAGAGTTCACTGACGGCCTCCATAGCCATGACAGGATGGGCAGAGAGTTCACGGACAGCCTACATAGCTGTGACAGGACAAGACGAGAGTTCATGTACTGGGAGTGTATCGCTGGACGCTACCACAACGCAGGGAGCTAAAGCAGATGTCCTCATCTTGTGAGGTTCTGCAGCATTAGCCACCACCTCTGGGGGAACTGCAGCGGGCATCATAGCCTCTGAGGATACCGCAGCGGTCGCTGACACCTCCAGACACACCATAGAGTGATTCCCGTCATGGGAAACGCTACAGATGGGGGAAACAGTTCCGCAAAAGAGGGGCTAGGGTGAGCTGGTTTAGGGATACCAGCTGAGCATGCAGACACCAGCGGTGCATCCCTCAAACTGGACACCAGACAGGGATACCAGAGAACTGACCTCAATGATCTGGGTGCAGCAGACAGGACGTGACGTGACACTAGCTGTGACTGGACGATCAGATGTGACATTGCAAGACTCTGGGAGAACATCTGAGATGTGACGAGGCTCTGGGAGGTCAGACGAGACATGATAAGGCTCTGGGAGGTCAGACGTGACGAGGCTCTGGGAGGTCAGACGAGACGGGGCTCAGGGAAGTCAGACAGGACATGACGGGGTCTGGGAGAACAGCTGAGACGTGACGAGACTGTGGACGATCAGCTGTGATGTAACGAGACTCCTGGAGACCAGCTGATACGTGACTTGATTATGGACGAACAGCTGAAACTTGACTTGACTTTGGAACAACAGCTGTGACTTGACCTGGCTCTTGAAGATCAGTTGTGACTTTACTTGAATTAAGAACAACAGCAGTAACTTGAATTGGCTCATGAAGATCAGCTGTGACTTGACTTGACACAGGAACATCATGAAGATCAGCTGTGACTTGACTTGACTTGGCTCTTGAAGATCAGTTATGACTTTACTTGAATTAAGAATAACAGCAGTAACTTGAATTGGCTCAAGAAGATCAGCTGTGACTTGACTTGACTTATGAAGATCAGCTGTAACTTGACTTGACTTGGGAAGCACAGCTGTAACTTGACTTGACTTAAGAAGAGCAGCTCTGACTTGACTTGATTCAGGAAAAACAGCTGTAACTTGACTTGACTTACGAAGAGCAACTCTGACTTGACTTGCCTCAGGAAACACAGCTGTGACATTACATGACTCAGGAATAACAGCTGTAACTTTGCATGACACCGGGATGGCAGCAGTGACATGACGGAGCATTGTTGTTGCCACCATTTTGTGAACGGGCTCTGCTGTCGCCACCATTATATGATCGCTTCAGTGCAGCCGCCATTTCATGAGTGGGTTGAATTACCAGAATAACGATTGGCACACTTGAATGTCCCGGAGCTTGCGGCAGACTAAACTTTGCTGGAGTCGATCAGCGGCAAACGTAATCCTAGGGACAAGGCAAACGGGTATCCAAAAAGACAGGCTAGAGTTCATTCGAGGGGCGAACATAGTCCAAAATGACAAGGTAAAGGGTAAAATATATGACAGGCGAAAAGTCCAGGGTAGGCAGAAGGCAGAAAAGATGATATAACAAGGCGAGGATACAAGACTCAAATGACTAGATACAGGAATAAGGCTTAACTAGACTTAGAAACACGACTGAACTAGACTAAGGATAAACAAAGTGGCTCCGTACAGTTGCTAACACTAGATGAGTGCTAAACGCAATACAATACTTGGCAACTAGGAAGAGGAAGTACAAGGCTTATATAGAGTGCTTGATTGGTTACAGCTGTGCGTGTCATAAGCGCAATGAATGATGGGAAATGTGGTCCGGGGCGTGGTGCAAGAGTCTGTGTAATGTGAAATGGCAAGGCGACCTCTGGTGATGACTGGACTGGCATTCAGGACCAGATTAATGACAATATCTTCTGTGGTAATATTGTAAATGTTGTTGTAATGATATGCAATCTGACATTATCAAGTAGGCTATATCAACAAATCAAGCATGCACATTGATTTGTTAGTCTATTAAAACTCAAAATTCCAGGCATTCTAAATTTTAGACGGCAAAAATGCTTCTGTATGTTTTTTATATTTATATAATTTAATATAGTTAACTAAATCTATATTACACAAAGAGTACCATTTTTCTGCAGATATCAGCATGATGATCTGAAGTTCAATAAAGTTCAATAAAGCAATAAGTGACATTTTTGATATAATATTGCTTGTTTTTGCTCAATTTTGTCAATGAAAATAGTTCCAAAGAAATATCACAGCACTTTTTTTTTGCATCTCTGAGCAATGGACTGTGTTTACTTATTGAATGAATCAGCTTTTTGAACGAATTGGTTGATAAAAATGATTCAGTGATTCACTCATTAACACAGTCAAATGCTTTGCTCCTAAATGAATCAGCCCTTTGAATAAATCGGTTGAATCTCAATGACTTACTCATTTACAGTCACTTGTTGCCACCTACTGGCAGTTTTAATTTCACATTTTGACTACTTTTTTCAATAAATTATAAGTCTTAAATTATTCAAATATCAGTACTCTTTCCAAAAAGAAGTATACTTCAAGTGTCAGTGTACTAGTAGTATACTTGTAAGTGTACTATTTCAATACTCCTTGGGACTAAATTGGCCCACTTTCTAGTATATAAAAGTATACATTTGAGGATAATTTAAGTATAACAGTAGTAAACTGAGTACACAACTAGTTTTTATCTATGTTTTAGTTTGTACTGCAGCTATACTAAAAGTGAACTTATAGGTATACTAATAGTGATCACTTTGAAGTATAGTCTCAGTAAACCACTAGTTTAGTAGTTTTATACTGCAAGTACATGCATAAGTTTTCTTTAAGTGAATTTTACATCATACTTCAAGTATACTACTATGTCCCTATTAGGTATTAATTTGTATATATTTTATTATATGAATATCTGAACAAACAAAATATCAAAATAAAGAACAGGGTATCTACTTGTAAACAAAAACATTTTATTCTAGGTTTATGCATTCTTTTTTATAAACACGTGAATGTGGGTAAGTTTCATAAATAATAATAATAAATAAATAAATAAACAACATTTTGAACAAAAAGATGAAAAAAGACTATGAATTGGATTCAGAGTAATAATCAATACGTAGATGGAATCGATCAACACCCCAAAGCCTGACAGTCATTATTACCTCTAAATGAGTCAAATTTTATTCCATAAGGTCACAGTTTTGATGCTGATTTATGACTGATGATCACATTAAAAACATGTGGAAGCATCTGTTGGTTTGGTTTCTTCTTCCCTTGTGTTTTGGAAATTCTGTACAGAAGATGTGTAATAGTGCCCCCTACCATAAAACAATGAAGGATTCTCGGAGAACAATGTTGCTCAAATATATTTATAAGTATAAGTCAAGTATACTTTAATGTAATTTTAAGTATATTTCTGAGAAGTACATAAAGCACATTTCTGAGAAGTACATAAAAAGTAGACTAAAAGTATACTTTCCTATTTTAAGTTTAAAAGAAGTATACTAATAGCACACTTGAATAAACTTCTTTTTTGTAAGGGTAGATTTCTTTTCCCCCTCTCTCCTTTGCTTTTGCTCCCTTTCTGCTCTGGCTGCTGAATTCCTTCCTCCTTGCAACCACTCTCCTGTCTCTTGCTTCCTTGCCCTCCCAGCTCCCCTCCTCATCCTGTTCCATCCATCCAGCTTCCCTTCGGATCTTCCTGTCTGGCCGCCTGCCCCAGAGGATTCCAGCCATCACCACCAATCCACTGCTCCCACTCTCCAGGTTTCACTCTCCCTCTCTCCCCTACCATTGCCATTCTACATTCTCTAGTATTCATCGGTGTGCTCACCAATCTCGTTGTCCTTGGACTGTACTCACTTTCCACCAGTGTTGATGTTTGGTTCTGCTCTGTAGTTTGCTTTTGATTACCTTTCTCCGCTGCCCCCTGTTGGATTGTGTTTGTGTACTTTTGAAATACAATAAATCACTGTTATCCCCACAACTGATGCTTCTTCTTTTTATTTTATTTATTTATTTATTTTTACCACCCTGACACATGGCTTTATAATGTTATAATATTTTTTTAGTTTTTAAGGTCATGTGACCAATTACCTGGTAAAGGTTTGTTAGTTTAAATTTTTAATTGCCCGATGAAGTACTGTGTATTATTTATTTATTTATTTGTTTGTGCATGTGATATGCGCTTCTGTTCTGTTTTTTTGGGGAGGAAAAGTGACACCATCCTGGCATATAGGCTGCAAACCACTTGTTGACTGCATGAGAGTGGTAAAAAGCCACATTGTCCCATACAGTTATAAATATTGATTTCTGTTCATCGTTTCCGTTTACTCACCTAACACAACCTTTCCATAGAGGTCAATCAGAAACAAAAGGAGACACTCAGTGTTGTATGGCTCAATTACTGGTTTGTGTAACAGCAGTCCATCAGTGGCTATTGCCGCTGTCTTCCTGTCCATGACTCTCTAAAATAAATCCTAAAGACAACACAAGAGTTAGGCCATTACGGTAGTATACATTATACAGTACCTAAAAAATATGTGTTTGGTTTTGTTCAAAAACGTTTCTGTATTTTATAGTTATCTTGCCTGGACATATTGGTTGGTATTGTTTATATTCAGTGGCATGCGAAAGATTGGGAACCCCTTGCAGAACCTGTGAAAATCTGAATAATTTTAACAAAATAAGAGAGATCATACAAAATGCATGTAATTTTTTATTTAGTACTATCCTGAGTAACATATTTTACATAAAAAATGTTTACATATAGTCCACAAGCAGACAAAAAAAAAAAAAAAAAAAAAGACAAAAAAAAGGGCTGAAAAAAGGCTGAAATTCTTAAAATAACCCCATTCAAAAGTTTTGGAACCCTCCTATAAAATCAGTGTTCATTATAAATGTTATGATTCCTGTCTGGTCTGCCCGCCACCAGAGATCGCTGTGCATTTTATTAACATCTTACACTGCACAGACTGTTCCATCACACCTCGGACTACGCTTCCCATCACCCATCGTGCTGATTGTGCGACACCTGCATCCAACCAGGTGCGCTATATAAGCCTCGGACTGCCCCCTGTGACTCACCGAGTATTGTGGTTATTGCATTGTTGTTTCGCGTGTCTCCCTAGTTCCCTGTATTTAGCTTCCTCGCCTGGCCATCTCGTTTTGTCTGTCTCACCACCTGCCTTTTGGACTACTAGCTCGTTTTACGGATTATCCCTTTTCCTTTCTCCCTTCGGTTAACGTTCGCCATTCATCGACCCACGCCTGCTTCACTGACTACTCTTGTGTCTCGCTCCTACATACCTGTTTGCTATTGTCTGACCCTGCCTGTTCGACCATGTCTTTGTCGCGCCCTTCAATAAAAGCTTTGCATTTGGATCCGCTTGCCTCTCGTCTTCCTCTCCACGTTACAATAAAACACTTGACACTCCTAAAGCTATCAGAGAGCCTGTTTATTTGCACACTAATAATAACGGACTCATGTGTGTCTAATAATGTACGACTCTTGTATGTCACTGTAATTTTCTTTACCTCCATTACAATCACCATCCATAAAAAACTTTACTGGTAAGATACTGCTTTGCTTTATTCAGCCCATACAGACCAGTCCAGACTTTCCTGTTTTTGGAGGTTGTTACCACCAATCGCTAAACAAATTAATGTTAGGTATGATGATAAAAACACATTAGTGCCAGCCCTCCCAGAACTCAGTGAGATTGCAATGCAGTGCCTACAGATTGAAAAAAAAAAAAAAAATACAAATTCTGTATGAAAGTCTATGAGAATACTCGGGGAGATTGAATGAATGCCAGAGTGAAATCACCCAAACAGGGGAGGGACTCCACAGAACGTGACTTGATGATGATTGGACAATATTTACAGAGGCAGAACAAACAGTCTAGAGCAGTGTAAGCTAGTGTAACACTGAGGTTGAATGCGTTAGGAAAAGAATCCCTTCTTTTCACACTTTGGTGGTGCGTCACCCTATCGCCCTAATAAAGAAACCGCCCCTGTGTCTTATTTGCTGTGCCCTGTGCCCATGTTATTTTAATGTATTATATTAATTATGAGCACCCCTGCCCTACACAGTGGGCCTACCTGTGCTACTGACTCATGGTTCCTCCCTGTGATTCTGGTGCCTCCCTTGTCTCCTGAGCTACTGGCACCTCCCTGGTCTCTTGAACAGCCGCTACCACCCTGGTCACTGGTACCGCCCCCACCCTGGTTACCTGCCTCTACAGCGAGTTCACGCCCCCTTGGAGGGGTGAGTTCTGGAAATAGGAACTGAACAGTATAAGAAGGCAGCATGTCAAACAATCAGGGTTATTGACCAAACACTATACTTGCTGGATTGAGGAGGTGTTTTATGGACTTATCTTTCCAGTATTTCACCCATCTTGGATTATTACTTTTGTTGGACTGTATATACACCGGTGTACACTTTTATAGTGGAACTTTCGACACACTAGGATTCTTAAGGACTGTTTTAGATCGAGGAGTACATCAAAGAGTTCCTCAAGGTTCCTCAAGGTCTCATATCAGGCACTCTGGAATGATGCCACATTAAATATCTTTTTTTTTTTTTTGAGTGGATTGGCCAATCATCATCTCCAACAAGTACCTGCGGTGGCTGCAACAACATGTTCTCTGGAGATTTGTATTAACTAGGCGTGTGGTTGAGTGGATCCCTCTATACCAGGGGTGCCCAACCCTGTTTCTTGAGATCTACCTTCCTGCAGAGTTTAGTTCCAACCCTGATCAAACAAACCTGTATGTAATTATCAAGTGCTCCTTCAGGTCCTAATTAGTTGGTTTAGGTATGTTTGATCAGGGCTGGAGCTGAACTCTGCAGGAAGGTAGATCTCCAGGGCCAGGGTTGAGCACCCCTGCCCTACACAGTGGGCCTACCTGTGCTACTGACTCATGGTTCCTCCCTGTGATTCTGGTGCCTCCCTTGTCTCCTGAGCTACTGGCACCTCCCTGGTCTCTTGAACAGCCGCTACCACCCTGGTCACTGGTACCGCCCCCACCCTGGTTACCTGCCTCTACAGCGAGTTCACGCCCCCTTGGAGGGGTGAGTTCTGTCACAGTCACCAGCTCAATCTCCATCAAACACTACATTTCCATCACCCCTCCGTCTGTTCACTCGCACAATTTCAGCACCTGTTATCCACTAGCCTCATTAACAGCACCTCGTAAAATCGCAAAACTCGCACAAGTTCAGGGTGAAGTCTTTTTCCTACAAAGCAGACTATTTACCTTTGATATTCTCCAGTGATTACTCCAGCGTTTACTCCTGTGATATTTTCCAGCGATTACTCCAGCATTTACTCCTGTAATATTCTCCTGCAATTATACCAGCGGTCGCTCCCTATTGTGTCTCCCTGTTGTTTCTGTGTGTATCACTTACAAAATCTATGAGATGTATCCATCCTGCTGTCTGTCTTCCATCCATGACCTCCTGCTACCTGTAAAACCACAATATCCGCATTACCAAGTTTCACCCAGGTGAAAAAAGTGCAGTAAAATACACTTTATTTCAGTACACTTCCATAATGTACTTAAAGTGCTTTATTTTTTATTATACTAAAATTGATTCTTTTGTACTTCTTAAGATAATCTTAAGAACATCTAAGTGCACTTGGATTAGGTACGTGGACCAGGATTTAAAACCACTGCTAAAAGTATACTTACTGTTAAATTGTGAGTTTTAGTACACATCTAAAAACATATGAATGAATAATCCTGTCATGTGCTATTAGTGCATTTATGGAAGCCTAAGCACAGTAACCTATAGGTGTCATGGTTACGGACACAAAGACACCGATGAAGATAAACAATCTTTACGGAGGACATAAGTTTCAATCGACTGAGATTTTCATCTATATCAGGCTGTGTAGCCCGTATCAGTGGACAGTACTCTTTAATATTATTAACACGTTAGAGTGATTAAGAAACATGGATGAATGACAAAATAAAAAATATGACGTGCTTGATAGTAATAAAAAAGAAGTTATAAAAGTGCAATATATTTCAAGAAAGAATTAAATTTAGTCAGTGAGACTGCAAATCATATTACTAGTGATTGTGTTTACTGTTTAATTCATGATTAATTACTCATTGTGTGACACTGTCACACAGGACACGTTTTAACCTGTTCAATATATTCTAAAGATTTTATGTCTATTTGAGTTTAAATAAGTTTTCATGTTGTCTTAGCCATTTTATTCCTCCTAAACATTTTAATGTGTGTATGTCTTTAAGACACTCTGAGTCTGCCTGTCATGTGACTCATCACATGACAGGAAATAGGAACTGAACAGTATAAGAAGGCAGCATGTCAAACAATCAGGGTTATTGACCAAACACTATACTTGCTGGATTGAGGAGGTGTTTTATGGACTTATCTTTCCAGTATTTCACCCATCTTGGATTATTACTTTTGTTGGACTGTATATACACCGGTGTACACTTTTATAGTGGAACTTTCGACACACTAGGATTCTTAAGGACTGTTTTAGGGTATGATTCAAATGGACAATCTGCTTTTAACAGCCTAAGTTATTCTAGTTTTATTGTGTTTTAAGTGCCTTGTACATTATGTAAATACACTTCATTTATTAATTTTAGTTTTGTTTTTTGTCTCATCTTTTTAAACCGTTATTTTATCTCACACAGTATAATCTGACCCCTTTTAATTATTGTAACATCTACCTAGAAGGCTGAGTGTTACAACTGTTGCAGTTTATCTGATCCTCCCTGCCGATTTTTTTCCTGCAGACTGGCACAGCTTGGAGATTAACTCCTGTTCACTCTGACAAGAATCTGGAATTATCTGCTGTGGAACACTAATGTCAGCCAAGATGCAGTTACGAAAAAGGCCATATCATGGTCAGTCTTATTTCTCAAAGGAACCAATACTTTGAAGAGGCTGTGCTTTAGACAATTAGCCATAAACACCCCACTATGGAGAACCGACCATGAAGGTTGTGCAAGTACAGCCAGTGTTTCATCCTTTGTTGACGCAGCTTGAACTATGCACTCCTCAAGAAAAGTCTTTTGTCCTGCTGGGAGAAATTCTCTTGTCTACCATTTGAATTTTATACAGCTAAGTCCACTGGTGTCTTGTTTCTGCCTTTTATCCAAGGTATTGGTACCAGTTATCAAAGGAACTTCACTGCTTGGCTAATATCTCTGTTATGGTTAGTACCAGAAATCTTATATCAAGTAAATGGTTCCTTTCTGTATCATATATATATGTCAACTTACACATGAAGGTCAAAGGTACATTATTGTGCACAAGGATTTGAAAACAGAGACTTGAACAGTCAAATACTCTCTGCCATTCCTGAAAACAGTTCCAATTTAAGTATATACACAAGTGAATAATACATGGCATTTAAAAGGTGTATAAAAGCATATCCTAAGGTTTCTGCCTTTCTTTAACCTCCCTTTTCTTAGCTTGTACTAATGGTGAATTTCTGGAGGAGAGGATATGGCCATTTAAATGACTGCAGAAGTTTATTTATTTATACATTTAGTTACTTATCCTTATCATTGACTTGTTTTGATCTCTTTGGGTTTTATCATTGATCATTTTCTCTAGACACAAGGTAGAGGTCTGCTACCTGAAATACTCCTGGGTTCGGGTTATGTTTAATTAGTATCGTCGGGCTCGGGTTTGTAGCTAAAATAAAACTATATGCAGTAGGCTACACTTTCATTGACACACACACACACACACACACACACACACACACACACAGACCCACCTATTCACCCCCCCACCCCCACACACATACATATACATACATTACTTGCACACAGAGATTGGAAAATGTGCAGCGCAAAAAAAAAGAAACACTGTGGCAAACTTTTATTAATAAAATAGCATCGATACTGACTCGCTACATATTTCTCAATGGGTATGAGTAAAATCGCTGTAACTAAACTTAGCTTCATTGTTTGTGACACATGCAATTTTTATTCCCCTCTCTCTGGCTAATTAATTCAAATACATATTTTCATTAATTCATTCAAATAAATGTGATCTTACCGCACTTCATCTCTGTGTCTGATTTAAAGCAGACAGAATGATAGAATGAGCCATAACTGATGAAAATTAACATACATTTTTACCCTTTGCCTCCAAGTTGTGCATTAAAATCTTTTAAGGCTCATGCTAGTTGGATTATCCCTCACATGTAATGTGTATACGCCGTTTGTTCTAGAATAACATGGAAAAGAAGAATTGTTGAATAAAGTTGTTATTCTTGTTTTCTTTGTGCAAAAACCCTGAGGACACTGCCACTCCTGCAGCCCTCCCTACAAATTTAAAGGGTTAGTTCACTCAAAAATGAAAATTGTGCTATTAATTACTATTAATTCCCCTTATGTTGTTTCAAAAATGTTTGGTCAATGACCCTGTTTCTTTGTCATGCTGCTTGCTTTATACTGATCTATTTCCTGATTCCTGTCATGTGATTAACCGCTTTCTGCTCTTGTTAGAGATGCTCTCGCAGCGTTTGCTTCCTTGATCACAGATGAAGTGAATTAAATGCAATATTTGTCAAATACACAGACGTTTCAAATCGCCATTGCGGTACTTTGATGCCAAAAGTGACAAGGCATCTGCGCCGTCTCAAGTCAGACAAAATTTCTAACCGGCATGCACTGCTTTAAGTCAGAATTTGATTGAGCTGTGCAGCGCTGCATTAAGTCGAACACACCTATGTACACATTAAAATGATTAGGAGGATTAAAATGACAACATGTAAAACCATTAAAACTCATATATATAGACATAAAACCATCTTCATATATATTGAGTGATATAAAACGTGTTTTTGTGTGACAGTGTCACACCGTAATTTTATGAAGCTACAAGAATATATTTTGTGTGCAAAGAAAACATACATAACGACTTTATTCAACAGCTCCTCTCCTCTGCGTTAGCCTAGCACCATTTTGAAGAGTATTACGATGCATGCGAGGAAAGTGCGCACATGCATCGTGATACTCTTCAAAACTATTAGTTGTTAATAAATGAACAGAAACGGAGAACACCTGTAATGCCTCATCTATATCCCATCTTAAAATTACATGGTGTCAGATGTCAATACGACGACATGGCAAACTTTTCTCCTCCTGAAAGTTTCGACTTCAGTCATCCCAAGTTCTGGCCTGAATGGAAGCAGCGTTTCCACAGATTCAATATTGCCACAAAGCTGGATAAAGAGTCTGAGGAAGTTCAAATTTGTACCCTTTATATTCTCTCGGGAAGGAGGCTGAACACATCGCCAGTATATTTGTGTACACGGCAGAAGGTGATGAGAACAAGTACAACATAGTTTTGGAGAAGTTAGACAATTATTTGGTGCCTAAAGTAAAAGGTGAAGGTGTTGAAGAATTAATTTGAAGCTTGCACAAACTGGCTGAAATGTGTGCATTTGGAGAAGCTAAAAATGAAAATATAAGAAACAAACTAGTAATTGGTGTTCTTGATAAAGACTTGTCCCAGAGATTGCAAATGATGTCTGACTGCAAGAGCGTGCAGACACGCACGGCAATCGGAAGTGGCACTTCAGCTCTAAACAAAATTATATGGAAAAAGCACAGCACGTCTTTTCGACCAATAGGTGCATTCAAGCCGGAAAGAATGGAGAAAAAAAAAAGAGACGCAGAGACCAAATAGCAGTACTCACTCAAATGACTCAGTTGCGAGGAAATGCATGTCATGTAGTAAACAACATCTAAAGACTGTTATCTGCCCAGCAAGAAGAGCAGAGTGTCGAAAGTGTGGTAAGAAGGGCCATTTTGCCATTGTGTGTCGTACTCTGCATGTTAGTGATATAAAAGTAGTGCACAAAGAGCATGAAGATTTGTCTTTAATGACTCATGGTCTGTAACTCTGAGGATTCAGAATACAGACGTGGAGTTTAAGATTGACACTGGAGCAGACATTAGTGTTATATCAGAGCGAACTTACGAAGCTCTCAACATGATGCCTGATTTGATGTTAGCCAATGCGGTGCTGGATTGTCCAGGAGGGAAATTGAGGAGTACAGAAAGGTTTGAAACGAGCACTCACTATAAATGAAACAAGTACTGCTTTACAGTGTTTATCATAACTGGACAGTCTGTTAATAACTTGCTAAGTAGAGAAGTTTCAGCAACCCGTCGGTTAGTTCAGCGGGTTGACAATATTGCACGTTCACCAGGTATGTCAGTTGAACTTTTAAGGACCACTTCTGTGAAAATCAACCTGAAAGCAGATGCTGTCCCATATGCAGTTACGAGTATCAGTCACTTCCTAAGGTGAAAGCAGAATTGGAGAAAATGGTGAAGTGCGCTGTGGTCGAAGAAATTACTGAAATGACTGAATGGTGCGCACAGATGTTGCCTGTATCCAGGAAGAGTGGACAAGTGAGGATATGTGTTTGCCTAAACTGCCTAAACCAAGCAGTTGAATGTGAACAGTACATTCTACCAACTCTTGATGATGTCAGGTGCAACAGTATTTTTGCTGTTGGACATGGAGAGCAGGTTTTAGTCAATTCCGCTGGAGAAAGTGCTGAACTCACTACTTTCATTACACCTTTTGGGAGGTATTTCTTTCATAGACTTCCTTTTGGAATCTCAAGTGTGCCAGAGATATTCCAAAGAGAGATGAACAACCTCTTAGGAGACCATAAAAGAAACAGACACCTGAGTGGCCTGATTTCTCAAAGATGAGAGCAACAGACAATAAAGCGAAATCTAACTTTTAGCTGTATTATGATAGATGCCATAGTTGCCGTCTATTGCTTAAACTCAAACCTGGAGATCCTGTCGCAGGACAATGAGAAAGGCTGGCACAAGACTCCTACAGTTGCTGCTACAGACTGCTACAGTTTACAGTCATAAACCCACTACCTTGAAATCTTACATAATAACAACTTATACTCACTTCTTCTGTAGGTGAAACTGGATCACAAATGATTTGCGCGAACATAAATGCATTTATGTAGATGGGGACCGCATTCCCTTTGAAAACGAAAGTAATGCCCTGCTCCAGCGTTGAAACAATGGTGGACAGTTCACAGCTCACTCAGGGTGGGTCTAAGGTAAAACGGCGGTGTCAGTCAACAATTGCGGGAGCGTCCTTGTTCTGTGTGACATCACACAGCCAAGAATCTGAGAATGGCTTGATTTGAGAAAGGGGTTATTAAAAAAAAAAAAAAAAAAAAAAAAAAAAACACTGGGTGAATTTGTATCATTATAGAGTGGATGTGTACACACAGCCAACACACATTTATGTTCAAACAACATTTAAAAGTGAATTTTGCATCTTATGACCCCTTTAATTTGTGCTCTGGAGATGAACGAAGGTCTTACGAGTTTAGAACAACATGTGGGTGAGTAATTACTGATAGAATTTTCATTTTTGGGTGAACTGTCCCTTTAATAGAAAAGGTAATTTGAACTCTTGCATCAACCCCAGGTCAGAACTACCCTCATACAGCTTTTTGAGTACCTTGGCCTGATGTACCTGCAGAATGGCCATGGCAGGCAGGGTAGAGGTGGCCTAGCCTTGGCAGCTAGGGCTGACGACAGCTTACAGGCCTTGGATGGAAGGCTGTTCCCCCAAGTGGCGGCGTTTTGCGGGCACAGGTGCACTGCACTCCACCTCCACAGGTGCACTCCACCTGGGGAATGTCAACGTACCCTGGCCGCCCCACCATCAAAGGTAGTGAGAAGGGAAGAGCTCAAACATGATTGGGCAGTGTACAGGGCTTTCTATGTCTGATATGGGTTTCAGAAGTGGGTGTGGCAAAATGGCTCAATAACACCACCAATACACTTTCAACAAAGTGCCCCTCAAGCTGCCTATGAAATGATCACAGATAATAGTTTTGATGTACTCTGCTTAACTGAAATCTGGCTAAAACCTAATGATTATATTGGTCTAAATGGGTCTACTCCACCAAACTACTATTATGAGTATGATCCCCGTCAGATTGGTCGTGGCGGTGGTGTGGCAACAATATATAGTGATACTCTCAGTGTTACTCAGAAAACAGGATAAAGGTTTAATTCATTAGAAATTATTTTGCTTAATGTTATTCTGTCAGATATACAAAAGAAATCTCTCCTATCTCTTGTTTTAGCTACTGTGTATAGACCGCCAGGGCCATATACAGATTTCCTAAAAGAATTTGCAGAATTCCTTTCAGAACCATTGGTTAATTTTGATAAAGCACTAATTGTCTGAGATTTTAAAATTCATGTTGATAATACAAATGATGCGTTAGGACTTGCATTTACTGACCTAATAAACTCTTTTGGAGTCAAGCAAAATGTCACCGGGCCCACTCATCGTTTTAATTATATGCTAGATTTTAATTATATCGCATGGAATTGATCTTACTGATATAGATATCGTACCTGAATGGTCAGTGTTTCTGACCATTTCCTTGTATCGTGCATGCTGCGTATTACTGATATTAACTATATGGCTCCGCATTATCGTCTTGGCAGAACTATTGTTCCAGCCACCAAAGACAGATTTACAAATAACCTGCCTGATTTATCTCAACTGTTCTGTGTACCCATTAATACACATGATCTAGACAAAATGACTAGCAATATGGGCACCATCTTCCCCAACACATTAGAAACGGTTTCCCCCATCAAATTGAAAAACGTTAGAGAAAAGCGTACTGCGCCATGGTACAACAGTAATACCCATTCTCTCAAGAAAGAAACTCGTAATCTTGAGCGCAAATGGAGAAAAACTAACTTGGAAGTTTTTAGAATTGCATGGAAAAACAGTATGTCCAGATATAGACAGGCTTTAAAAGCTGCTAGGGCTGAGCATATCTGCAAACTCATAGAAAATAACCAAAACAATCCAAGGTTTTTATTTAGCACAGTGGCTAGATTAACAAACAACCAGATGCCACCCGATCTAAATATTCCTTTACAGTTTAATAGTAATATGAACTTTATGAATTTCTTAACTGATAAAATAGATAACATCAGAAACACAATAACAAATGTAGATTCTACTGCATCTAATATGTCAACTTCTTTTGTCACACCCAAAAAAAACTGCAGTACTTAACCACTATAGGACAGGAAGAGCTAAATAAACTCATCACTGTGTCTAAACCAACAACATGCCTATTAGATCCCGTACCCACTAAATTACTGAAAGAACTGTTACCTGTGGCAGAAGAACCGCTTCTCAATATTATTAACTCATCGTTATCTTTAGGTCATGTCCCAAAACCATTCAAGCTGGCGATTATTAAGCCTCTTATTAAGAAACCACAACTAGACCCTAGTGAACTGGCAAATTACAGACCCATTTCTAATCTTCTGTTTATGTCTAAAATTTTAGAGAAAGTTGTATCTGCTCAACTGTGCTCATTCTTGCAAAAAAATTATATCTATGAAGAATTTCAGTCAGGTTTCAGGCCCCATCATAGCACAGAAACTGCACTAAAATCACTAATGACTTGCTTCTTGCGTCAGACCAAGGCTGCATCTCATTGCTAGTTTTACTTGATCTTAGTGCTGCGTTCGACACTATAGATCATGACATACTAATAGATCGACTACAAAACTATGCGGGTATCCAAGGGCAGGCTTTAAGATGGTTTAGATCCTACCTGTCCGATCGCTACCACTTTGTTTATTTAAATGGGGAGTCATCTCAATTATCACCAGTAAAGTATGGAGTGCCACAGGGATCTGTCCTAGGTCCTCTACTGTTTTCAGTATACATGCTGCCCCTTGGTAATATTATTTTAAAAACACGGGATTAGTTTCCATTGTTATGCTGATGATACTCAACTATATATCTCAACAAGACCAGATGAAACTTCTAAATTATCGAAGTTAACAGAGTGTGTTAAAAATGTAAAAGACTGGATGACCAATAATTTTCTCCTATTAAATTCAGATAAGACAGAGATATTACTTACTGGACCAAAAAACAGTACACAGAATCTCTTGGCTTACAATCTACAACTAGACGGATGTACTGTTACTTCCACTACAGTCAAAAGTCTGGGTGTTATATTAGACAGCAACTTGTCTTTTGAAAATCATATTTCTCATGTAACAAAAACAGCATTCTTCCATCTTAGAAAAATTGCCAAGCTACGAAACATGTTACCTGTTTCTGACGCAGAAAAGCTAGTTTATGCATTCATGACCTCTAGACTGGACTACTGTAATGCACTACTAGGTGGTTGTTCTGCATCTTCAATAAACAAGTTACAGATAGTTAAAAATGCAGCTGCTAGAGTCCTTACCAGGTAAAAAAAAATATGATCATATTACCCCAATTTTAAAGTCTCTGCACTGGCTACCTATTAAGTTCCGCATCAGCTATAAAATAGTACTTCTTATCTATAAGGCACTTAACGGTTTAGCTCCTGCATACCTAACTAGTCATCTACCACACTACAACCCATCACGCTCCCTAAGATCGCAAAACTCTGGACTGTTGGTAGTTCCTAGGATAGCAAAGTCCACTAAAGGAGGTAGAGCTTTTTCGCATTTGGCTCCCAAACTCTGGAACAGCCTTCCGGATAACGTTCAGGGTTCAGACACACTCTCTCTGTTTAAAATCTAGGTTAAAGACACATCTTTTTAGCCAAGCATTCAAATAATGCATCTCATAAACTTTTCCTGCAGTTATATCTGATCAAATGCTCATTATCGATCTTTTAGCTCTGGTTGAACAAATCTTTCTTTGCTTGGTTTGAACAGCAGCTACGCTAATTATTTTCCTATCTGTTCTCTGTTTCTGCCATGGGATTGACATCCCATGGTAACTTGGAATTCACAAGCTTCAGTCTGGATCCAGAACACTTAAGAAAAGATGATGCCAACCCCTCAGAGGACCTCAGATGATGCCAACCCTGAAACAACATACAGCACTACCGAATTCTATTACAAATCTATGGTGTTCTTTGTCTGTTTGATTACGTCATTAATTGATCTTTACTATACATCTCTGCCATATGTACATCAACTTGACAGTTACCACTGTAAGCTACTAACTTGAAATTCTTCTTCTTCTTCTTCTTCTTCTCCTCTTGAGTCTATGGCAGCCCATAGAACCGTTTGCGGGAAAGTTGTGAAATTTGGGACACAGATAAAGGACAGTCCCAACATTAACCACAGCAAGTTTGGAGTCTCTAACTCAAACTCTGTAGCGCCACCAGTTGTCCAAAATTTCAATCATTTCATGCTAATAACTTTTGAACCATAAGGCACAGAATGAAAATTCTTTTTTTCTCTCTGAATCCTTGGGTCATGCCGAGTTGAATGAAGTCCAAAAATGAAAATTCAAAAATCGTAAGGTTTAGTTTTTTTTTTTTTTTTCTATATTTTTTTGTTTGTAAAACCTATTTTTACGAACTCGTCCGAGACAGTTTGTCAGATTTTCACTAAAATTGGCTCAGATCATCTTCAGACCATGCTGGCAAAAAGTTATGGAATTCAAGTTGATTAGTCAAACCGTTTTTGAATAACATGGGAACGAATTCTACAAAAAGCATGCAAAAATGGATGTGAGGCTATATCTCTGCAACGGTTTGGTGTATTGAGACCAAACTTGGTGTTTGTTATAACAAGCATGACCTGAGGCTACCTGCAATGTTTCGGCACAGTGCCACCTAGTGGTCAGGAGATATGAAAAATGGCTATTTTTGATTAGAACTTGTGAATGGTTCGGCCAAAAAATCACAAAACTGGTCTCTTTGGATTTGGTGCATCATGCCGAGGTGAACCATACCCAATTTTCCCATGTCAGCCATTTTTGGTGTCGGCCATATTGAATTTTGTCCAAAAATGTTATATTTTATGAATGCATTGATGTATCGTTACGAAACTGTATGTGTCTTTGGCACCATGCCCTGACAGTACTCAAAAAGTTTGGTGGCAGTGCCACCTTGTGGCCTAAATTTATAAAGAAAACAATAATGTTAATAACTTCCTCTTACATTAGCCTTTTGTAATGATCTCAATAGATTCCTTGGGTCAAGCCGAGAACATTGATACCCATTATGCCAATACTGGCCAAACATCCTGTCCGCCATTTTGATTAATGTACAAAACCTACTTTTTCGAACTCCTCCTAGGACCTAGGAAAATCCCTGGACCATTAGTAGGATTTTCAACAAATTTGACTCAGATCATCTTCAGACCTTGCTGGCAAAAAGTTATGGATTTTGTGTCGATATATGAAACGGTATTCATTTCGCACATATACGAATTTGTTGGAAAGATGCCAAACTACGTATGTGGCTGTATCTCTGCAAAGCTTTAACATATTTGCACCAAATTTTATATGTGCCATTGTCACCTCACTCTGACCACGCCACATCAATTTGGTAACAGAGCCAACTATTGCTCAGAAGTAATACACCATTTATTAAACATTAATAATGGAATTTCCAAAAATGATAATAACTTCTGATTGCATTAGCCTATTGTAATGAAACTGGTCTCAATATATTCCTTGGGTCATGCCGACAACGTACATACCAATTATACCACAGTTGGCCAAACTTCCTTTCCGCCATCTTGATTAATGTACAAAACCTACTTGTTCAAACTCCTCCTATACCGTTGGTCTGATTTTCACCAAATTTGACTTAAATCATCTTCAGACTGTGCTTAAACAAAGTTATGGATTTCGTGTCGATAGACAAAACCATTTTCATACAGCGCCACTACACATTTGAGACAGGATGACAAAATAACTCTGAGGCTGTATCTCTGTAAAGCTTTGACAAAATGACTCCAAGCTTTGTGTGTGTCATTGTCACCTCACACAGAACACATCACATCAATTTGAAAACACCACCACCTATTGGTCAAAAGTGATAAGCCATTAAATGACATTATTAGTGGTTGTATTTATGATTTTCAGCCATCTCAACTGATATCATCCTAAAATGGCTTTAATCACTCATTGTTTTAGTCGGTCTGTTGCTACTTGCCATGCTTAGCTCCTCATTCTGCCTCTTTTGTGCTCGGCCCCACAGTTACTGCTTGCAGCTATATTTATTATTATTTTTCTTCTTCTTCTTTTCCAAAACGATTCGCATTTTTGGGGGCCTAAACATGCTTGAAAATTCATGCAACTTTTCACACATCAGAAGTGCAAAAAATTTACGTCTGATATAGGTTTCAGAAGTGGGTGTAGCAAAATAGCTTGATAGTGCCACCTATACACGTTAAACGAAGTGCCCCTCAAGCTATGTTTCACGTACATGTACGAAACTTGGTAGACAGATCAGTACCTACAAAAAAGTCTCTTGGAGCAAAAACCGAACAGGAAGTCAGTTATTTCTAAATTTCTCTGCAAATTTTGTGCAGTTTTTGCTACTTTTAGCTGTTGTATTTTAACAAACTTCTTACAGAGATTTACTCTGATCAAGACCAAATTTGGTGAGTGTAATCTAAAGCCCTTTATGATGTTAAATTACAGAGATCTTGAGCTTTTGTTGAAGGGCGTGTCCGTGGTGGCCTGACAAATTTTGATGTTTCGCCATGAAACAGGAAGTTGTTATTACTTAGGCATACAATATCTGAGCTGCCCCAAACTTCACATGTCTGATAAGAGTGCTGTCCTGAACATGCCAAGGAGTTTGGACGGAGATGATGTGGATGGAGATCATTCATCAGCCACCACTTTTTTTAGAGAGTCATTTTCAACCTATAATACAATAAAAATAAAAAATAAATCAGATAAAATGAACACTGTGTTACACAAGCACCAACAAGTGTGGACTTTTGCAAATATATTACTCACTTAGCCAGCAATTGTCATTGTTTTATAAAGAAAATAATTGAGGTCAATAAACTAGTTTTATTAGAAAAAATAGTCTGCTCAAAACATTGCTACAATTTGCAAACTAGAAACAAAATTGCAGCACAAACATTTCATAAATTGAATAGAGTGTAGTTTATCTTTTCAAAACATGGTATGTTGGACACAGTTTGTTGGTACCGAACAAAAGGATTGAGCCAAGACGTCTCGAAAAACAGTACTCACCGCCTCCTCTCCACTCTTTACTTTCATTCTTTTCATAGCTTTGGAAAACTTGTCTTGGATGTTTCTCCACGTCGTTTTGCATAACTCCAAATCGTTCACACCAAGCTTTGTTGCAATTTATTTCCAGGAAATAATTGCAGATACATTTGTACCAGGTCAGCGATTCGACACTCCAGCATATTCATGTTGTTGTTGTTTTGGATGTTGTTCACCTCTCTGACCTCTGTGGAATGAGTAATGAGTCTTAAAAAAAAATAAGTAAATAAATACATCTCACGTCTCATGTCTGGAGTTGCAGGACATACCAATGGTAGCTCAAAGATGTTTAGGAGCTGAAACAAACTCCCCCAGAAAGTTTGATTTGGTGAGCTGTTTCAAACTGCCAAAACAAACTTAAAACGAACTTCATTTTGGCCTGATTTTGTTCAAAATTATGTCATATCAGTTCATTCCTGATTTCGTTTGAAGTATATCTGGGACTTTAGCTGGGGCCTCTGGTTGAGTTGACGTGGAATGACCCAACAATTTTTGCAATCAGTTTTCAAAAAGCTTTTACTATTCTAAAAACACAGACTTGTAAGCATTATTGGAATTGAAGATAAACCCGAATCACCCATCCTCATTGTCATGTGGTGAATTTGGTGAGTCAAGAAACAGCTGTGTGGTCATCAGAGCTTCTGCAGTTGCTCTGGAGAAACTGTGCCAGCTGAGTCAGCAGGCTGCTCTTGAAACTCTGCATGAAGTCGAACACACTTTTTGGTGCTGCACTGACCGATCTGCGTATGTCATTAAAGTACCACAAAAGCAATTAAAGAGCACGTCTATGTATGCTTTTGAATTGCTCTTGCAGTACTTTTTTGTCATACACTAATCAGTCTGCACAGTGCTGCATCAAGTCGAAAACACCCAACATAACACATAAACCAAGAAAACAAATGACAGAATCGCATGAGGACTTGCGAAACACATAAGAAACAGAAAACATAACTATGACTAGACATGAAAACATACACATGAACCAAAACCAAAAATAGACATGACAGCCATAGTCATAGTGCCATAATCTTTTTAAGTACGTTAAAGTCAGTATGTTTAGAAACATAACTGAATGGTTTATGGCAGTGGTTCTCAATCCTGGTCCTGGGGGCCCCCTGCTCTGCACATTTTGCAGGTCTCCCTAATTTAACACACCTGATTGAGATCATCAGCTCATTAGGAGAGAGATCCATGAACTGAACTAAAGAGCTGATTATCTCGCTCAGATGTGTTAAATAAAGGAGACATGCAAAATGTGCAGAGCAGGGGGCCCCCAGGACCAGGACCAGGACCAGGACTGAGAACCACTGGTTTATGGCACAAATATTTGAAGGAAACTCTATCACCCCCTTGAATACTCATGCTAGTACTCCCAGGCTAACACAAAGGTGCATGTTATGTTCAGCCTTTTTTTATTTATTTATTTTTTTTACTCATGCAGAATAAGGGTGCTAAATATAGCTAATGGCAACTACTTAACCGAAGGCGTAATGGAGGTGAAGTGTTGTGAGATTTGGTTGTATGTGATAGCAACTTTCAGTGTTCAGACAATTAATTTTATTTAATTTCTCAATTAATTTATATATCAGAAAAGGCAGTGGGCCATTGTTGTGACAATCCTGATAATAAGTAGCAAGTATGTTTCCAATTATTTCTCAATCTGAAATAAATACAAAGGGACCGTGATGTTTCTGCTTGAATATATTGCTCTTCTATACAAGGGTTCCAACCCAGAGAGAGGACAGATGGAAACTGTGTTCTACAGTAGCTTGAAAGCAAAATAGTCTTCTGTATGCTATTATTCTAGGGCTTGGTCCATAATCCTGTCCTGTAACATTCAAGAACACTTCCTGTGAACACTGGCATTGGGCTGCGAAGAAGGTGAAGGTTGGGATGTTCAATCACATGTGAAATGTTTTGACAGTAAACGTGAGGTTTATGGATTTGACCCCGGTTAATACAAGCCGATTTGAACACATGTTGTAAACCATGTCTAGGGCCAAGCCCACAGTGTGCCCACTCTTCTCCCTAAATATATTCGACTCTCACACAATGTGGTATCTGCACACAAATTTGTTCCTGTACTTGGTGGTCCGCTTGGCAGAGACAGGGACTCATATGTGGCATGAAGGTAGAAGAGCTGGTAGGAGCCTGGCTCCGTCTGATGCATTGTCTGCAAGTGTGATATAATGCTTCCATTCTAGTGAGGTTGCTTTGTTGTCAGCACTGATTATTACCTGTACATATAATTCAGACTGAATAATTTAAAAGATTTTGTCAGATTACAAAAATAAAAATTATTACAGTCTTACACCATGGGATTTACATGACACTCAAAAATACAGTATTTCACAGAATACCATGGTATTTCCATAGTACATGTCTAAAAAAACATGCTACTGTTTTGCTAGTGGCAGCCAAACACACTTTAACCTTCACTGCAATAAATTCTTCATAATGTAAAGTTTTAGAATAAAGCAATAAGCCCTGAGAAACAGTAGTTTACAGTGATTTTAAAACAACAAAGGGGTGTTGTTAGGCATGATATATACAGGGGTTGGACAATGAAACTGAAACACTCGCCAATATAGTATTGGAGGTTTCATGGCTATATTTGCGCTGTCTGGTGCCCAATCTTCATTTATTGTACATTACACCAGTTAGAGCAGAGTGTAAAGTTTCATTATGTGCACCCAATGGTTCAAACATTGTACCTTGAAGGTAGTGCTCTGTATCAGGATAATAATGCACCAATACACACAGCAAGACTGGTGACAGACTGCTTTAATGAACATGAAAATTAAGTTGAACATCTCCCATGGCCTGCATAGTCACCAGATCTGAATATTATTGAGCCACTTTGGGGTGTTTTGGAGGAGCGAGTCAGGAAACGTTTTCCCACATCAGCATCACATAGTGACCTGGCCACTGTTCTGCAAGAGGAAAATGGCTCAAAATCCCTCTGGCTGCTTTGCAGGACTTGTATTTGTCACTCCCACGATGAAATGATGTTGTATTAGCTGCAAAAGGAGGCCCAATATCATACTAATTGTGATCTAAAACCAGGTGTTTCAGTTTCATTGTCCAACCCCTGTATATGTGTAGGGGAGAGTGGGGTGAGTTAAGCCAGTTTTTACTTACACTGTGTTTAAAGCAGTGTTTTTTCTGCCTGGCACAGTTTTGACAAGTAAAAATTCCCACGGCACACCACAAAGAAAAAAAAAAAGATAGAAAGGGAAAAAGTTTTTTTTTTTACCCATAATTAAACAATGCGTCATCAGAGTTGGTATTCTGGTTTTATACATTATCAGACACTTGCACTTAACATTTTCTGAAAATCATGCTCAAATGAAGTGAACAAGGTTTTTGACGAGCGAATGACGGAGGTATGTGTTTATGTGTTTATTGTAGCTATTTGGGCGCTCAGTTTTTCTTGTTGTTTAATACATTTGGCGAAAATGACATACAATATGAACCGCTGTGCACAGGATATTTAAAACATACAGTATATTGGCCAGAGCTAGACAGCAAATGGTAAGACTCTTCTCTGCTCTTCAAACACACAACAACATTAGCCTTTATAGACAGTGTTTCTTGAGTTAAGAAAACACTGTACTTATTCAAATATCAGTTCTTTATTTACCCTAGCATTGCGAAGAAGCGGACGCCTGTCTTTAAATTGCACGTCACTGCACCTCTTCCTGAATGGAGGCGGGGTGGAGTTATGAGGTTTGACTGACAATTTAGGGATCCAATGGTGTTACAAGGTTTAGTCACAAGCTCATTTGAATGCTTTTCATTAGTTAAGAATTTGTAAAAACTACAAATAGACATAACAATGACCAACAGCACTGATTTAAAATAATAATAACAAAAAATAGCTGCAAGCAGCATTTGCGGGCCCAAGCGGTAGGCAAGGAAGGATTAGACCAACTGCAGCAATGAGTAAATGAAGCCATTTTAAGACAATTTTAATCAAAAAGGCAGAAAAATAATATAGAACTCCTAATAATTTGATTTAATGACTTATGACTTTTGACAAACAGGTGGCACTGTTATCAAATCGATGTGGTATGTTCAGTTTGAGGTGACAATGATGCACACAAAGATTGGTGTCATTATGTCTAAGCTTTCCAGGGATACAGCCTCAGAGTCATTTTAGCATCATGCCTCAAATTTGTAGTGGCACTGTACGAATACGGTTTTGTCTATTGTCACAAAATCCTTGATCCAAAAAATCCAAAAAATCCAAAAATCCAAAATCCAAAAAAACTTTTTGTCAGCACAGTCTGAAGATGATTTGAGTCAAATTTGGTGAAAATCAGAACAACAGTCTAGGAGGAGCTCGAAAAAGTAGGTTTTGTACATTAATCAAAATGGCGGACAGGAAGTTCGGCCAACTATGGTATAATTGGTATGTACGTTGTCGGCATGACCCAAGGAATGTTTTGAGACCAGTTTCATTACAATAGGCTAATGCAATCAGAAGTTAATAGCATTTTTGGAAATTTCATTATTAATGTTTAATAAATGGTGTATTACTTCTGACCAATAGGTGGGGCTGTTACCAAAATGATGTGGCGTGGTCAGTGTGAGGTGACAATGGCACATGCAAAGTTTGGTGTAAATATGTTAAAGCTTTGCGGAGATACACCCTCAGATGCAGTTTGGCATCTTTCCAACAAATTCGTTAATGCATTAAACAAAAACCATTTCGTATATCGACACGAAATCCGTAAAAGTCAAAATGGCAGACAGGAAGTTCATCCAATTATGACATAATTGGTATCAGTGTTCTCGTCATGATCCAAGGAATATATCAAGACCAGTTTCATTACAATAATCTAATGTAAACAGAAGTTATTAGCATTTTTTAAAATTTCTTAATAACTTTTGGCCACAGGGTGGCACTGCCCCCAAACTTTTTGAGTACCGTGAGGGCATAATGCTGAAGACACATACCAAGTTTCGTAACGATGTGCCAATGCGTTCGTATGGGCTGCCATAGACTCAAGAGTGGAAGAAGAAGAAGAAGAAGAAGAAGAAGAAGAACTCTAACAGATACAATAGGTGCCATCGCACCCTTGGTGCTTGGCCCCTAATAAGAACCTTCAGTGCTTGGCCCCTAAATATAATAGAGATAATACATTTTTGCTAATTTTCCACACTGTGTGCCACGGCACAGTGGTTGGGATACACTCGTTTAAAGTGAGCACATGACAGAAAAGGGTTAAATATGTACATAAATTTCAGGATGTGGTGCATCCATGGTAATAATCACTTTGGGTTTAAAATAAACTGCTTTCAAAATATGGCTTTCCAAAAAAAAAAAAAAAAACTGTGCTATTGATTATGCTGAAATAAAACATCCATCCAGGAAGTTTCCTCACCTGAGGCTCAAGACGCTGGGTTAGGCTCCTGCTCCTTGCGACCATACAGGTTTGGATAATAGAATGGATGGATGGATGACTTCTTAAAAGTTTTTTTAAAGATACAGTTCACAACTCAGAAGGTGTGTTCTGAAGGTTTTCAGAACAATTTTTTTGTACATTTAAAAAAAAAAAAACAATTAAAAAGACCTTGCAGAAATGGGCTAATAGTGCTCAACACTTAAAAATGCATGAAAAAATACATAATACAAAAATACAAAAATACAAAAAAAAAGTTGGAAATACATTGTCATAAAAAAAAATTATGTGGCCAATTTTCATAAATAAGGCCTATTTAAAATTTACAGAACAAAATCAAGTTCAAATCAAAGAACAAAATCAAAATCATGTTTAATGACTTAATGAAAAATAATGTAGAATTACAGTAAAATATTACTTTATAATCACGAGAAGGCCACTGGCTCAACTTAACCCAGGACCGTTGGCTCATATTATCCACTGGCCCAAATCACCCCACTCTCCCGATATATATATATATATATATATATATATATATATATATATATATATATATATATATATATATATATATATATATATACTGAACAATTTTCTGAGAGAAGTGTTGCATTTTCTGACAGAATTGCAAGGGTGCCGATATTTTTGGCCATACATATCCATGACTTTATATAAAGTCATGGCCAAAAATATCGGCACCCTTTATATAAAGTCATGGCCAAAAAGAAAATTGTTTAGTTGCAAATGTTTTGGTATTCACATGCTTATGTTTTTTGTTTTTTTTGCACTGCAACAAAAAAAGAGATAAAAAAGTCAAACTTGGTAAAATTTCACAAAGAACTCAAAAATGGACTCGACAAAATTATTGGCACCTTGTCAAAACTGTAAGAAATAATTGCTTTTCAAGCATGTGATGCTCCTGTAATTTGTATTTAGACAAACCTGTGGCACGTAACAGGTGTGGGCAATATAGTAATCACACTTGTAGCCAGTTAAAATGGAGAAAAGTTGACTCAACCTTTGTTTTGTGTGTCACACTGAGCATGGAGAAAAGAAAGAAGTGTAAAGAGTTGTTTGTGGATTTGAGAGACAAAACTGTGCAAAAACATGGACGATCTCAAGGATACAAGTCCATCTCCAGAGATTTTAATGTTCCTGTGTCCACTGTGCGCAATATCATCAAGAGGTTTATAGCCCATGGCACTGTAGCTAACCTCCCTGGACGTGGACGGGAAAGCAAAATGAATGAAAAATTACAACAAAGGATTGTTTGAATGGTGGATAAAGAACCCCAATTAACTTCCAAACAAATTCAAGCTGATCTGCAGACACAGGGTACAACAGTGTCAGCTCACACTATCCATCACCCTCTGAATGAAAAGGGACACTATGGTAGAATACCCAGGAGGACACCACCTTATAAAAAAAGCAAGATTGGAGTTTGCCAAAACTTATGTGACAAAATCACAATCCTTCTGGGAGAACTGAATGACCTGGAGCAGCTTGCAAAATAAGAGTGGTCCAAAATTCCAGTAGAGAGGTGTAAGAAACCCATTCATGGTTACGGGAACTAATTGATTTCAGTTATTTTTTCCAAAGGGGTGCTACAAAATATTAAGTTAAGGGTGCCAATAATTTTGTCCAGCGCATTTTGGGTCTGTGTGGAAATGTATCAGATTTGACTTTTTTTCTCTGTTTTTTGTGTTTTTCCAATGTAAACAAAAAAATAAACATGTGAGTACCAAAACATCTGCAACTGCAGCAATTTTCTGAGAGAAGGGTTGCATTTTTCTGACAGAATTGCAAGGGTGCTGATATTTTTGGCCTGGACGTGACTGTGTATATATATATGAAGAGTTCAGATGCAAAACCAGCTAAATCCATCTGACGTCTTTCTTTAAAAAATGCATTTTTATCAGGCGCAGATGTATAGGTTTCTATGCAAGTACCGGTATTTCTAATTGGGCTGAAGCTGGTATTTTAGGGAGTTTGAAGAAAAAGTATTTGATGAATGTATAATTGGTGTTGAGAGCATTCACTCAATATCATTATCTCATTTTTGACCAAGATGGCTTTTAGCTGGTTTTGCATCTGAACTTTTCATATATATATATATATATATATATATATATATATATATATATATATATATATATATATATATATATATATATATATATATATATATATTTAAGGAAACAAATCAAATTTTGCTATAATTGGATTACATTTGGGGTGTGCTCAACAAAAATTTAAATTCTGTCTTAATGACCATAACAGCACGTAATAAATAATTATACCAGGCCATTAGTAAACTGTGAATTGGGTTAAAAAAGAGAACCCAGAACAATATTGTTAGTCTTAAAATGTTACATTTCTTTAGCACCGATAGCCTCGTGGGTAACACACCGACATGTAGCACCGATGTGTATCAGGCATCCCAAGTTCGAGTCCTGGCTCGTGGACCTTTCCTGATCCTCTTTCCTTCTTTCTCTCTCCCTGTCACAAGTCACCAACTCCTTTCACCATGCCTGGCACAAGTCCGGTCATCTCGGCGCACTACTTTTCCCATAATACCCTTTGGTTGCCACCTGTGCACACTCTACAATCACCACACCTGTCTGCCATCAGCCTCATCAGTTCCCCTTCATAAGCCAGCACCAAAAACATGTGATTGTCTGGTCTCAAGACAAGCTCTTCTCTTACCTCCTAGATCCCGATCCTTATGTGCTGTATTTACCTGCTCTACTTACCTGTTGATTTGCAGCTGGATTTATCTGTGAGATTTACCTTCCTGGACTCTTGCATTTCGGTTGGGCAGTTTTGGAGAAGAGATTGACACAAGAGTTCATTACTTCAGTTAAGTGTGCTTTCTGAGGCTGTTTATGTTCTGGCTTACCTGTTTGTGTTGGATTTCTGCACACCGCAATAAAAGTAGTATTGTACTTAACTTGTCCATCTTGTTCATATTGTGACACTCCCACTTCGCTTCCTTTCCACTTACTGTACTATCAAAATAAAGGCATAAAATGGCAAAATTAAAATCTTAAAAAAAAAAAAAAAAAAAAAAAAAAAAAAAAAATGATATATGCAGTACTGTGCAAAAGTCTTTTCACCAAAAGTCTAGTATTTTCACCAGCTAAAAAAATGGTTTAAAGTAAGTTATTTCTAGCCTTTGCTGTAGTGTGTCAGTAAAAAATATCAGTTAACATTTCCAAACATTCTGTTTGCCATTAATTGTAATAATCTAGTGAGATTTTTGTTTGCACAAGGAGTCTGACAACAGCCAGTGCTCCACACTGAGATCTGATCTCACCATCATCCAGTCTGTCTCTGGAATGACATGAAGAAACAGAAAAACTGAGACAGACTAAATCCAGAAGAACTGTGGCAACATCTCCAAGATGTTTCAAGTAACCTACCTGCAAAGCTACCTGAAAAACTATGCACAAGTGCACATAGGGCAAAAGCTACTTTAAACGCAAAGGATGGTCACATCAAATGCTTATTTATTTTAGTTAATAGAAGTTCATTGATAAATAAAATCTGTTTATGACATTGTTTTTGACAGCATCCTCATTTTATGTGCCTAACTGCCTAAAAATTTTAACAGTAGTGTAGCTTTATAGGTATAGGACTCTTAAAACATCTTGGAGATGTTGCCACAGTTCTTCTGGATTTAGTCTGTCTCCGTTTCTTCTGTTTCTTAAGACAGACTGGATTAAATGATGGAGAGATCAGATCTCTGTTTGCACAAGGAGTCTGACAACAGCCTGTGCTCCATACAAAAATCTCACTGGATTATTATAATTAATGGCAAAATGAATGTTTAGAAATGTAAACTGATATTTCCTACTGACACACTACAGCAAAAGACCGACTTTAACTGACTTTAAACCATTTTTTTAGCTGATGAAAATACTAGTGGCCTAAGAATTTTGCACAGTACTGTGTATATATATATATATATATATATATATATATATATATATATATATATATATATATATATATATATATATATATTGTGTAAGTTATTGTGTTAAATGTTATCTAGATTGTGATGACAGTCTGGCATGTCCATAAGCACAACAGCGGTGAGTAGTGAACACACACACACTGTGAACACCAAACCAAAGCAGTGCACAGGGAGCAACTGGGGGTTCAGTGCCTTGCTCAAGGCCACCTCAGTCGTGGTTACTGAAGGTGGAAAGAGTGCTCTACATTCCAAGCTGATATGGACCTGCTAGGAGGTGGAGGTGGGTGCAAATGTCTGTGCGACAGACTCAAGAGCATGCGTTTGAAAGGTCTTAAATGCGGTTGTTGATTAGAGTAGGTTGATTCATTGATCAGCTGAGTGAGTTTCAGAAGAGCGTGGCTCCTTGAATTCTTAGAGATAGCGTATCTCCAGAGGATAGGGAATGCGATTATTTTGGCTGTTCTTCAGATCTGAATTGTGTGTTCAGTGGAACTGTAACACCAATTGCAGTTAAATACTCTGTTGGTGAATCGTTTAATAAATTCAACTAACTGAGTACAGGTACACTGAAAGTGTCAAGTTCTATTCATAGCAGGGTTTGGTTCTAAAGAGTGAGCTCATGGCTTTCTGGGCTTGCAATTAGTTATTGGCTCCTGGGCGAATAGCACTGGAAAGTATATGATATCCATAGTCCCATTCTTTGAAGCATAGGATTATATGAAGTGGTTATCATTAATGATAAGACTTTCCTTTTCAAGACCATTCAGAAGAATGATGATGGAGGGATTTTTGAGAAGGCTCTGTGTCTCAGTAACCAAGCATCTTAGATGAAATTGAATTCCTGATACTAGTGCTTTTATTTTGGATGAATGCAATTTTTAGACTCATAACAATAGATGATGAAGGCACATACTGTAGATATGTTAACTGGAACAATAAAAAAAACTGCATGTGCAACACAGAATGAAGAATAGTGAGACCAGACAGAATCATAGGTTTTTAACGTGGAGTCAGCCAGTCCCGATCTCTCAATATCGGTGCTGTATATATTAGCTAAGGACATCAGGTGCTCTAAAGAGTCATTTAAACGAGGATAGTTAGACTGAAGAGAGGGCAGTGGAGGCTTGTTGGGGAAGCATCTGGGCGTAAAGGGCCGCATCAGGGGAAGTTTCATAATAATCATGGTTGAAAAAGGAAATGCAGTTCGAAGATATAATTAGCCCAAAACTGTAAATCTGACCTGCATCGTTCATCTAAGAAGACTGGAGATTACTTACTGATTTGGAAATTTCCAAAAGTGTAGATATAAAAGAATGGCCCTGTGGAATTATCCTTATTGCAAAATTAAGGTGCTATAATAAAGAGAGCAGCTCTCGTTTGATGACTGATGGTGCTATCAAGAAAGCTTGTATACATTCACTGATGCGGTTCAGTTTATCCAGAAGTAAGGAGGCTTGCATATTAACAGCATCCAACGTAATACCTAAACAATCTAGTGTGTGTTAAAGACCTAAAGTTTTCTCTTCAGACAGAAGTTGATTTGGCTGAGAATATCTGTAATCAATCACTAAGAAATCATCCAGAAGGTGAAGCCAACTAAAACATGGTCCAAAGTCAATGATTTAACAACTAAACATGGTCTAAAGTCAATGGTGCAGTGTTTTTTATTTTATTATTATTATTATTATTATTATTATTATTATTATTATTATTATTATTATTATTTATTTATTTATTTATTTATTTTTTAAGGGCTTGCATTTAAACGTGATTGGTTGGTTTACCTGTCAGTCATATTGCCTCTTGGGCAGTCCTTGGCCATTCAAAGCAGCCATGGTTCCCAGAACTTCTGCCATTCGAGTGTCTCCACAAAAACTGACTGCCAACATGCGAGTGTGAATTTCCTTTCGTGGCATATTGCACTTATAATAACACCAAGCATATTACTCTCTTACTCATTCGTTCATGCTTCTTTTTCTACTCTAACATTCCAATAATTCCTGCTGAGACGGAGTGAAAAAAACTGCCTGACAAAATGCAAGTGTGAATTTCCTTTTGTGGCATATGTCACTTAGATATGCACAAGATATATTTGCTAACTCCGTTAGGCCTATCTATGTGACGCCAGGCGCAACACAATTTTTTTTTGCTAGCTTTAGTCCGACGCAGTTATCATTTTCACATCCAGCGCCACCTTGTTTAAATAAACAATTCGCCCATGGGCGTGCTGGTCTGAAAACGAGGTGTGTTTAGGCGCATTTTTGGCGTGTTGGTATTTTGAGGCAACTGAAAACAACTGTGCCATTGACCAACTAAAACATGATCTAAAGTCAATGGTGCAGTATTTTTTAAAATGATTTATTTAAAGGGTGCGTTAGTAATACGTGCCTATATGCTGACTCATTAATGCAAATACGCTGATTATTACACACAGAGGGACGCACAGCAGCGCACAAACATGCCAATTTTTATTATTATATTACAATTGAAAAAAGATTATTATTGTGTATTATTAACAGGGGGCTTTGGTGGAATCCGGCTTGTCCCGTAGAATAAATAGCGAATCCGCCATGGTGCAAGCGCAACTGGCTCTTAAAGGGAATGGGAGATGAGACTCTGATCAGTTTCTTGCACGTTATGCCCAAAATATACCCATGACAGAATAGGTACAACCCTTTCAGACCTTTTTCTGTTGTTAAACTAGCAAAAGTGGATTTAGACACATCCTAAGTGCACCTGCACCATGCACTTCAGACCATGCACTTAGATCGTTAAAATATGTCCCTTTGGGTGACTGTCGCCACAATAGCTGCAAATGTAAATAAATTTAGAGTTAGAGCGATTACAAACAAACTTTCCCCAACATCAGACTTGGAAACAGCGCTAGCTGAGATAAATACTTTAGGACAGGGGTGCCCAAACTCGGTCCTGGAGAGTTTAGCTCCAACCGCAATTAGACACACCTGAACCAGCTGTGACAAGGCTACTGACGAATCATGAGACGTTGGATCCATTCGCAACAGTTTTATTAAATCGGACAGTGTAAACAGGCTGCGGTCAACAACGGCAGACTGACGTGGTGAAGGCAAATTCAAACAAGTGGTAATAGTCCATGCAAATGGTCGAGGCAGGCGGCGATCAAAGGCAGTAATCCGTGAGACAAGTGGGGGTTGATACAAGGCAGGCAGCAAAGGTTCACACACGATACAAACAGTCCGGTTGGCAACAGAAAGACAGTCCGATAGAAAAACGCTCAGGATTGGGGACATAGCCGACAAAACTTTGCAACGAGCGAGCCAGCGAAGCACGCTGAAATGGCTGCCAGAGAGGAAGTGACCCGGGTGACCCGGAACCGGAAGTGAGAGTCCCCAGCCACGGGACTGTGGTAAATGAAGTCAGTACTCGGGTGAGGGTTCGGAGGAGTCACAGAGACCGCGTTCGTGACAGAGCCCCCCCCCTGCGAGTGCCTCCTGGCACGAGGAGGCAACCGACGTCGGGGTCTTCCCCTACCCCGGGGTCCTGGCCGATCTGGGTGGCTAGCGTGGAAGTCTCTGGTAAGCGAAGGGTCCAGAATGTCCTCGGCGGGCACCCAGGACCGCTCCTCGGGTCCATAGTCCTCCCAGTCGACCAGGTACTGTAGATGACCGCTCCGGCGTCGGGAGTCCAGGATGGTATTGACTCGGTACGCCTCCTCGCCATCGATGATCAGGGGGGCAGGCCTCTGCGGAGCGGTCTCGTCTAGAATCTCCGTCCCTCCCGGACGACCAGCGGGCTTTAACAGAGACACATGGAAAGTGGGTGAGATACGATATTCGGCGGGTAAATCAAGTCTAAATGATACTGGTGTAATTTGACGGATTATTTTGAATGGACCCACGTACCTGGGGCTCAACTTTCTGCAGGGTAGTCGGAGACGTAGGTCCCGGGTAGAGAGCCAGACCCATTGTCCGGGCTCATAAGGGGGATTGGGCCGGCGCCGGCGGTCAGCCTGGGTCTGGTTGTGACGGACAGCTCTTTGGAGGTGGACGTGGGCCCAGTTCCAGGTGGCCTCACTCTGCTGGAACCATGAGTTGACAGCGGGCAGGTCTGAGGGCTCCCCGGACCAGGGGAATAAGGGTGGTTGGAAGCCCAGCACGCATTGGAAGGGGGTCATGTTAGTAGAGGGCTTCCGGATGGAGTTCTGGGCATATTCGGCCCAAAGGAGGAACCGGCTCCAGTCCCCTTGACGATCCTGACAATACGAGCGCAGGAAGCGGGTTAACTCTTGATTTAATCTCTCGACCTGTCTGTTGGCTTCTGGGTGGTAGCCTGACGTTAGGCTCACGTTGACGCCCAGGAGATGGAAGAAGCTGGACCAGAGTCGTGAGGTGAATTGTGGGCCACGGTCAGAGATGATATCTTCTGGTAGGCCATAAAACCTAAATACGGCGTTGCACAGAGCCTCTGCCGTCTGCATGGCAGTGGGTAGCTTGGGGAGAGGTATAAAACGGCAGCCCTTGAAGAACCTGTCCACTACAGACAAAATGGTGGTATGTCCTTGGGACGGGGGCAGATCGGTTACAAAGTCCACTGCGATATGAGACCATGGGCGCTTGGGGATCGGCAAGGGCTGCAGCAAGCCAGCGGGTAGTTGATGGGAGGTCTTGGAAGTGTTGCAAATAACACAGTGTTTGATGAATGTTATAGTGTCTGTGCGTAAGGCAGGCCACCAGTAACGATTGCGGAGGAAATGAATGGTGGCCTCAATCCCTGGGTGACCGGAGCTTGGTGTGGCATGGACCTCCGAGAGGACACGTTGGCGGAGAGTGGCAGGGACGTAGGTGAGGTCTCTGAGACAATTTGCTGGAGGGGGGTCCTGGGTGTGGGCCTCAGTGATCTCTGTCATGAGATCCCAAGTGACGGGTGCGACGATTACTGAGGTGGGTAAGATAGTTTCGGGCGGTGAGGAGGCCTGATCGGGTTCGTGAACACAGGACAGGGCGTCGGCCTTAGTATTCTGGGACCCTGGGCGATAACTAATTGTGAAGTTGAACCTGGTGAAGAATAATGACCATCTGGCCTGACGATGGTTGAGGACCTTGGCCGTTCGCAGATACTCCAGGTTCTTATGGTCCATCAGAATGATGAATGGATGCCGTGCTCCCTCCAACCAGTGCCGCCACTCCTCCAGAGCGAGCTTCATAGCGAGCAGCTCACGATTTCCTACATCATAATTTTTCTCGGCTGGACTGAGCTTGAGAGAGTAAAAGGCGCAGGGGTAGGTCTTAGATGGTTGGCCCTGGCGCTGCGAGAGAACGGCACCTACTCCAGTACTGGAAGCGTCGGCCTCGACGATGAAAGGCTGCTGAGGATCGGGGTGACGGAGAATAGGTGCGGTGGTAAATCGCTGACGTAGATCCTGGAAGGCACGAAGAGCGTCGGAGGACCAGTTCAGGCGGGTGTTACCCCTCTTGACCATGGCGGTTAGCAGGGCGGCTACGGTGCTGAAATTACGTATGAACCTGCGGTAAAAGTTCGAAAATCCCAAGAACCTCTGAAGTTCTTTGAGGGTCTTGGGGAGAGGCCAGTTACGCACGGCATTTACTTTAGTATCGTCCATAGCCACGGCCTCAGGACTGATTATGTACCCCAGGAAGGCGACACTTTCTTGATGGAACTGGCATTTTTCTTCTTTGGCATACAACTTATGCTGGATGAGGCGCTGCAGCACAGTCCTGACGTGTAGAACGTGGTCGGCATACGTATTAGAATAAATGAGGATGTCGTCAATGTACACAATCACCCACCGATCCAGCATATCGCGGAAGACATCGTTGACGAAAGCCTGGAAGTACGATGGACTGCTGGCCAGCCCGAAGGGCATCACCCTATATTCGTAGTGTCCGGAGGTCGTGGAGAAGGCTGTTTTCCACTCGTCCCCTTTACGGATGCGTATCAAATTGTAGGCCGAGCGTAGGTCCAGCTTGGTGTAAAAGTGAGCTGACCGGAGCTGCTCCAGAGCCGGGGGAACGAGCGGTAGCGGATATCGGTATTTTACAGTCACCTCGTTAAGAGCGCGGTAATCGATGCAAGGTCGCAGTCCTCCGTCCTTCTTCTTAACAAAGAAGAAGCCCGCCGAAGCTGGAGAGGTGGAGGGTCGGATAAATCCCTTAGCGAGCTCCTCCTTGATGTAACGCTCCATGGCTTCGGTCTCGGGCTGTGAAACCGGGAAGATGCGGCCCCAAGGTGGTACAGCTCCAGCCACAAGCTCAATAGCGCAGTCCCCTTCCCTGGGGGGCGGTAATTCGGTGGCCTTGGCAGTGCTGAAGGCCTCGAGCAGGTTGTGGTATTCGGCCGGAATGGTGCTGTTGGGAGATGGTGTGGTTAAGCAGGGTGGGGTCTTGGGAGGAGACTGGATGCAAGATTGTTGGCAGTGTGATGACCAGTAAGTGACGACGCCTCTAGCCCAGGCGCTGGTGGGTTTGTGGTGGTCCAACCAGGGGAAACCCAGGATGAGGGGTGACTGAGGAGATGTAATGACGAAGAATCGGATGGTTTCCTGGTGACCGGGTTCTATGCAGGGTGAGATCAGTGGTGGTGTGGTCAATGCTTCCAGTTCCTAGTGGTCTCCCGTCGAGGGCGGCCACTGCCACAGGAGAAGCACAAGGAAAGAGAGGCAGCTGGTTAATTTTAGCAAAGTCCTTGTCAATGAAATTGCCAGCAGCACCGGAGTCAATTAATGCATTGGTCCTGATGGATCTCCCGCCACAACTGAGTAGCACAGTTATTTCACATTTATTCAAAGAAGGACTTCTTTCACTCACCGAGGTGGTCGTGTAGGACAGGTGGCTCGAATATGTCCCGCCTCTCCACAGTACAGGCACAGGTGGTTGCGGATCCGCCATTCCCTCTCCTCAGTGGTGAGTTTAGTGGTTCCGAGCTGCATGGGTTCGGGGCCTGAAGCGGCTGGGGGTTGGTGTGGCAGTGGTGTGGTGAAAGGACGAGCGGGTTTCCGGGCTCGCATGACATTGTCGATCCGGATGGACAGGTCGATGTATTGGTTGAGACTCAGGCCCTCATCGCGGCAAGCCAGCTCCACCTGCAGGTCCGGATTTAATCCCCTGCGATAATGGAGCTTGAGGGAACCATCGTTCCTTTTCGCTTTGCGCCGCCAATGTGCGAAATTCCAGAGCGTAATCCGTGGCAGTGCGGCGACCCTGACGAAGCGTGACGATCTGTTCTCCCGCCTTGCCGCTCTCCAAGGTTGGTTGAAAAACTTCCTTAAAGCTCTGGAGGAAAGTGGAGAAAGTGGGGTACGGAGATTGCCCCAGATCCCAGACTGCGGTGGCCCACTCTAGAGCCTTTCCCGTGAGGAGTGAGCAAACGAAAGCGATCTTGCTCTCATCTGACGCGTACAGGTTAAGCCCTTAGACTTAGCAGCGGTCCCGTCGAACTTTTCCGGGAAAGCGAGTTTGGGGCTGGTGGTGACTGGTAGTGCCGCCGGAAGTTGTGCAGGTGGAGGTGAGGCGACGGGAGGTGGGGCGGCCCGCATACTTTGGATTGCCTGCACGAGTTGTTCAGTCAGGGCGGTCAGGCAATCCAGTTGCTGCTGGTGCTGGGTCAGCATTGTTGCCTGAGCTGACATCTCAGACGCGATCTGGGAAACTGTTGCTGGATCCGTCGATTGCGAAGTTTTCTGTGACGAGGCTACTGACGAATCATGAGACGTTGGATCCATTCGCAACAGTTTTATTAAATCGGACAGTGTAAACAGGCTGTGGTCAACAACGGCAGACTGACGTGGTGAAGGCAAATTCAAATGAGTGGTAATAGTCCATGCAAATGGTCGAGGCAGGCAGCGATCAAAGGCAGTAATCCGTGAGACAAGCGGGGGTCGATACAAGGCAGGCAGCAAAGGTTCACACACAATACAAACAGTCCGGTTGGCAACAGAAAGACAGTCCGATAGAAAAACGCTCAGGACTGGGGACATAGCCGACAAAACTTCGCAACGAGCGAGCCGGCGAAGCACGCTGAAATGGCTGCCAGAGAGGAAGTGACCCGGGTGACCCGGAACCGGAAGTGAGAGTCCCCAGGCACGGGACTGTGGGAAATTAAGTCAGTACTCGGGTGAGGGTTCCTGCTGGCGCGGGACAGGAGGAGTCACAGAGACCGCGTTCGTGACACCAGCTAATCAAGCTCTTACTAGGCATATTAGAAACATCACGGCAGGTGTGTTGAGGCAAGTTGGATCTAAACTCTGCAGGACACCAGCCCTCCAGGGCACTGAGACTTGCCACTGCCAACACATCCACAACATGCTGCTGTGAGCATGTAAGAAATACTGCTGCTGCATATATAACGTACAGGAATAACAGGCTAAGCGAGACAAGGCTTCAACTGCACAAAACGCTTCCACTACAAGAGAAAGCGTTATCTGATTCCACCACTTGCCACCTCCCATGTGAAACGACCTTTAGGCCAAAAGTATAGGCCTACTTGTCGGCATTCCACTCTGTCACGGAGTGCATACACAAAAAATCTGCCTGCCAACCTCCAAATGTGATTTTGAATTTCATTTTACAGAATATTACACTTATAATAACACCAAGCATATCACTCTCTATTACGCATTCGTTCATGCTTCTTTTTCCACTCCAACATTCCAATAATTCCTGCCCATTAAAAGCTGCACAGATATATTTGCTAACTCCGATAGGCCTATCAGTGAAATCAGTTTAGAAAAAGCTCAGTCAATTCACACTTTTTATATCATCGCCACAATGTGAATTAACATAACACTCAGCCCTAACATCCAGTGATGCCTAAAACACATTTGACGAGATTAACTATCAAGACTGATTGGCTAATGCCATTTTTCCCCTCGTCTGTGCTCTTTTATTCAAAATGCATGACTTATTAACATATTCTTAAATGAGTTATGAAGTCTTAAATGACTGTAAAGCGTTGGGAGGAAATGGATATGTGTCAGATTCGCGTCGTTCATCAGGCTTTAAAGAGACAGCGCTGATTTAAAAGTGAAACCTGCTGAAGTCTATCATTGATGGAAATGAAAGAACAAAAGAAAAAGAGAAATCACTTGAATGCTCAAGTCGTTCATTAACTGTCACGGTTCATGGGTCTGTGTGTTCATTCCTGTGTGTGGTGGTGTGTCTGTGTTATGTTGTCACCTGTCTGACTGCTTGTTAGCGTTGCCCAGCAACCCTGGTGCTGGGAGCTAATCAGTGCGGCTGCACCTGTTGCTGCTTACCGCCGCCTATATCTGTCTTGTGTTTGCTGTGTTTGTTGTCAGATCGTTGTTCGCTCATGTCTTGTCGTTGTTCTCTCCAATGTCTCTTGTTCCAGGAATTGCTTCTTGTTCTGTGTGGATATTCGGCGCTGTGGATTTTGCTGAACCACCTGTGGATTACACATTCAGCGACGGATCGTTTCACCCACCTGTTGCTTTCTCCGTGCTATTAGGACTGAGGCTTGCAGCTTTACTTCATCTGACCGTTTGCCTTGCTTTATCTTCCCTGCACGATCTTTAATAAACTTTGTTACACTTGCTATTGGATTTTGAGTCTAGTTTGTGATATTAACTTTTGTAGCTTGATTAATCTGTACAGTTTATGCATATACAATTTATAGTTTACATTGGATACGGAAAGTATTCAGACCCCCTTAAATTTTTCACTCATTGTTATATTGCAGCCATTTGCTAAAATCATTTAAGTTCATTTTTTTTTCCTCATTAATGTACACACAGCACCCCATATTGACAGAAAAACACAGAATTGTTGACATTTTTGCAGATTTATTAAAAAAGAAAAACTGAAATATCACATGGTCCTAAGTATTCAGACCCTTTGCTCAGTATTTAGTAGAAACACCCTTTTGATCTAATACAGCCATGAGTCTTTTTGGGAAAGATGCAACAAGTTTTTCACACCTGGATTTGGGGATCCTCTGCCATTCCTCCTTGCAGATCCTCTCCAGTTCTGTCAGGTTGGATGGTAAACATTGGTGGACAGCCATTTTTAGGTGCTCAATTGGGATTAAGTCATGGCTCCGGCTGGGCCATTCAAGAACAGTCACGGAGTTGTTGTGAAGCCACTCCTTCGTTATTTTAGCTGTGTGCTTAGGGTCATTGTCTTGTTGGAAGGAAAACCTTTGGCCCAGTCGGAGGTCCTGAGCACTCTGGAGAAGGTTTTCGTCCAGGATATCTCTGTGCTTGGCCACATTCATCTTTCCCTCAATTGCAACCAGTCGTCCTGTCCCTGCAGCTGAAAAACACCCCCACAGCATAATGCTGCCACCACCACGCTTCACTGTTGGGACTGTATTGGACAGGTGATGAGCAGTGCCTGGTTTTCTCCACATATACCGCTTAGAATTAAGGCCAAAAAGCTCTATCTTGGTCTCATCAGACCAGAGAATCTTATTTCTCACCATCTTGGAGTCCATGCGGGCTTTCATGTGTCTTGCACTGAGGGGAGGCTTCCGTCGGGCCACTCTGCCATAAAGCCCCGACTGGTGGAGGGCTGCAGTGATGGTTGACTTTCTACAACTTTCTCCAAATCTCCCGACTGCATCTCTGGAGCTCAGCCACAGTGATCTTTGGGTTCTTCTTTACCTCTCTCACCAAGGCTCTTCTCCCCCGATAGCTCAGTTTGGCCGGACGACCAGCTCTAGGAAGGGTTCTGGTTATCCTAAACGTCTTCCATTTAAGGATTATGGAGGCCACTGTGCTCTTAGGAACCTTAAGTGCAGCAAAAATGTTTTTGTAACCTTGGCCAGATCTGTGCTATGCCACAATTCTGTCTCTGAGCTCTTCAGGCAGTTCCTTTGACCTCATGATTCTCATTTGCTCTGACATGCACTGTGAGCTGTAAGGTCTTATATAGACAGGTGTGTGGCTTTCTTAATCAAGTCCAATCAGTATAATCAAACACAGCTGGACTCAAATGAAGGTGTAGAACCATCTCAAGGATGATCAGAATAAATGGACAGCACCTGAGTTAAATATATGAGTGTCACAGCAAAGGGTCTGAATACTTAGGACCATGTGATATTTCAGTTTTTCTTTTTTAATAAATCTGTAAAAATGTCAACAATTCTGTGTTTTTTCTGTCAATATGGGGTGCTGTGTGTACATTAATGAGGAAAAAAAATGAACTTAAATGATTTTAGCAAATGGCTGCAATATAACAAAGAGTGAAAAATTTAAGGGGGTCTGAATACTTTCCGTACCCACTGTATGTAAAGATTTTTTTAAAATCACTTAAATGAAAAGTTGTTATATATTTCAGAACCAATTAAATGTTAAAAATAATGGCTTTCAGTTATACTGTAATGTTGAATGGCTATAATTAATAGGGAAAATTGAGGGGAAATGCACTGCACCGGTAGCAGGAAAAATTAAAACAAAAAGAGCAAAAAGAGTTTCATGGCGAGTAAAAAAAAAACAAAAACAATTTGGCCGGTAAATTTTATCACGTCACTGGCCATTGGCAGGAGTGGCAAAAAGTTCATGAAAGTATCAAAGTTCATTTTTTTGTTTGGGTGGCTGTATCAAAGCATATTAGATGCAAAGTTGACTGGAAGAAAGAAATTGGGTAGGGAAAGGTGCAAAAGCAACAGAAATGACCACAAGCTTGAGAATACTGTCAAGTAAAGCCAATTCAAACACTTGGGAGAGCTTCACTAGGAGTGGACTGAAGCCGAAATCAGCACATCAAGAGTCACTACGCTCAGACATCTTCAGGAAAAGGGCTACCAAGCCACTTCTAAAAACAGAAACAACGTCGGAAGCATCTTACCTGGGCTAAGGAGAAAAAGAACTGGACTGTTGCTCAATGGTCCAAAGGCCTCTTTACAGATAAAAGTAAATTTTCCATTTCATGTTGAAACTATGATCCGAGAGTTTGGAGAAAGAGTTTGTGTTTTATCAAGTCCGAAGTCAGTGCCAGGGCCAGTCAGGGCCAGGACGACTTGCCATCATTGATGGAACAATACATTCTAAATTATACCAGCAAATTCTAAAGGAAAATGTCAGTACATCTGTCCATGAACTAAAATCTAAAGAGAAAGTGGGTCATGCAGCAAGACAACGGCCCCAAGTGCACAAGTCATTCTACCAAAAAATGGTTAAACAAGTACAAAGTTAATGTTTCGGAACGGCCGAGTCAAAGTCTGGACCTTAATCCAATTAAATTGTTGTGGAAGAGCGTGAAGCAAGCAGTTCTTAGGAGGAAACCAACCAACATTACAGGGTTCAAGTGTTTCTGTACTAAAGAATGGGCTAAAATTCCTACAAGTCGTTGGCAGTTGATTGGCAGTTACAAAAAACGTTACCTGCAGTTATTGCTTCAAAAAAGGGTCACAACAGATACTGAAAGCAAAGATTCACATACTTTTGCACCTTGCAAATATTTAACACTAGATAATTTTTCTCGATAACTAAATGACGGAGTATATATTTTTGTCTTGCTTGTTTGATTGGATTCTCTTTGTCAACTTTAAGGACTCTGATGAAAATCTGATGATGTTTTGCATTACATTTATGCAGAAATATAGAAAATTCTAAAGGGTTCACAAACTTTCAGGTAGCACTGTATATAATTGATGTAGTGGTATTGTTTGATTCAGGATTTCATTTACTCTGTGCAAACTGGCTGTTACTGAGCAACCCCATGATCATGAATGGACTGTATGTACATACATAATATCTAACAGTTCGTTCACTAATACTGATATCATGCATATTCAGATTTGTGCAGTGTTTGCTAATGGTTGAATGTCTTGTGTATTATGTGTAGTGGATCTATGTACAATGTGTTGGGTAACATTATCTGCTACATTGTTCATTCATTTTATTATAAATAACCACAATACACATCTGTTTGATTTTAAGTCTTTATTTAAGATCAGGCCACACAATATAACATGCATAACTTACCTGCTTGTGATACAACAATGACCAAACCTAAATTATTTTAAACCCAAAGTATTTAAGCATGGTGGTTGTACTGTCTGAATGTGTCCAGTGTACCTGTAAAACAAGGTTTATATTTGTTCATTCATATGTTGTATTTTTATATTGTGATTTGTGTAGTTTATACTTTAATAGATGTTGTTTTATATGTATAATATGAATAGAAATGCAAATGTAAGGAAGTAAACTCACCTGTAGATTGAGATTGGTACATCCAGGGGTGTGGCCTAGACTATAAAATGGCTGCCGGAGGGCTGGTCACTCATCAGCAGTATGGAGGTCGAGTCGAGGATCTGGTTGGTTTGTGTGGAGGACAGCAAGCAATAGAAGCTTACCAAACCTAACCAAACTATTCAACTACTGTTGTGAAAACACTTAAACAAAGAGACTTGTAAATATTGTTTTTTTTGTTTGTTTGTTTGTTTGTTTGTATAGTCATTTTGAATTTTCACTGTGGGATATACACTATCTGCACAATAAATTCACCTCCACTACGATTTTCTGTTGCCATGGACTTATTATGCCTCCGACCGCAAGTGCAATCGCTAACAGATGGTGTCAGAAGTGCCTAAATAGACTGAAATGCCACCCAAGACAAGAGGACAGAAGACGGTGAACATGGATAGTGAGGATGGACAAAGTGCAGCAAGTGGAGCTACAGGAGGAATTGTTTTACAGTCTACTGAGATCCCTACAACCACAGATAAGGCAGCCCTCACAGCTTTGGTGGGCATGTTCCAGACCTTCCTCCAGTACCGGAATAAAAGAGATGAGAGGCAAGAGAGAGACCTGGCTCGACGAGAACAGCAGTTTAAAGTACTCACTCATCAGGTCACGCAAATGTAGATTAACCTGGAGCAAACCAGATATGGAGCCATCAGCCTCTGGGTGATTGGCTACAGTGCCACAGTTGCCAAAGCTACAAGACGAGGATGATAGTGAGCAGTACTTAACCACTTTTGAGACAATGGCAGAAGTGTATTTGTTGCTGAATGAGGATTGGGCTATTCTCCTAATTTCTCTACTCACAGGGAAAGTGAGGAGTGCATTTGTTGCGATGTCACCAGCCCTATTTTTGGACTATGATAGAGTCAAAGAAGTGATTCTCAAGAAATACGAAATCAGCTCTGAGTCATATCAGCTGAGATTTCATTCACTGGATACACCGGTTGACAAATCCCCAATGGAATTATACGTTCGGCTGAAGGAGTTATTTTCCAAATGAATGTGGCTTGAAACAAGTAGTAAAATGGACTTGATGAAGATGCTGGTACTAGAGCAGTACATGTGGGTATTGTACCCGGAAGTAAGGACTTGGGTGAAGGAGAGGAATCCTGTGACTGCAAAAGAGGAAGCTAGTTTGGTGGATGCCTACATCACAGCGAGGAAGGGTTCCTCTGGGACATTTCGGAATGATGGAAGCCTGCAGTACAACTGAGAGGATCTGTGGGGTCAGGGGGTAGTTTGTACTCTCAATTGCAAACCCAGATTATAAAACCCACCCACCCACCCACCCTAAACCCATATCACATGTAGTAGCACGCCAGTCATCGGAAAAAAAAAATGATTTGGTTAAAATTGTGCAGAGCCAGGTCACACTAGTCTGCATTGTCCCTTGAAAAAGCCTAAATCAGCTTAACTATGTTATATAACAATCCCTACAATAGCACCCAAAGTAGACAAAGAACCTACCCTTTCTGTTTTGTTAAATAACAGACCTGTAACAGCCCTGGTAGACAGGTTGTGCACAGACTTTAGTGCAGCCACAATCTATTCCAAGAGATTCATGGACTGAGGGTACACTCATAGTATGTTGTATACATTGGGCCAAAGCAGAGTTGCCCACTGCTGAGGTGTACATTAAGAATAATGATCAGCCTTACCTAAAGAAAGTAGGGATTGCCACAACCTTACCCTATCCATTGTTGCTAGGGTACAGACATGCCTATACTAGCAGACTTGGTGCAGGAAACTGCATGGTGTGGCATTGTTACTAGAGGCCCAAAAGTTAACTCAGTTGTCACAGCCTCAAGAAAATGAATGCTGTTTTTCACTGATATAATAATAGGTGAAACAAAGCCAGGGAAGACAGCAAGACAGACAAGGAAATAAGAGAAAATGCCAGTTCCTGCAGGCAGTATATTATTTGAGAGAATAGAAGTGGATTTTGTTGGACCTGTAGAAAGAAGTCAGAAAGGGAACAGATTTATTCTGGTGATTTGTGATTATGCAACCAGATACCCAGAGGCATAACCGAGAGAGGTCACAGCAAATCAAGTTGCAGCCGCACTTCATCATATTTTCCCACATGTGGGCATACCTAAAGAAATATTGACTGATCAGGGCACTAATTTCATAAGTCATACCCTGCAACAGGTCTATCAATTACCGAGTATTAAGAGAGTTCGTACTACTATTTACCACCCCCAGATTGACAGTCTGTTAAAGCGATTTACTCAGACCCTAAAGAGCATGCTGATCAAGTTTGTTTCCAAGATTGGCCGAGACTGGGATAAACGGTTCTTGTATTTGCTTACCGTGAAGTCCCCCAAGTATCCACTGGATTTTTGCCTTTTGAACAGCTTTTCGCCCATCAGGTTAGAAGTCCACTGGATGTGCTGAAGGACAATTGGGAAGCCAACAACAAGCTGCATAAGTAGAACATCCTCTCATCTTTAAAATGAGATAAATGCTACAACGAGTTACCACCATAGCCCAGGAGAACCTGCAACAGTCCCAGCTTAAGCAGAAAACCTGGTATGACAAGAAAGCATAAGCAAGAACTTTTCAACTAGGAGACCAAATCTTATTATTTCCAACATCAGACAACAAAGTTCTAGCAAAATGGCAATGTCTGTCCCAGGTAAAAAGGAAAGTTGGTTCAGTGATGTATGAGACTGAAATTCCATCGAGACAACATCCTTTGCAGATCTCCCACATTAACATGCTGAAAAAGTGGCATGAATGAGCTTCCCAGCAAGAGCTGACAGCAAATGCTGAAAAGGAGCTGCTGGTGAGAGCGGTTCAGGAGGTAGATGAAGTGGAGGGGCAATACCTACCTGTTCATCAGGATGATTGCTCCTTGGATTTGCAACATCTGAATGCGGAGCAGAGTGGACAACTGCTGAAGAGCATACATCAACAACTTTTCCTGGAGACACGTGGTAAAAAGACCTTGTGCAACATTACATTTACCTTAAAGACAGAGTAAATCAATTCACCAACATTTCATAGAGTGCCAGAGAAACTGTTACTCACAATGAAACATGAGATTGAGACTATGCTAAAACTGGAAGTCATAGAACTGTCATCCAGCGAGTGGATTAATCCCATTGTCCTGGTTCCAAAGAAGGATGGGACACTTAAATTCTGCTTGGACTTCAGAAAACGCAATATGGTGAGTAAAATTTACCCGTACTCCATGCCCAGAGTAGATGAGTTAATAGAAAAACTTGTTGGTGCAAAGTTTCTTAGAACCCTGGAAAAGTTGTAAAGGCTATTGGCAAGTAGCAAATTTTTAGCAAATTAAAAGATCCCACTGACCTTAGCTCGTATCAGTCACTCCTTCTCTGCTAATGTCTTGATTGCTAAAACAAATTACTACTGTTGGAAACTTAGAAGCGAAGACCAGGAGACTCTAGGGCAGGGGTCACCAGACCTGATCCTGGAGGGCCAGTGTCCCTGCAGAGTTTAGCTCCAACCCTAATCAAACACACCTGAACCAGCTAATGAAGGTCTTACTAGGTATACTTGAAACTTCCAGGCAGGTGTGTTGAGGAAAGTTGGAGGTAAACTCTTGCAGGACACCAGCCCTCCAGGAACAAGTTTGGTGACCCCTGCTCTAGGGTATCTTCAGCAGAGTTCTTTTTTGAGAAAGCACTGTGTGGCGCTGCAGTCATCAAAAAGTCTAGCAGTGATGCATTGTATTTTGAAGGCATTCAGTGGGCAGTCGTTAAAAGTGTTTAACTTGCACGGCCTCAGAAGTGACCACTTAATGAGAACATCTAAAGACAATACAGGAAATCAACCCCCGACTGTGAGTCTCAGCAAACCTACTCCCCAAAGATAACAGTACCCAAGTGTTTTAAGCTGCACTTAGCCATGAAAACTAAAGACGTGTACAAATTCACATGTAGTTAACTTTCATTACGAAGAGACCAGCAGAACCCCCACACTCAAAACTATGTTGAATCTAATCAGTAAACAAATGCCTTTTTTTTTTTTTTTTTTTTTTTACATTAAATGCCCAATGCAATGTAGATCACCTTAGTTTTTTATATGATGTTGTCAGGATATAGAATCTGCAGATATTAAACAGACCCTTAAATTTGTAATCCCACAGTCCCCCCTTTGAGAGTTCTAATAACTCTCACATAATACAAATTTAAACCTCCATAAATCCATTCTAGCCTTTGTTTGTTAACATAAGCCCCATCTTGCAGTCATGTAACTTGAAATAGTTTCAATCAAATAACTACATCGTACATCATAAACTCAGCAAAAAAAGAAATGTCCCTTTTTCAGGACTGTGTATTTCAACAATAATGTTGTAAAAATCCAAATAACTTTACAGATCTTCATTGTAAAGGGTTTAAACAATGTTTTCCATGCATGTTCAATTAACCATAATCAATTAATTAACATGCACCTGTGGAATGGTCGTTAAGACCTTAACAGCTTACAGAAAGTAGGCATTTAAGGTCACAGTTCTAAAAACGCAGGACACTAAAGAGACTTGTCTACTGACTGTGAAAAACACCCAAAGAAAGATGCCCAGGGTCCCTGCTCATCTGCGTGAACGTGCATTAGGCATGCTGCAGGGAGGCATGAGGACTGCTGATGTGGCTAGGGCAATAAATTGCCATGTCCGCACTGTGAGACGCCTAAGACAGCGCTACAGGGAGACAGGAAGGACAGCTGATCATCTTCGCAGTGGAAGACCACGTGTAACAACACCTGCACAGGATCGGTACATCCGAATATCACACCTGCGTGACAGGTACAGGATGGCCACAACAACTGCACGAGTCACACCAGGAACACACAATCCCTCCATCAGTGCTCAGACTGTCCGCAATTTTTTATTTTGCCTTTACTTTTATTTGTAAGGCCAAGAGTTATTCTCTCATGTATGAGAGGAGCGTGTTGCCGTGTACCAGCTATTAAATGTGTGGGACACCAACTCTTCATTTTCCATCTCTTTCATTTCATGGATTTAACGAGTTATCCAGGTCAAAGCATTACAATTACAAGCTGGATCCATCTGTGGCTTGTGTTTTTACTACCATTACCAACTCAAAGGGATTGTTGACGTGAGATTGTTGAATTTTGTTGCAGATTTTATTGATAGTGTGTGCATTTTAATAGCAGTTTATATTTTTCTGGTTTACAGTTAGAATTTTTACAATTGTTATACTGTTGTTTATGTGACTGCACATGTACTGTTATGGCTTCTCACCCAGACCTTAAAAGTGACTTAACCTACTCATTACTAGATTCTGCTCCTAGACCAGGGATAGGCAGCGTCGGTCCTGGAGTGCCAATGTCCTGCAGCGTTTAGTTCCAACCCTGAAAAAAAAACCTCACCTGCCTGTAGCCCTAGTAATCCTGAAGACCTTGATTAGCTTGTTTGGTGTGATTGATTAGAGTTGGAACTAAACTCTGAAGGTCATCGGCACTCCAGGAATGATGCTGCCTATTCCTGTCCTAGATAGAGACAAAAGTTACCACAACGAGTGTGCTCGGAGTCTTAAGTGGAACTCCTACAATCCTGTGCTTGTGGGAGACAGACCCACAAGCCTTGTAGCCTTGAGGATTGGCTACAATTGATTAATGTTTACAGAACCTCCCTTTATTTAACTGATGCTCAAATTCTCCTTGGGCTGCCATGGTTTTTGTCAAAAGAGCCAAAGAAATGGTTCTCTGTCCTTGACACACATGTCGTTACATGGGCCTAGTTCTGTGATTTCTTCAGAAAAGTCTTTCTTCCTTCTGACAGCCAAGAACAAATAATTAGAGGTATCTTGGACCGTATATACAAAGTCCCGAAGAGCCCCTTCCTACCTTTGTGGCTCACATGTTATGTGAATTCAGAAAACTGAAAACTCCTCTGTTGGAGCAAGAACAAATTGACTTTTTTGTAAACATGCTCTTGAAAAGTGTAGAGTTGTTTTTATGGAACCTCTGTTTCCTCAGGCCTAGATCTCCTTCTGAGGGCTCACGAGCACCATGTGGTCCTGGGGCCAAGTAAATGTTCACTCTTCAAACCTTGTTCACCCTTCAATGCAGAGTAATGCTAAACTTGGCAAAGAAACCTACTGTTACAAGTGCTCATGCCCTGGCTTTACTGCTCGTACATGTTCAGATTGCAACTCACTTTCTGGAATGCGCTCACAACAAACTGAGTTCCCTAATGCACATTCAGAACCTGCTCTTGATGCAAGGGATATGAACAACCCTGAAAGTAGCAATGCAGGGGAAGGGAATTCATTTGTAAGGCACAAGGGAAACTCCAAGAGGGGAAGATGATTCGCAGAGGCAATCCTCCCTCCAGAAGATAATTTAGCTTTAACCGACTAATGCTGCTGTTCCAGAACAACCTGTCCTTTGTCATGTGGAAGATCCCACATCACCTTCCTTTTGGAACACCCCATTTAGAGTTAAGATGAACCTGCTTGGCCAAGTATTAGATGTTACACGTGACATTGGCACATCACTTTCTGCAGTGCAAGCGGACATTGTTCAGAATCAAGCCAAACTGAAGGTTAATGTTAAACTCCCCCAATCCAACTAGCAGATGGTGGCGCATGTCAGCCCCTAGGACAGACATGGTTGGGTTGTGGCTTCATGGGACAGCGTTTTTTTTTTTTTTTTTTTTTTTTTTTCCCACTGGTTTGCCATTGTCCCATGCTAAAAAATCAACCTTGGTCTTGGTCTTGATTTGCATTCAATTCCATGTGCTTCCATTTGGTCTGTGCAATGCACCAGCAACCTTTCAGAGACTAATGACTAGTGTCTTGGCTGGTCTTATTCGCTTCGCCCACTTTTAAGCAACATCTCGAAGACCTCAGGAAAGTCCTTTCAAGGCTTAAAGTCTGCTGAGTTGATCATTAAACTGGCCAAATGCCGGTTTTGTCGCAGAGAGCTCACCTTCTTGGGGTACCGTGTCTGTCGAAGTGATGTCCTGCCAGACCGGGACAAAGTAAAGGCTGTTATGGACTTTAAAACCCCTGTCAATGTAAAGCAAGTGAGGCTCACTAAAAATTATGCTGTTTTTGTGTGGGACAGTGCCTGCCAAGACACCATGGAGCTTCTGAAACAAAAATTAACTAAGTTTTACTGACTTTACTCTACACTTTATTCATGCCGATGCCAGTGACGTGGGACTAGGAGCTGCACTGATGCAGAGAGATCTGCATGGCAGAGAGGTTGCTCTGGCTTTTGCTAGTCAGGCCCTGCATAAATCAGCGAAGCCTTGTTCCACACCTGAGAAAGAGTGTCTGGCCATCATTTGGGCCCTTGAGCACTTTAAGCCTTACATTGAGGGTCTCCATGTCATAATGGCCACATTACTCGTTTGTCTCTCCGCCTTTAGGACTTCGATTTTAATGTTATCCACAGGCCTGGATCTCGAAACAAAGTGTGCTGTCGAGGAAACCTCTACAAGATGATGTGCCGCCAATGGACTTCCTTCCTGATTACGCTGTGATTGGTGGTCTCAATCTCTGTACATTATCTTCAGTAACTCTTACGGATCGATCTCACGTCAGTCTAATGGTCCCAATTCGGCCCCAGCCACCTTGGGAGTACATTGGAGTGGATTTTGTTGGCACTCTGCCACATACTCCCTGTGGCAATGCTTACATCTTGGTTTTTGTTGATTATTTTTCAAAACGGGTCAAGATCGTGGCAGTGAGAGAAGCTATGGCTCAAGTGGCAACAAGCAAACTGCAAAGTGAAGTGTTTGCCCATCACAGAGCCCCTTTCGTGAGCGACCTATTTGAATGGGTGTTTACTCTCTGGGGAACAGAACATTGCCTCACAACGGCATATCACTTACAAATGAAAGCCAGAGAGAGGGTGAACCAGACTCTCAAGACAGCAATTTGAGCATACGTGGATGATAAACACACCACCTGCGACTGATATATCCCACAAATTTGCTTTGCATTACAAACAGCACCTCATGAGAGTACGAGTCAAACCCTGTCAATGATATTGTTATAGGAGGGAGTTGGACACTTCATTGGATCTGATGACTGATGAGTAGTTGTACATGCTACGCTGACGTTAACACATCTACACAACATCCTGACTTTGATGTTGATCTGCGGGGTCACCGCTACAATCTCAAACCTAGACTGGCCTCTAGAATCCTTTCAGGGTGGTCAGACAAGAAATGGACTATCAAGTATCATACTGAGAGATTGCATCACATTATTGTGCGGTGTGCCCTTTAACAGACTGATCACTTTACTTATAACGTGCGTTAGAGACGCCCGCCACCCACCCGCACCTATATTTTTCTCTGATTTAGACCTGCACCTGATTGTTATTTACAGTTATTCTAATTCTTAGTTTTGCATGATGATATGATGAATGGATGGTTTATTTTTAACACCAGATTGATTCAGCTGATCTGCACATCGCTGCACACTTATAAAAGCTTAATCACTCATGCTTTTAAGCCAAATCCATGCTAAAAAGGATATTTTAGAAAATGCAGTTAATATTTGCGTCATTATTGATTTATCTCATCCACCCATGGCCCACCTGTAAATAATCAGAATGCATTTTTTTATTACCCGACCCACCAGACCCGCGGATTATCCGCAGCGCCCACGGATATAACCGCCATCCGCACATCACTAATGTGCGCTATGTGGTGATGATGTAGACGGACTATGTGACTGTGTAATAAGAACCACCATGGATGATAAGTTCGCTCTGCCTTCTTGTTATTATTTTGTCTTTACTTTTATTTGTAACAGCAAGAAAAAGTTAATCTCTCATGTATGAGAGGAGCGCGTTGCCATGTACCAGTCATTAAACGTGTGGGACACCAAGTCTTTGTTTTCCATCTCTTTCATTTCAGTGTTAATTTCGTCAGTGAAGACAATGATGAAAAATATCAATTAACAAAAAATAGTTTTTGTGACGAGACAATGATGAGCTAAAACTAATATCTGATAATTAAAAACTATGACGAAATGAATGCGTCTTTGTTAACAAGACGAGAAGGGACTAAGATATTATTTGAGGTTCTATTGGACATTAAAAATACATCCTATAGGCTAAGTTAACTGTCTTGTCTTTGAAAATGTGCGTCCCTGTCATTGGACAGGGGCATTCACATATCTAGTCTCAGTATGACAGCCGCAGTGGACAGATAGGCTACCAAAATGCAAGCTAGCGATCTGAAACAATGGCCTCAACACCCAAAGGATTAAGGATAGGTGACCAGACAACTCGGAGTCACAATTTGTTGTCAATTAACTTAAAGTTAGTGAAGGCAGGATAGGCAGAATCGCACTGATAGAAAGAAGCACTCCCTCTCGCGCACACCCCACTTTTCAATTCATGCAGTGCGCGATCAGCTCTTAGTGCTCAAATACACACACAGTAGTCCAAATGTCTATCGTGTTGAGCATCTCGTGTAAATACAGTCAGTTATGGCTTAAGTGAACATAAACAGGTGGGTGAAAACTGAATGTGTGTCAGTATTACATGCAAGCCTTCTGTCTTAAAGAGACGGCATTCCTATTTAAATACTTGTGTGTCATTAATGTTAACCAACAAAAAATGTATACATTTTAATTAAACCTACTGTATCTGAAAAATGAGTTTAATTTGTATCTTTACCCAGAAATAAAAATTGTCATCACTTATTCCAGTTTTTCCAAATTCACTCATTGATTCAAATTTTTCATAACCTTAATTGATTTGGTCTAAAGAGAGAAGAATCAATGACTATTTTTGTATTGAGTAAAAGTAAGTATTTAGTAATGACTAAAAGCTGACAAAAATGCAGTGAATTTTCGTCGACTTAAACTGGACTAAAACTATGAAAGACTAAAATGACTAAAATGTGACTAAGACTATTAATCATTTTCATCTCAAGATAAAGACTAAGACAAACCACTACATTAATCTGGATACATTTGAAAACGTTTTCATTTTAAAATGCTCTCCATCCACACGTAACGTAGAAACGTAGGAAAACACTAAATTCGCATAAAAATACTCGATACAGACGGAACAGACATAATACGTTTTCACGCAATTCTTGGCAGGATTATTTTATTTACGGAAATATCTCATCATTCACTGACGCGTCCATGTTGCACACTCTCATGTTTGATCCAAAAAGCAGCTGCCCTCACGTTTAGCTGTAGGAGTCAGGACAGCAGCTGTGAGTACAATTTCTGTCATATTTTTAGGACTGTAATATGAAGAGTGTACAAATATATCTTTAGCAGCAGTGTGAAAGTGAATAGCACATAACAGCCACAATTACAGGTATAAACAGTGATATCTATTGGTACAATATGCATCACATGACTAAACATGCATCATCGTTTTCAAAAGCCTCCATTTTCACAGTCCACACTGCAATGTGAAAACAGTGTTTTCAAATTTATCCACTTTGGAGAGCGTTTTCAAAAAGCTCAGTTTTCCTTGACTAAAAACGCCGTCTCAGTGTGGACGGAAGGCCAAAACGGAGAGAAAAAGATACGTTTTCAAACGAAAACGTATTAGTGTGGACATGGCCTAAGAGCCTAAGTCCATGCAGCATGAATAGTCATGAAGTCTTTAGTCTGTTTCCAGTGGAGTTAATTTCCAGCCGCTCAGAACACTCTTCATCCCTCATGATGATTGTTCATGAATATCTGAGGTGATGCTTTACTCCAGGATCCTGCTTTTGAAGACATCATGGCATATACACATACCTGTAACACAAGAAAACAAAGAAACAGCAGACCAGCAGTATTCATGCATTGACGTTTTTAGACTTCTGTTGATCGCTTAGTGGTTTTCTCAATCTAGTTTAAGTCATTTGACACCTATGAACCAGTGAGGTGGGGACAAACTACTGAGAGGGGAAAAACCTATGAGGAAATCTTCACCACAGGGTTGGATTCTGAGACCTGTTGTACGTCAGTTCTTCCCTGGGCTCCTCACTGGTCTGTGTGTCCTAGTCTGTCCCTGTAGTTAGTGTGCACACTGTATAGTGGGAGTCATGAGTTTCTTATGAAGAACCAAAATAAATACATTTTCAAAATTTCCCAAAATAATGCAATCGTTACATTTCTATCCTTCAATGAAACATCACTCCTAGTAGACATCATAACAGAGGATGAGTGACTGAATGGAACATTCTGTAGTATAACATTTATGGCTGTTAATGTACTTAACCATTGTCCACCAGTGGGAGGAAGTGAAAGTCAACTTCCTTTAGTTCTGTTTACAAAGAATATTTCATCTTTGTGGTAGATTACAGGGGTAATTACAAACGCACAGCCTTAACAGGCACCTCCGCAAGCTGCTCCAACAGTTCAATGAAGTGGGGACGGGCTGCTTCAGAGTAGTAAACAGACTGAGTAAGAGCTGAGTAAAGCTGTTCACTTCTCCTAATGTCTTTTTGCTTTTCCTACACTCTTTCATCCAGTGTCCAGGTTTACCACAGTAATGACAACTGCCCTCCCTTTTACGACATTTACGTGTCTGTTAGTTCTCTGTGTTGACCTTGCAATATTTACTCTGGCTTTAACATCAGAGTGTCTTTCCCAAGTAGTTGTAACGGTCATGGACTTTTATTGTGTTTTTGCTGTTTCTGTTCTCCTGCCTTAGTTTGTTTAGTTCACTAGTTTAGAGTCTAGTTAATTAAGTCATTAGTTCCTCTCTTGTGTTTATATAAAATCTCCTCCTTTAATTCTCTGTTTTGCTGGTTATTATTTGGACATGCTTGCTGTTTGATCTGCTCCTGAGTTCTCTATGTTTGTTTCCCTTGTATTTATTATTAAAGACCGTATTAAAGACTCCTTAGTCGTGCGCTTCTTTGATTAGCACTGCACGTGACAGAATAACCGGCCCTCATTTTGAGTAATATATTGCAGCGTTTTGCCTTTTTGTTTGTTTTAATTTTTCTCCTCCCCGAATGGATATACCAGCCGTTCAGCTCCTTTGCCTGGAGCAGTTGGACCATTCGCTGGAGGATCTAGCGTGCCTTACACACTTCCCAGACCGCTCACTTGGTGTTTTCTATTACACAGACTGAGCGAGCAGTGTAAGGCACTCCTAGTGAACGGTCCCAGATAGGATTTTGCCGCTTTCGTGGAGTGGGTGCTGGAGAGAAATGGACTGTATTTCTCTGTCTGCCCCACCGAGGAGGACATCTCCAGCCCCACTCCCAGACCAGAGACCAGCCAGCTGTCATCCTGCGACACAGAGCTATTGCCTGAGCCTACCGCAGATAGAGAGTTGCCCTGATTTGTTCGTTCCATTCCCTTGAGTCTAGTTAATTAAGTCATTAGTTCCTCTCTTGTGTTTGTATAAATTCTCCTCCTTTAATTCTCTGTTTTGCTGGTTATTATTTGGACATGCTTGCTGTTTGATCTGCTCCTGAGTTCTCTATGTTTGTTTCCCTTGTATTTAAGACTTAAGATTTTTTTGGATTACTCCTTAGTCGTGCGCTCCTTTGATTAGCACTGCACGTGACAGTAGTTAACCTGTCCAAGTTATTTTGCAACCTTCCAGTGGACCATGTGAGATCTAAGAATGGCAAAGCAGATCTGTACTCTGATAAAAGGCCATCTAACCATGTTCGAACTTGTGGTCCTTTATGATCCAATACCTTCTCTGGAGTGTCAGCTATTCCACTGTATGCTGCAGCTGACTGACAAAACCTTTCAATGTACTCACAGTTTCATCCTTCTTTGACCAGTCCACTTTTGGACCAACAATGTTCTGTAACACTCTCAGAACTTCCTCTCTCAATTCATCTAGCATGTTCAAACTCAGAATTATTTGCAACACTTTCAAAATCATCTAATTCAGACTTTGTCAAAAGTTGGAATATTAGCTGGGAGACTTCAGCTAGAGACATATCATAGAGACACATCTTTCTGGACAACTCTCTCCTAAACTCCGAAAAAAAAAAAAAAAAATCATTTATTGATGGCAAATTCTCAGCAAGTCTCTCTGTGGCCTCAGGACCTAGAGCTGTATGATCTGCTAGTAACTGGAGTATGGGGGTTGCAGATGGAAACAGTTTCAACCCCGTCTACCCTACTCTAAGCCCTTTGTCTCGCTCCACATACTTCAACTGCATTTACATCTTTCTCCATCCTTCTAGTATTGCCATTGTCCACTTGTCTACATGAAGACTGTAAGTCAGGATAGCTTTCATCTGGGTCACTTTTGGGTCACTTTTGGTTGAGGTCTTGTTATGGCCCACCTTTTTGGTGAGACAGAACACTTAAGTGTGCAGCTGTTTGTTTTGTTCTTTTAACTTAGTGATACACTGAGTTTGTTCTTGTACTACAGCTAAACAAAATTCTCTGTAGCAGATAATTTTTCTTCCAAATACATGCAACTAACACCTTCTTGCATTCTTCATACATTTTCTGGATGAATACCAAATTTCTTTATCATTCAAATCCAGTCTAACTGACTCTGTCTGTCATTGGGTCTCCTGGAGATTGAGCAGGATTTTGATACAGCAGTGTCACCTCTTGATTATTACTGCACAGACTCTAGCTCCAAATGATGTCATTGCCCCATGATGACAGAGGCCATACCTGGGACATTTTGGACATTTGAACCTGTTACATTGTAAGAAGTATGTCTGTGTACTGATTTATCTGTGTCTGTATTGGGTGGGTTTTGCACATGGTTGAGTCAGTTGCCATAGTTATTCATTGATTGCTTTAGTTGGATCACCTGTATATAATGTTGAGTCTACTTGTGTATTTAAGCTCTGTGTTTTGTTCAGTTCATTTGTCTGTTCTTTTCACATCTTTAAGGGTTGTTCTGACGATGTTATTTCTAGTCAAAGTTTCTTGAGTCTTTTGTTTCATGATTTTAGTTAATGAATCTACAACTTGCCAGCAATTAGGTCCAGAATAGGTCCATATATTTTGTGTTTGCAACCGTCTGTCACAAAAGAACAGACCTGAACTACAGATATAGAGGCAGTTGGGATTCTCCTCTGCAGTGGGGTCACTCCCTCAAAGCAGCACACACAGGACTTCTTGGATTTCTATAATCTAGTCTAGGGGTTCTCAACTCTGGCCTGCGAGATCCATTTTCCTGCAGAGTTCAGCTCCAACCCTAATCAAACACACCTGAACAAGTTAATCAAGGTCTTTAGGATCACTATAAAGGTACAGGCAGGTGAGTTTAATCAAGGTTGGAGCTAAACTCTGCAGGAAAATGGATCTTGCAGGCCAGAGTTGAGAACCACTGATCTAGTCCGTTATGATGAAAACAGCCTGTGTGTGTGATGAGATGAACCTTGAGGGAGTTGTGTATCAATAATGCAAAACGACAACAGTAAACACACAATTTTCAATTAAAGGCAGTTCATCCTTTAGTCCAGTGTTGTCATCATCTAGCTCAGTTCAATTCAGTTCATCTCAAAAAGTATACAGTATCGCTGGGAATTAAGTGTCCCCAACCAAGCAAGCCAGAGGCGACAGCGGCAAGGAACCAAAACTCAATTGGTGACAGAAATCGAGAAAAAAAAACCTTGGGAGAAACCAGGCTCAGTCGGGGGGGCAGTTCTCCTCTGGCCAGACGAACCAGCAGTTTGTTTTCATGTTGCAGCAAAGTCAGATTGTGCAGAGGACTCATCAGGTTCCTGTGGTCTTGTGACGATGGCCATCTAGGTGACAATATTTTTACTGGGAATCTGTCTCTGGGGCTCATCTAGTTGACGTGGTCTCGACTGACATTCAGGGCTGAAGAGGTCGTCTCTAGGTGCTGATCCACCATCTGGGCTGGATATGGACTGGATCTGGGTGGCTATGGTGAACTCGGAATAAGAATGAAGCAGACTAATATTAGCGTAGATGCCATTCTTCTTATGATGTAACAAGTACATTGGGTGTTATGGGAAGTGTTCCCGGTTGCGGCTGACCTAATTAACTCTTTTCCCGCCAACGTTTTTTTAAAAAGTTGCCAGCCACCGTCAGCATTTTTGGTGATTTTCACCTAAATTTGATGGCCCTCAGAATATTGTCTGCTATGAATATATGAACATATTATATATCAAAATAAAGATCCAAGCCTCTGCTTTTAAACAAAAAAAATATTTTATTCTATCTTCATGTCTTCATGTTTTATCATCACTTGAATGCAGATAGGTTTAATCAGAAATCCAACATTTTGGACAAAAACACAGAGAAAAATGCATTTTTATCAAAGCGGTGCATTTTCAAGCAAAATGCATTCAGATGTCATATTCTTTCACCTGTAAATAATTATATGAATAATTGAAATTGCATTCAACAAACAAACACACGCATACACGCAAATACATATTCTATATACAGTACTGTATTCTATATTCAGGTCATAATTTAGATATATTTTTGAGATGGAAAAATGTGGTTTTGCAAATCCTAGAAATGTGACTTTCAAAGGAAAGATTGCTATCAAACAGCACACCTAGGTAATAAATTACTTGTTTTTAATGTTTAAATGTTTTTTTTTTTTGTTTTGTTTTATATATCAGCTATGTATTCCATTCGTTTTTCAAATTGGTATGTTTCGCCGGGCCGCGAAGAAATACAGAGCTGAGTATCATCAGCATAACAGTAAAAGCTAACACAGAGTGACAAGGGTGACAGGTAAAGCGTAAAAAGTAATGAACCTAGTACTGAACCTTGTGGTACTCCATACTGCACTTGTGATCAATATGACACCTCTTCATTTACTGTTACAAACTGATGGCGGTCAGATAAGTACGATTTGAACCATGCCAATTTCGCTTTCACTAATTTATTTTAAAGTCTATTCAAAAGAATGTTGTGATCAATAGTGTCAACGCTGCGCTAAGATCCAGTCGTTGTCATCGGCGGTCACTTAAATCAAGTATGACTGTCCTCCCTTTTGGGTCTACTTGTGGGATTTCAGATGGCTGTAGAGGCCAATCTGTGATCCGCATACTTTGGTGCAGTGTGGACGAGAGAGTGGATATTTTTAGATAAAGGTTGAGCCTTTTTAAATTTCTCCTTGCGAAGCTGTCGCTTTATCTCTGCAGCACAGCAGAGTTCTCTTTTATAGTGTGCTGCACCATCCTGCACAGATTTCTTCCAGGAGCTTCTGTCTAGTGGAATGTGTTCCAGGTTGCTCTGAGTAATATGGAATTTCTTTAGAATGGCCTTGATGTTGCCCTTATAACGTTTCTTTTGTCCTCCAGCTGCTTGACTACTTTGCTTCAGCTGGGAGTACAGGATCTGTTTGGGGAGACGTGTACTGGGCATGCTGATGACATGGCCCGTCCATCAAAGTTGGTCAGCTATATGATGCAGTTGCAGTATACTGCATTATAGTAGTGGTGATGCTAGTCATGTTGGCTTCCTCCAAGATACTGATGGTGGTGCCTCTGTCCTCCCAACTGATCCTCAGAATCTTTCATAAGGATCTTTGATGGTATTGTTCCATGGCTCTCAAGTGCCTGCTGTAGGTGGTCTGTGACTTGGCTCCATACAGCAGAGTGGTTAGGACAACAGCTTTGTAGACCAGGAGTTTTGTTTGGGCCGATAAGTCTCAATCTTCAAAGACTCTTTTCCTGAGCCTTGCTTAGGCTTCACTGGCACAACTCAGGTGATGGTTAACCTCAGAGTCTATGTCAGTTTTTGAAGAAAGAATGTAGCCGAGCTAAGGGAAGTGATCCACGTATTCAAGAGTGGTGCTGTCCACTTTTATATTTGGCTGGATAACTGGCTGGTTATGTGGAGACTGATGTAGGACCAGGGTATTCTTGATGTTCAATTTTAGACACAGGGCTTTCCTCCGCAAAACATGGCATAGTGTGGCTAAACTCAATATGCTCCTATTTATTATTAAAACAACTATGCAGGTGCCACGTTTTTTTTGTGTTTTCTCATATAGAATAATCTCTACAGCCCTTTTATATCATTGTCTTTGTCCATTATGCTATATTAGATATGTTTCATTTTAACGCATTGCTTTCTGGGCACGTCTGCTTGCCTATATGGAGTTGGTCCTTCTAATATCACTTAATGCATTTCCTATTGCACGTTCATATCTGCTGGTATACAGTTTGTCAACAATAAGGTTTATACTGAATTTGGTCTTTATCATCTTAGTCCGTTTTGCCACATTAAGCGTTTGCTGGGCAAGTAGGTATAAACGTGAAAGTTTGCACATTGTGTTCATGGCCATATGCTTGCCTTGAAGTACTTAATAAACTATATATCAAATTTGATCTTTTAATGGCACTTAATGTATCTTAATACATTAATCCATATTAAATGTTAATGGTTAATGGTAACGCTTAACGAGAGACTTTGCACATTGCATTCATATTCTGCTGTTCTGTGATCACAGATTTGCGGGTCTTGTCTTTTTCTCCTACAGCTGACTTGCAGTACCCTGTACGTTATGCTATTAAATTAATTTAATCGTTTAACCCATAGATACATATCTATGGTTTAACCACCAAAGCATCTTGTCTCTATTGGCAACATGCACGAATTGTGTGGATTGCAAGTGATGTCGCAGGTAGCACAGACCATATACAGTATCTCATGAAAGTGAGTACACCCCTTACACTTCAGAAATCATTTTAGTATGTCTTCTCATGGGACAATACTATAGAAATGAAACTTGGATATATTTTAGAGTAGTCAATGTGTAGCTTGTGTAGCAGTGTATTTTTACTGTCCCCTGAAAATAACTCAACATACAGCCATTATTGTCAAAATAGCTGGCAACAAAAGTGAGTACACCCTAAGTGATGACAGCACTATGTCATTTAACCATGCAAAGCCACATGTCCTATTCATCATGTTCATGTTTTTGTCTGCTTGACAGGACCATACAAAGTTGTGTATCTTGTATTAGAGCAGTTAAAATTTGGTGCATTGAGTACAATTCTCTCATAATGACCACTGGATGTTCAACAAGGCACCTCATGGCAAAGAACTCTGAAGATTTGAGAATTAAAATTGTTGCTCTCCACAAAGATTGCTGAGTTACAGTATTGTGGCTAGGGTCATACAGAGGTTTTCCAAGACGAGTTCCATTCAGAATAGGCCTCGCAAGGGTCGATCAACGAAGTTGAGTGCTCGTTCTGTGTGTCAGGTGCAGAACCTGGCTTCAAAAAATAGATGCATGAGTGCTGCCAGCATTGCTTTAGAGGTTGTAGACGTAGAAGGTATGCTTGTCAGTGCTCAGACCATACGCTGCACACTGCAACAAGTTGGTTTGCATTGGCGTCATCCGAGAAGGAAGCCGGCTTACAAGAAAGCCCGCAAACAGTTTGCTGAAGACAACCTGTCCAAGAGCATGAATTACTGGAACCATATCCTATGGTCTGATGAGACTAAGATAAACTTGTTTGGCTCAGATGGTGTCCAGCATGTCTTGTGATGCCCTGGTGAGGAGTACCAAGAAAACTGTCTCTCCTACAGTCAAGCATGGTGGTGGTAGCATCTTGGTCTGGGGCTGCATGAGTGCGGCTGGTACTGGGGAGCTGCAGTTCACTGAGGGAAAAATGGATTCCATTATGTACTGTACATTTCTGAAGCAGAACATGATGCCTTCCCTTGAAAAACTGGGCCAAACGGCAGTTTTCCAACATGATAATGACCCCAAACACACCACTAAGATGACAATTGCCTTGCTGAGGAAGGTGCAGGTGATCTGACCTGAATCCTGTTGAGCACCTATGGGGCATCCTTAAGCGGAAGGTGGAGAAGCACCATGTGTGTGACATCCAGCAGCTCCATGATGTCATTATAGAAGATTTGAAGAGGATCCCAGCAACAACCTGTGCAGCTCTGGTGAATTTCATGCCCAAAATGATTAAGGCAATGCTAGATAACAATGGTGCTAACACAAAATATTGACACTTTGGACACAGTTTTGACAAGTTCACTTGGGGTGTACTCACTTTTGTTGCCAGCTGTTTTGACAATAATGGCTGTATGTTGAGCTATTTTTAGGGGACAGTGAATATACACTGCTAAACAAGCTGCACATTGACTACTCTAAAATATATTCAAGTTTCATTTTATAATATTGTCCTTTGAGAAGATATAGTAAAATGATTGCTGAAATGTGAGAGGTGTACTCACTTTTGTGAGATACTGTACATCTATGGCAGAGAGTGCAAATGGCAAGTGACAGTAATTGTAAAAGTCTTTTTTTTCTTGTCTTCACCACCTAGCTACTGTTGTAAAATGTTGAGAGATTCAATTAAAAAAATAATAATAATAATTAAAGAAAGAAAGAAAGAAAGAAAATAGACTGCAAGTGATGTCACTTGCGAAAATGCAGGTGTCTGGGAGTGCAAGTCTGAAAATGCAAGTGCATGTCTGCAGCCAGACCCTTCTCATTTTTCCTGTAGTTGTCGTGCTGTGAATATCATGTCTGTTGTACCTCTGGATGGGTGGAAGCCACACTGTGATTCTGAGTTCCTCCTCAGACAGTGGTAGTAGTCAAAAACACAAGCAAGAACTTTGCCTGTTGTTGATAGGAACAAGATGCCCCTGTAATTTCCACATTCAGCTTTGTCCCCCTTCTTAATGTCCTGGGGTCGGCGAAGGTGCCGGCGGGAGCACTCGCATATTTTCCAGATGACAGCAAAAAGAACTTGAATTGCTCCTTCAATTTTGATTGGACACATAAAAGTAATACATCACCTGAATCTGTAAAGAGTTTACTTTTATTTGTGTACGCTCACCATATCAACAAATGTTTGTGGTTTTTTAAAATAAAGAAAATATACAGGGTGTCATTTCAGTCTTCTCAGTCTCTGTGAATATCCAGTTGAAATGCGTCACTAAAATGAACTGAAACTGAGCGAATACATGACACACAAACATGAGAGATATATCTATAGAAAGCTTGAAATGTCTGCTTTTAAATGAAATTATCATTTGTACGAAACCAATGCCATGTCCTGTTTTTTCGCCTCAGAGCTTATCACCTCTAATTAGATCATGCCCACGCGCTGTTCATGCTATTGTTGTGACAAACATCCATGTGAGAGACATGTAACCACCCACATCAACTCGTAAACAAAGCAGCAACTTGTTTGCGTCGGACACTTTCTTTTTTGGAAGGCGCTGAGAGGAATAAGCCTTGTATTTACTCCTGATGACGACGCGCTGAAAGGAACAGGCTAAGCTTGTTTATCTCACAAACAGAACGCGAGCGCGGCTACAGGCAGCTGAGGAGAACTCTTATACAGTGTAAGTAATGTTTCTTATTGGCATTAGATAATGTGTTTTGACATAAACTTGAACGCATTTACTAGTTGGACTTTTTCAAAACTATAATTCCTGACTAAAATGTGTGAAATTGAGTACAGCATTTTGAAATATCATAGGCAACTTTTCAATGCATCTGAAAGGCATCAGGAATGTTTTATGTTTCATAAACAAATTGACATAAAAGTAGGACTAATGTTTAAACGATATAAAAGTAATGTCTAAGAATGCTTAGACCAGTCTTTACCGTTAAATACTCTGTCTGCAAATATCTGCTCAAACGTGTACATAATGTGCTTAATAATTTAGTTTCTCAGATGTTGTTTTTGTACTGTATAATAATAAATACAAAGCATGTGTCCATATGATAGCTTTAAAATCTCATGGGCAATATTAATGATTGCTAATGTCACAATATAGTTGCTCCAGGCATATCAACATGCTCACTGATTTATTCATTTATTTATTTATTTTAGTGACCAGATAGACATTGTAGAACTAATGTTTTTATTTATCAAGGATGCTTTAAATTGCTCCTGATATTAACATGCTCACAGATGTTTGTTTTTGTTGTTTTAGTTGTTTGTGATCTGATACCTGCATAACAGATGAATCCTGCAAACTTCTCCTATGAAAGCGCTATGCCAACATAAGATCTTCAGCTACACTGATATTCTATTGGTAAAACGAGTTCCTTGACTACTGATGATGAGTTTTGCAAGCACTTAAATATCAGGTATGATTTACTTGTTTCACTTGTTGAACAGAATTCAGAAAACAGTTTTCAGGAATTACACAGTGTCTGTTCACATCTCTGTGGTAAGATCAGTGTGCTTAATAATGTGTCTTTGACCTTCATAATGTATGTTTATATTATACGGTGTTGTAAATAAAATACAGATAATCTAAAACCCCAATCTTTGAATCTTCTCACATTGTTTCTTACCTGACAGTCAGTCTCATGGATGGACCATTAGGGGAAAGCCTTTTGTCTCTCAGGTGTGAATCACTAAATATTTGATGGCCGTTGTCACTTGCATATTCCCTTTCGATCACAAAACACATCTTAGAAAATTTAAATAAGTATACTGTTTTTTGTGAACGACTGAACGAGATGATTTTCACATCATTTTGTAGAAAAAACTCTAGGCTACCACATCCAGTTCTCAAAAGTCTTGTGAACAAATGTTCTGAATGTGTTTCTTGGTCTTATTTCAGTGACTTAAAAAAATTAGATTTTCACTAACCACGCATAAAAGTTGTTTTCTCAAAAACACAAACATGTACATTCATGTTGCTTACATATTATTGTAGCCCAGTTTGTGCTGATTACAATGTAATTAGACTTCAGCCATTAATATGTTTTTAAGACTAAAAAAAAGCACAAATGTCAGGGCATGTCAAAACTTCTCCAGGGTCCCAAAACACCCTCAGACCCCCCAGAGGGTTAAATACGGTCACTATTATAGTATCCCTGAGTTCTTCTTTTCCCCAGACTTTGAGGAGTAGGGCATGAATGTGGTACAGGAGCTCTGATCCACCCTCCTTTAATGTCTCAGCCGGGATCCCATCCGGACCGACGGCCTTGTTATTCTAAAGGCTCCTGATGGCGTCTTGAACCTCTATTATAGTTGGAGGTTCTTCCATGTCATATCCTAATGACTATGATGAATTATAAATATTCAGAAGAGGATCTATGACTTCCAGAAGCACCTCTTTTAGTAGCTTAGATGGAATAGGGTCTAACGTACATGTTGTTGGTTTAGATGATTTAACAAGTTTATATAATTCTTCCTCTCCAATAGTACAGAATGAGTGGAATTGTTTCTCAGGAGATCTATAGCGCATCTGATGCGATACTGTAGCTGACGGCTTCATGGTTACAATTTTATCTCTAATAGTATTGAACTTGGAAGTAAAGTAATTCATAAAGTTATTACTGCTGTGCTGTTGGGAAAAGTCAACGCCTGTTGATGCTTTATTTTTCATTAATTTAGCCACTGTATTGAATAAATATGTGGGATTATGTTTGTTTTCTTCTAAAAGAGATGAAAAGTAATCAGATCTAGCAGCTTGTACTGCTTTTCTGTGCCCTATTCACGCCAGGCAGTAGGAAATACCTCTTGTTTTGTTTTCCTCCAGCTGCGCTTCATTTTCTCTATATGCTGAGAATTAACTGATTTCTGTGACGTGAGGCGGCTAGCAAACGGTTGGTTTAGCCAGTCTGTCTGCTTCCTGACCTGGGCCCCAGTTAGTCAAGTGCAATCTCTAAGACTATGTGTCATATTTCTGGAGAGAAGAGCGGCACCACCCCCGGAGGGATGAAGACCATCTCTTTTCAACAGGTAAGGACTGTACCAAAAACTCGTCCAATTGTCTGTGAATCCTATGTTATTCTGCAGGCACCACGTAGACACCCAGTCATTGAGTGATGAGAGTCTGCTATGTATCTCATCACCACAGGGAGTGGACCAGAGCATATTACAGTGTCTGACATCGTACTTGCAAGTTCACACACCTCTTTAACATTATTTTAGTGATCTCCGACTGGTGAAGTTAAACATCGTTTGCGTCAACGTGAATAACAATCTTACTGAATTTACGTTTAGTATTAGCCAGCACTTTTAATTTTGCCAAGATGTCAGGCACTCTGGCTCCCGGTAAACATTGGACTATGGTGGCTGGTGTCTCTATTTTCACATTCCGTACAATAGAATTGCCAATAACTATAGCATTTTCATCAGCTTCCTCAGTGAGTGCGTCACTGAGTGGGGAGAACCTGTTTAATGTTCTGATCGGAACGGAAGAGCGGTGTTTTGACCCGCGACTATGCCGCCTCACAGTCTCCTAGTCACCTTGCTGCATGGGCTTTGCAACTGGAACCGAAGAATGTACAGGACTTCCTGAGCTAGTCGCATCCAAAGCCGTGTCTAAGGCCCTTACATTCGTATTATCCTCAATTAAAGTTTGGATGCGTGTCTCTAGTTCTGAAATCTTATCTGTTAGCCTATTTCCCTGCATTTATCACATTTAAATCCCTCATTGCCGACAGAGATAGATAAGCTATACATTTGACAAGCAGTGCAAATAACAATAACAGGAGAAGAAGCCATTACTCACCGTGATTGTAGAATGATTCCAACTTACCACTGTTGTTTGATGAACTTGTCAAAAACCGGAGCAGGGGAGAAAGAAATGGAAAGAGAGAAAAAAAAAAGAAAAGAAAACAGTAGTAGACGCAAATAGAAACGCGAATGGCAAGCTAACCAGCTAATGGAATGCTAACGCGCTGCATGCATGCTGCACTCACGGTTATAGAATAAAAGCAAACAATCAAATTATTCAGATTAGTTTGATAGATAATATCAGAAATATGGTGGGAATTAAACTATATTTTATCACTTTAAACAACAGAGAATGATAGTAAGATAAAACTAAGCTACAAGGAGCTATTTTCACAAACTACTCAGCAGCACGGCAGACAGGCAGACCAAGTTCTGAGATGCAGAGTTTGTCTACCCTTCAGTAAGTGAGGCGTTAAGGGAGCTGAGCTAAGACCTGAAGTTGGTGGAAAAATAGCACTGCTGCTGACAGTGCTGACTATGAGAGGAGGTTTACAGGGGTTCACAAACTCTCATTCCCATGATACCAGCAGCCCCTTGTGTGCAGAGCACAAAAAAGTTGCAGTCTCTCACTAATTCGCAGGATATCAGCAGTCCCTTGCCTTGAAGCAGTGGCCAGTCGTGTGTAGAGTGTGGATAAGTTCCAGTCACTCGTTCACTCATTCACAGAATATTTCCATATCAGCAGCCCCTTGCCTTGAAGCAGCAGCCAGCCATGTGCAGAGCACGGAAAAGTTCCAATCATTTACTAATTTGCAGGATATAAAGTCCCAGTCACTTACTTGTTCAAACGATAGCAGCAGCCCCTTGCCTCAAAGCAATGGTTAGCTGTGTGCAGAGCTCAGGAAATTCCAGTCGCTTACTCACTTGCACAATGTAAGCAGCCCCTGCCTTAGAGCAGTGGCCAGGCAAATTCCAGTCATCACTTGTTAACTTGATACAAGCAGTCCCTCACCTCAGAGTGGCGATTAGCTATTAACAGAGTAGAGAGTCCAGTCGCACTTATTCTCGTGATGCAATGAGTCCCCTGCTTTTGAGCAGCGACTGCCCATAAACTAAGCATAGAGAAGTTCCAATTGCTCATTCATTCATACGATGTAAGAAGTTCCCTGCATTAGCACTGTGTACAGAGCACAGAGCAGTTTTTAACCACTCGCTCTCTCTTATGCGGTGTAAGCAGCCCTGTCTCAGTGCAGCGGTCAGTCATATACAGAACATAGAGGAGTTACAGTTGCATGTGTTATAAGCAGCCCCTGCCTTGGAGTAGCGCTGTGCCATGTATAGAGCACAGACACATTTTGGCTACTCATTAACTCGTAGGGTAGACCAGGTACAGTTGGTACAGGGGTATATTTGAAAAACCTTAAATAACTTAAGTGCACAACAAGTCTGTTCTATGAAATTTGATTTGCACATGCGTATTAGCACCCTCTTTAATCATAGAAAATTTACAGTACATGCAGTTCTCCAGTCCAAAGATATAGGTGAAAGGTATTTTTTTCATTTCACCATGTCCCTTCCACAATGAATAACTTCTCATCCTTACATGACAGTTAAAGTTAACTTACATTTTCGTAAACCTTAATCTGTGCTCTAAAAACTGACATATTGCATGACTTTGTGTCATGCAAGGTCACCGTAAGATCTAGAGAAATGTTCGAGGTGGTCAGCGGGGTACAGTTGAGACACGATGTATCAGTTGTACCCATACTCGTTTAGTAGCACAATGTAAGATCACAAGTTAATAGTCACATTCAGACAATATATCGTTGTTTTGAGAATGATCTTTGTTTTGTTATTATTTTTACTGCTACTCAACTTTTCAACTGTTACTATTAAAATGATGAACTGAAATGAAATATTATAAATCGCTGTTTGCCATTACTGTAAAATGTTTTACAAAAAAAGTACTTTTAACTAAACAAATAATCAAATAAAATACTGAATGGAAATAAAAACTGCTGAATATTTATTTTTAAAGGTATTTTACATTTGCAGTGAATTGGTTAGGCAGCTTTACAGCATTACGGATGGGTGTCTCAACTCTACTCGGGTACAAAAAAGCTTCTTGTGTTTATGAGCTAATTGTGGCAAATATGATCTACTTACGGATGTTAATAATTATTAATATTTTAGTAGACAAGTAAAGGAAATGTCATATGAAAAATCACTTCTTTTCAATCCCTAGTTTTGGTGTGGCAACGTAAAAAGCAAAAAGTGTACCAACTGTACCCGGTCTACCCTACAGAACAATTACAGTCTCTCACTCATTCACTTGATATAAGCAGCCCCTGCCTCGGTCAGCCGTGTACAGAGCAGATCGCTGTGTAATCACCTGCTCAGAGTTTACATATAGTTTGCTCAGTTAAAAGATTCTGAGATGATGGCGTTCAGTGTCTAGCTAAAGATGGTTTATGTTTTGTTTATTGGTGTTTTTGTGTTTGTTTGCTTATTGGTCTGGCTAGTTACCGGGTAAGCCGCTCCAATAGCACCTCCTGTTGGCAGAGAATGAATTAGCATTTTCAGTCAGTCCATCTGATTTATACAGCAAACACACAGAGCAGAATTGTAAACCGGATATACAGTGCCCTCCACTAATATTGGCACCCTTGGTAAATTTGAGCAAAGACATCTATAAAAATAAATGGTTTTTTTTAGCTTTTTGATCTTACATTCAAAAAAATTCACAAAATGCTAAAATTTCATTGAAATAAAACAATTAAAAGTGGGGAGAAACTTACGTTATGAAATAAATGTTTTTTCTCCAATGCATGGTGGACACAATTATTGGCACCCTTAGAAATTATAATGAGTAAAATATCTTTGAAGTATATTCCCATTCATATTTGCATTTATTTAGCACACTAGAATGACTAGGAGTATGATATCGTCCAGCCATGACTTCCTGTTTCACAGGATGTTAAATATGAGGAGCACAAAGGCCAAATTCCCTTAATCATCCATCACAAGGAATAAAACAAAATAATATAGTTCTGATGTGCAGAACAAGAGTGTTGAGCTTCACAAAATAGAAAGTGACTGTAAGAAAAGAGCTAAAGAATTGGAAATCCCCATTTCCATCATTAGAACAATAATTAAGAATTCCAATCAACTAAAGATGTTACAAATCTGCCTGGAAAAGGATATGTGTCTATATCGTCTTAATGTATGGTGAGGAGGAGAGTTTAAGTGTCCAAAGACTCTCCAAGGATCACAGCAGGAGAATTGCAGAAATTAGTTGAGTCTTGGGGTCAAAAAATTCAAACAGCCCCAACATCAACACATGTTGTTCAGGAGGGTTTTAAGAAAAATCCTCCTTAATCATCCAGAAACAAACTTCAGCATATTCAGTTGTCAAACACGACTTGAATTTCGAATGAGACTGGCTTCTGTGGTCAGATGTAACTAAAAAAAAAAAAAGAGCTTTCTGGCAGCAAACCCACCGGATGGGCTTGGTACAAAAAGTACCCCATGTCCATGGTTAAATATACTGCTGGATCTTTAATGTTGTGGGGTTATTTTCCTTCCAGAGGTCCTGGACGTCTTGTTCAGATACATGGCATCATGGATTCTAGCAAATACCGACAGATAAAAAATCTAAATCTGACTACATCTGTTAGAAGTTCTATAATGAGCTGTGGTTGGATCTTTCATCAGGACAATAATCCAAATCAAACATCAAAATCAACACAAAAATGTGTCACTGAGCATAAAATGAAGCTTCTGCCATGGCCATCCCAGTTGCCTGACCTGAACCCTGTAGAAAATGTGTGAGGTGAACTGAAGAGAAGAAGCACCAGCATGGAGCTGTGAAACTGAAACATCGGGAGTGTTTCTGTATGAAGGAATGGTCTCTGATCTCTTGTCAGGTGTTCTCCAAACTCTTCAGGCATTAAAGAAGAAAACTCAGAGATGTTATCTTGAATAAAGGACGTTGCAATAACTGGGTGCCAATAATTGTGGTCAGTGTGAACTAGAGAAAAACATTTATTTCATAATGAGATTTTCCCCCTGCTTTCCATTGTTTTACTTCAATGATAGGTTAGAATTTTGTGAATTTTTTGAATGAAAGATTAAAAGGATAAACAATGCACCTTTGCTCATATTTACCAAGGGTGCCAATATTAGTGGAGGGCACTGTATTTCCTGGGGGAAGTGCCGGCACACATACAGTGCAAGTCTGTGAGAATAACGAGGGGAGACGGCGAGCATGGAACACCACTGTGTGAAGAGAGGCTTGGCAGCCAGGCAAGACATAGGTTTAATTTGCTAGCTAATGTAACTTGCTTGTTATATATTTTGCTTGTTATCAGAAATAATCTACTCTAGAGGGACTCTGTTGTTACTGATTCTAAGTATACCGGAAGTTACATTTAGGCCACAAAAGCGCATATGCGCAGTAACGTTTGTTTATGTTGTTGCCATTGAAACCATATAGACGGTTTCAACGGCCCTGCCCAGGCTTCAGCATTTCTGAAAAAAAAAGGAATTTTATATTAATATTATTATATTAAATAAAATATTAATTATATTAAATTATATTAAATATTAATACTAGGGCTAGTAAGCGATTTAAAACTTTCAATCTAGTTAATAACATGATGTGGCGATTACTTAATCTAACTGATCGCAAATTAATCACACATCAAATTTGGCTGAGAAATTACTCCTAAAAGATCATTTAAAGTCATGGTAATGAAAAGCATCAAACAGACATTACAGCAAGTAACTTCAGCAAGAAATATTTTGTTTGATTCAACATAAAATTTATTACAAAGACCATGAGGATAAATGATGACAATTTCCTTTTCTGTGTGGGTGAATTATACCTTTATTATTATTATTATTATTATTATTATTATTATTATTATTATTATTATTAATAATAATAATAATAATAATAATAATAATAATAATAATAATAATAATAATAATACTACTATGGTAAATATGAAATTATTTCTTTAATGAAATTATATTCTAAATAATAAACTAAAACTGCCAGTAGGTGGTGGTAAAATGTCTTAATGATTAAGTTTGAGTCATTTATTCAGTCATTTGATTCGTTCAAAGAGCTGATTCATTCAGGAGTGAAGTAAATGGCTCTTTTTATGAATGGTCCATTGGTTCATTAGACTTTTTCGACTTGAAGCAGATGATCACCATCAGACCAGTCGGTGTGTGACATAATGTGTGTGAGCCTAATTGTGTCTAAAATAACACACTATTAACTTCTTATTTATTGAACTGTTGTATAAGATCAGTATCACATTTGCACTTGTGTGATATTGCACTTATTGCTCGTGTGATATTGCTTAACTATATAATGTTAATATGAGACAAAAACACAAACATCTTGGACTTTAGAGAGATTCTAACTACTGTACAAGTACATTCTCTAATCTCCATCACGCAGTTGTTGCCCTGCCTCATATTTGTCATCAATCAACTGTATGAAATTTCAGATGACCCAAGTAGGTCTAGGGCGGGGCAAGTGCGTTAAATGCGTTAATAATTTTAACACATTATTTCTCACTGTAATTAACAAAATATAATTAACATGTTAAATCTCCAGCCCTGATTAATACATTTGCAACTATAATTGAAAGTCGTGTATATTGTTTTTGATTTCTTATTATGTAGAAGGACATTTTGGATAGTGTGAGGAATTGATTATGAATCACGGTCTGACCATGGGCCACCAGCAAACATTTATTATAAACCAGCAGACCGTTCTCAGATAAGTGCCAGCTGTCGCTGGTGGTCCACTTAATCTGAGTCTTTGTTGGCAGTCATGCTCTTATATATATTCATCTCAAATACATAATGAAAACCTTGAAGTAGAAAACAAGTTGTTTTGGCTGTGTTTAGAATTCTGTTCTGTTATTAATGAATAACTACACAGAAACATTTTAGTAACTACTATTAACTAACAAGAAACTCTGATTAACAAATTAGTAAGCAATAGTGCTCAGTTGAATGTGGTAGCTCGCTATGCAAGACTCCTGCATAATGAACCAAACATTTGTGTGGGTTTTTTTTTTTTTTTTTTTTCCTTTCTTTCTATTGTTTTAATTAATTTGTCGATTGTAATGCCACGCCAACAGCGGAAGCCCTTACCCATGGACTGCCTGTTACCGCTCCCTCTGCTGCTTCTATGGTTACTTCTTGTTTCGCAGCCATATAAGGAGGGCCATGCCAAACAGGCGTGGCAAAGTATTGTTTTGCCTGTGCGGACTCTGCCAAGCGTTTTCCCTGTTTCATTGCCTTGTTTTTGTTATTTCCATGGCTATCGTTTTGTTCCATAGTCATAGTTTTTGCCCTGTTTCATTGCCATAGTTTTGCCTTGTTCCATTGCCTTGTTTATTTGTTACTTTTGGACTCTCTCTTGGGTTTTGACCTTCTGCCTGTTTAATTGGTTTACGCTTTTGTCTTGCCCTACATATCACTGTTTGTTGGAGATTGACCTTGCCTGTCTTGACTACGATCTGCACAATAAAGCTCGCACTTGGATCTATTCATGCTTCCAACAAGTCCCGTTACATCCATAAGCCCTTTTTCCAGGCTTTGGTAGATCACTCAGTACTTCTAAGCTGAGGCAAGCCTCCTTTTCTTATTTAGGAAAAGGAAGCATTCTACAAAGTTTGACTAGTACTGCAAATGTATGAAAAGATGAATGCTGGGTATTATTTGTTATTATTATATGTCCTTAGGTTTACAGCTACGTACGTTTGCTCTTATCCTCTGGGTGACCTTTGCATGCCATCTGAAGGACTATGTATGATGTGTTGTAGTCATTTGAGAATGAGTTAATTGCTTTGAATAGAACATTTCTGCAAAATCACTATAATCCTCCTAGACTTAAACATTTCCTTCCTTGTGATAATTTTCTCCTATCTCACACTCCCTCATGGTTAAATTCACTGGATAGTATCAGTAAGATGATATCTCCTTGAAAATGAGACAACTGACTTTTGTACTTCATGAATAATAGTGTCCTCAAAATCTTGTATAAGAATCTCCCAACCAGCTTAGTGAAACATAATTTTTTGCAGTAAGAACAAAAAATATATTTGACTTGAAACTATACACAGTCAGTTGGTTTTATTCTAATGTGTCAAAATGCAATAACGCTACTCCTAAAATGTTGTTCTGCTTGCAGTGTAGACTTTTCCCAGCAAGCACAAATATACATGAAAAATGTTGTTTTAAAATTCATGCAGTCTCGTAGATTTAAATTTTATTAAATGTATTTGAATTAACAAACATTAAACATGATTTTATTATGTTAAAATAATCTATGTCTAGGATTTTAAAGAATATATTTTTAAGTTGTAATTAAATTAATAACAGATCTCTCCTATATTGTGACTTGCATCCGAGTGTAACAGATTAATGAAAAAAAAAATTGTAGAGAGGGGAATTCTGTTCTGTTATGGAAGGCAGGATTTAAGTGGACTAAGTAATTGATTCACCCATATATACATGGATGAATTATTCACAATAAGATCTATAACATACCCCACATCGACATGCCATTCTGTCCAGCTTGGAGATAGTCTCCATCCTAAATTGAGAGAGCAATCATTCTTAATGACAGATTCATATTCTGAAAACAACCTGAGATATATTTCATTTCATCTTTATATCTGTCACTGTGTCCCGTGTTTTTTTTTTTGTTTTTGTTTTTTTTTTTTTTTTTTGGTAGCTCAATGCATAAATACATGGATCAGTAATGAAATATTAAGTGTGTGTGTGTGTGTGTGTGTGTGTGTGTGTGTGTGTATCCCCTTTTGCTGCCAAAATAGATCTGACCAGTCGAGGCATGGACTCCACTAGACCCCTAAAGGTGTGCTGTGGTATCAGGCACCAAGATGTTAGCAGCAGATTCTTTAAGTCCTGTAAGTTGCGAGTTGGGGCCTCCATGGATCGGAATTGTTCGTTCAGCCAATCCCACAGATGCTTGATTGGATTGAGATCTGGATAATTTGGAGGCCAAGTCAACTCCTCAAACTCGTTGTTGTGCTCCTCAAACCATTCCTGAACCATTTTTTGCTTTGTGGCAGGGCGCATTATCCTGCTGAAAGAGGCAACAGCCACCAGGAAATACTGTTTCCATGAAAGGGTGTACATGGTCTGCCACAATGCTTAGCTAGGCAATATTTTGTCCTCTTGGAATTTTAAGGTTCTATCTGACATTATTGTCAAAATTGAGTTATTCACATATTCTTATTCTGTGACATCTTATTTACATTATGCGACAGAAGAGTAGTCCGCGAAACAGGCCAGCGTAATCCAGAGGGCTAGGCAAAATGGTAATCCGATAAACATGCGAGAGTTTATACGAGGAGCAAACAGAGTCCGAAATGGCAAGACAAAGGGTTAAATCCACAACAGGCGATAATAAATAGTTACGCTAACATTAGGTGAGTGTTAAACGCGTTGCAATACTCTGCCCTGAATAATGGGAAGGGCCTCGTATTTATACTGTTCATGATTGGCTGCTGTGTGCGTGGTGAGTGAGGTGGAGCATGGGAAATGTAGTCCAGAGTGTAGTGCGACAGTCTGTGTAATGTCAATGAAATGGCAAGACAACCTCTGGTGGTGAACGGACTGAATATCATGGACCAGGTTCATGACAGGGACAATATGTGTCAAAGTAACATTCACATGGATGGCAGGACCCAAAGTTTCCCAGCAGAACATTGCCCAAAGCATCACACTGCCTCTGATGTCTTGCCTTCTTCCCATAGTGCATCCTGGTGGCATGTGTTCCCCGGGTAAGCGACAAGCATGCACCAAGCCATCCATGTAATGTAAAAAAAAAAAAAAAACATGATTCATCAGACCAGGCCTTCTTCTTGCTCACGTGCCCACTGTAAGTGGTGGACAGGGGTCAGCATGGGCATCCTGACTGGTCTGCAGCTATGCAGCCCCATACACAACAAACTGTGATGCACTGTGTATTCTGACACCTTTCCATCAGAACCAGTATTAACTTTCATGAGCAATTTGAGCTACAGTAGCTCGTCTGTTGGATTGGACCACACGGACCAGCCTTTGCTCCCCACATGCATCAATGAGTCTTGGTTGTCCATGACCCTGTTGCAGGTTTACCACTGTTCCTCCCTTAGACCACTTTTAATAGATACTGAGCACTGCAGACCGGGAACACCCCACAAGATCTGGAGTTTTGGCGATGCTCTGACTCAGTCGTCTAGCCATCACAATTTGACCCTTGTCAAACTTCCTTCAAATCCTAATCTTTCCCATTTTTCCTGCTTCTAACACATCAACTTTGAGGACAAAATGTTCACTTGCTGCCTAAAATATCCCACCCACTAACAGGTGTCGCGATGGAGAGATAATCAGTGTTATTCATGTCACCTGTCAGTGGTCATAATTTTATGCCTGATTGGTGCATATATATAATATTACCATTTCAGGTCATCTTTGATTACTGTGCGTATGCTCTTATCTGACTGCTACCTGTAGATACTTACCTTCTTCTGTTACCTTCATCTTGATTTTTGTCCATGACTCACTTGCATCTGGATTCTTCAACTGTTTGCCTACAGTATTTAGTTAAGACTTCAGTATTTAGTTAAATGACTGAGATCATGCTGACTTAACTTACTACCTGCACATTTCCTGATTATCAATTCTTTCAATAACCTCCTGTGTCTGAATTTACCTGCCTCATCTTCTGTTCCTCCTCTTCTGTGAAGACCAGACCAAGAACAGTATGGAAGCCAGAGCCCCATTTCCACAAACTTCAGATCCCTTTGCCGAATTAGTTAACCCTCTAAAGCGCCAAAGTCGCAGAATTGTGACAAGACGTCATACTTAATGAAATAGACTGTAGTTCCTAAAATGGTGTAATATGTCATTTGTATTCCCTACAACTAGATGGCAGACATGTAGTACTTTGATTCTAGACCAAAAATACGTCATGTTCCTATTCAAAGTGTTTGAGGAAATAGCAGAGCAAGGGCTTGATGCGGGAGCAGTTCAGTTCATAGCGTGCGAGTGAATTGTGAGAGAAAATCGGCAAATGGCTAATAAAAAGCTGTACCGTAAGGATGTGTTGCAGATGTTATTCGCTGATTCTGACTCTGAAGGGGAGTATTTCCCTTTTGGAAATGACGATCAGCCGTCTAATAATCGCGCTTCTCCCGGTACATCTTTGCAGCGTGATGGTGCCGCCATGCAAGCCATCATTTCGACCCTTTGCCCAACAGGGATCGGGGTGGCAGGGGTGAACACGGTCATAGTGTCCATAGGAGAGCTGTTGTTAAGAGGGAGCAGGGGTAGGAGAAATAGGGCTGGCAGTAGCATTAGCTCTTCAGATGCTGTGCCCCGAAGAGGTGGGAGTGGCCGCGGTACACGTCAGCGGGTTGTGCGTGGGAGAGCCAGGAGACGTGGTAGAGGCAGCAGGGGTGATCTGGATATAAATAGGGCTGGAAATAGCGATGACAATGGTGGCTGGGTTTATTCGAGAAATGAAGAAGTGTATCAGGACTGGATCAAACACTTTGATGAGCTTGTTGGTTATCTAGGAGAGAAAGATTTGACCAGTGCTGCACCCTTAGACTTTCTGTCCCTCTTTCTGACTGATGACTTTTGGGACCTCATTACAAATGAAACCAACAGATATGCTCATCGGTTTCTAAACTCTCAACAGCTGAAACCCAATTCCAGATTTCATAATTGGCATGATGTCTCTGTCTCAGAGATGAAGGCCTTCCTAGTGCTGCATTTGTGTATGGGGCTGGTAGAGAATGCAGAAATTGAGGATTACTGGGCAGAATTTTGGCCAACTTACACACCAGGGGTTTGGCAAAGTAATGTCTAGGAACAGATTTGAGATCACTCTGTCTTTCCTCCATTTCGCAAGCAATAGTGAGCATGTGGGAAGCCAGGTCATGACAGGCTTTTCAAGCTGTGTCCAGTAATTGACTTGATAATTCCTCGTTTCTCAGCCGTTTATGGCCCACTCAAGGAGCTTTCTCTGGATGAAATGACCATAGCATTCAAGGGAAAGTCCACCTTGAAACAATACAACCCTAAAAAACCTGACAAATATGGCTACAAAGTGTTTGTGTTGAGTGAGGCCAGTTCAGGTTATGTTTTGCAGTGGTCCATGTACACTGGCCAAAATGCTGATGCTGATTTAGGTGCCACCCATCGAATCGTTCATCAGCTGATGGCCCAATACACAGGGAAAGGGCATGAGGTGTACATGGATAGTTACTACACATCACCAGCCATAGCAAACGAGCTGGCAAATAATGACACCGGTATATGTGGAACAATGAACTGCAAAAGGCGTGGTATGCCTAGGTGCCTGAGACTAACTGAATTGCCTTTGAGCAAAGGAGATGACCCAGTGTTCATGAGACATGGCAAACTGTTAGCTTGTGCATGGCATGACACAAAGCGTCTCACTATGCTCTCATCTCTTCATGGGAGCTCATGTGTACGGAAACGTATCAGGTCAAAGCAAAGCGACACTGGTTTTCGTGAGATAAACAGACCTGTCATATAGTAATAATTTACTACTTTCTCCAGTTTTACTGTTGACCTCCTATTTTCCAAAAAAAAAAAAAAGAAAGAAATAAAATAAAAAAAAAAATGATATATATAAAGACAAATAAGTTCAAAAATCCATTCAATATTCATTATTTCCTGAATATTATTATATTTCCTGAACTGATCAAAAAGTAGGCTACTGTTCACATGCATTTTACTACTATATAGTATAGTAATATAGTAATCATTTAGTACTTTCCCCTGTTTTATTGTTAGTTTCCGCTTTTCTGATCATTTGGAATGAGGATAAAAAGACAAAACAAAACAACAAAAAAAAAAAAAAAAAAACATGCAAATAAATTCAAACATCAATTCAACATCTACTATTTCCTGAATATTATGAAATTCAAGATGGCTGCCCCCTGATGACGTCATAATATGCAAATTAGATGAATATATTTACACCCCACAAAAACTTTCGGTCATGCCCAACATTTTTTCTAATTTAGAGTAGACCTCTATCTTTAAGCCCTTTCAAGCCACAATCTTTTGAAATCTTGATGTCAAAATCCAGCATTTAAAAAAAAAAAAAAAAAAAACCCTGGCGCCTAAAGCGTTAATTCACTTTGTTTGGCACTACCCTCCTCAGTCACCATTTTTTCATTTGATGTACCAGCCAGTCCCATGGCCCAACCACTGACATACACAGTGTTCTCTTCTCTTCAAAATACAGCCCCAAGTGATTTCAAACTAACAAATAAAAGATTGCATATATCATCCTCCTTGCTGACTGGTTGTGCCTTACAGTGGGATAAATCCATCTGTGAGTAGAATGGCCCAGCCACCTGCACTCTCGAGGCATTTACTGATCATGTTTATAATTTTTTTTATAAGACTGCCATCGCCATTCCAGCAAGGCCAAGTCAGCAAGGATTAAACCCATCACTGCATATACAAATGGTCATTTATAATAACATGATAAGGTTTGAAAACCTCATTCAATGCACTACTAGAGTATCCCAACATCTCACTGCCTGTCATCTCGAACAACCTCCACTGCAATCTCCGCTCGCTCTGGTTCAATCATCACCTCCAGCACCAGATCATGAACGCATTCAGGCCATTACGAATACTGTATTTCAGGAATTTATGAAAGAGGAGTCCTGAGAATACCTCCATTTCTTTATTGTCTACTTTGATGACATCCTTGTCTGCTCTCGGAACCTGGTCGAACATTGCAACTATAAGTTATATAAATCCTCAAGAAGCTTTGGGAACACCGGCTCTATCTGAAGTTGTGTGAAGTTCTGTGAAACTCGCTGACTCAGTTCCGTCAGACCCATTGGGTACTATTCTTCACACAATTTGACTTCACGGTCAGCTACTGACCAGGGGCCTCGTTTTTTTAAAAGAGTGCGCAGAATTTCTACTAACAGTAAATGTAAATCAGAATGCAGAAAATGGTGTACACAAACAAATATTAGATTTATAGAACCTTGCGTACACACACCTGCATACATTTTTCCCTTTATAAATCACAGTCTGCCCAAGAATTTGTGCGCATGGAGAAGTTTCACATGCTACCTTTTACACACCCACATTCAACCATAATTAGCCAATGCAAGTCATCTCATAACTGGTCAAGCTTTAAAATGAGTCTGCTAATTACTGGTTCTTTACACTTGTGTTGTGTCCTTGTTCTTCCAGAGATTAGAGGAGCACAGGGTGATGAGGAGACTTCCAGTGCAGAGTCTGCAGCAGTTGTGAAGTGTATGGAAGTCCCCAGCACGAGTGAGCCCCAACTGCATGGCACAGGTTGAAGTGGCTAGGTGCTGACTGAGGCTGTCCTTAAACCATAGAGGGACACAGTTGATGCAATCACTATCATAGCAGACAAGCTTAAGCAGATAAGGGTTGATATTAAAAGATATTGTTAAAACATGAACCTTTGTGTTGTTGCATTACTTCTTCATGAAGCCTTGTTCCCTGCTGATGGCCTTCATGTTGGGGAAGGGGGTGTGAGTCAGGCTGGTGGTAAGGGAGGTCAGGGGTAGAGGGACACCATTTCTTTGTGCCATGTTGTGTAAAATGGCACATGCCATGATGATTTGGCAGACTTTGTGTTCTATAAAAGTCTACCACCCGAAGCATCAAGACAGTGCCATCTACACTTCAGGAGGCTGATGGTTTACTCAATTACTAAACACGCAAAAGCATGGGCCTTACTGTAGCACTTTTCCTGAAATCGGACAGTGCGATCTTAAAGCTCTCACAACACGGATAACAGAAGCCGAGGATCGAATAAGTACACAAGAAGATAACATCTCAGAGTTGCAAATGCAGAACACAAAATTGAAAACTGCCGTACAATCTGTCTCCAGAAAAGTCAATGATCTGGAAAATATTAGTCGTCGGTCCAATCTACGATTAGTGAGACTTCCAGAAAAAATTGAGGGGATATGTGTGCCTTTTTAGAGAAATTACTCCCTGAGATCCTCAGCCCGGAAAACTTTCCTGGTACTCTTGTAATTGATAGAGCTCACTGAATCGGCAGATTCTCTGAAGATCATTCTGACTCGCCACCGAGAGCTGTGATAATGAAATAAACTACGCTGACAAAGTCAGTACCCTGAAAGCAGCACGAACAAAAGGCACCGTGATGTTAGACAAAAGAAAGCTTATGTTCTTTTCTGATGTGTCAGCTGAACTGCACAAGAAACGGAAAAGATCTGATGCAGTGCAGAAGTATCTTCATGATCTCAACTTCCCAGAATTGCGTTATGGCATCTTGCATCCAGCTACTTTTGTGTGTGACATACAAGGGAAAGTGCAACTTGTTCGACAACGCTTCAGATGCCTAGAGGTTTTTGCAGGATCTGAAAGACAATGCTTAGCAGGACATAAAGGAAGAGGTTTCTCTTTGGGGTCAGTTGCATGAACATAAGCAAACATCTGATTTACTACTGATGCCAAAAAAAAAAAAAAAAAAGTATATATATATATTTTTTCATGATGTTGGGTTGACATCTCTGACTGTTGTGGACCCGTTCGACAATCAGACAAGCTGTTCGTCACTGTGAAAAGACTGCAGATGGACCGACATAGTTCCATAATCAGGCTCTTTCGAGAAGGCCTTGGGAAGTGTTTTACTGGGGAGGGGAAGAGGGATGATGGCATTTCATTTGGGGAAATACCTGTTTGTTGGCCAGTTGTTCTGTTTGGCTGTATTTTGCCTTTATTTTTTTTCCCCTTCACAATAACAGAGTCCAGTGAGGGGTATGGCGAGGCATGAGGTAGTTAAGTGAATCTTTAAGTCCATGTTGGAAAATGTCTTTTAAAGCCACGTCATTAAAATCCACAAGATGACACAAGCTACAAAAGTCCTCCACATACTCCTCTATAGCCCGGTCACCTTGACGCAGACAGAGGAGGCGAGAAACTGCTGGGTTCATGCTGGGTTTGTGTATTCTGTAATGATTTATCCAAAGGAGGCGAGTTGAAGTTGATGAACCCAAGTGCAGCTTTATTAATCCAAAGTCATATCCAAACAAACAAACAAACAAACAAACAATGATCCAAACAATGACTTGACATGACTTGACTTGACTTGAAAAAACTTAACATGAACCAGACTTGACTATGAACACACTCACCAACAGGAGGTTACAACATTAATGCATGACAAGAGACAATGGCAACATGAGGGCTATATATACCAAACAGTGAGAGACACATGACAAGAACAAACCAATGAGCAAACAGACACATGACTTGAACAACCAATGAGAGTATGACACATTCAACAGAGGGACCAACAGCAGAAATACACGAGGGCAAGGGAAGCAAGACACAAACAAGGACCATGGCACAACTTTAAAATAAAAGACATGAAAACATGAATGTGAACAAAACCCAAACCCCACGTTAAAGAAGGTAATATAATTGAGATATTTTCTGTTAGATTGAATTTAGTGAATGTTTATGTTTGTTTTTTTTTTTTTTTGTTTTTTTTTTTTTTTTTTTTTTAATGCAGATCCCCAAGATGGTGCTTACATATAACTTGATTGAGAGATCCCAAATTTTTGGAGTTCATTGATAAACAGATCAAATCAAACATCTGCCTCAGTCAAGTGGGAAGCATTTAAAGCTTTTATAAGAGAACGAATGATTAGCTACACAAATTACAAATATAAGTGCTGTCAAGTAGAAATGGTAGACCTTGAATATTCGGAGAGTGCCGCAGAGAGAGACAAAAAGCTTTCCACAGTCCACAGATTTGGGTTTCATGGTATCCCTTGAAGATGACCTAAAGTCTGAGGAGCTGTCTGAGGCCATTATCAATATAAAAGGACGGAAGACCCTAGGGCCAGATGGCATACTGATAGAGTTATATAAAATTTTCCCTAATAAATTAATTTGCCCCTTTTTGGACATGACCAGGAATCCCTGAAAAAATAAGGCTTTGCCTCCCTCACTGAATACTGCAGGAGTAACTCTGCTGTTAAACCTGGCAAGCCACCAACTGATTGTGGTTGATGTAGACTAGGCATGGGCAAACTCATTCCTGGAGGGCCGGCACTTATAAAACTCACTTGTCTGTAGCCTTCTAGTAATCCTAAAGCCTTTGATTAGCTTGTTCAGGTGTGTTTGATAAGGGTTGGAGCTAAACTATGCAGGGACACTGGTCCACCAGGACCGAGTTTGCCCATGCCTGATGTAGACTGATTTCTCTCCTGAATAATGAAAGATTCATTGTAAGGTGCTAGCAAAGAGATCCGAAATATATTTCCCCAAACTTGTTTATATGGACCAAAACGACTTTGTTTAGGGGAGGTAAGGTTTGCATAATATTCATAGAATATTAAATATATTACATGAGAATTCTAATACTTGCAATAATGCACTTCGGTCATTAGATCCTAAAAAAAGACATCGACAAAGACATGGTCGTAAAACAGGCAGGGTCAGACAATAGCAAGCAGGTACAATGTAGGCAAGATGTAAGAGTAGTCCGTGAAGCAGGCGAGGGTCGATGAACAGCGAATGTAATCCAGGGAGCGAGGCAAAGGGGTTTTCTGATAAACGAGTGAGAGGTCCAAAAGGCAGGTGGTGACACAGACAAAACGAGAAGACCAGGTGAGAAAGCTAAACTCAGGGAACTAGGGAACTAGGAACTCGGGAACTAGGAAACTGGGGAACTAGGAACTACTTAGGTTAGGCTGCTAGCACTAGGAGAGCGCTAAATGCAACAAATACTATACTCCACAATACAACTCCAATACTCGACGAGATACGAGGGGAAGTCCACGGCTTAAATAGTCTCTGGTTGGACAAAGGTGATCAGTGCAATGGCTAATGGGGAATGTAGTCCGGGGTGTGGTGCAACAGTCCGTGTAGTGTGAATGTGCGAGGGCGACATCTGGTGGTGAGCGGTCCGAAGGTCACCGGCCAGATTCATGAGAATTCGGAACAAGAAGCCCCCTCATCTCAGGCTCTCTTTGCTCTACTTGCCTTATGATAGAGGGGGGTTAAACCTACCAAACCTAAAATGGCTCTACTGCGCAGCTCAAATTAGAGCAGCAATGTTTTATTTTTAAAAAGATTATCCTCTGACCTGGGTATCTATAGAGGCTCACTCTATTCCAAATCCTTTTTTATTTATATTTATATTCAGCAGATGTTAAAAAGTTAATTAAGTGTACTAAAAATCCATATACCAAAAATACTATACAGTAACTGTTTGGTTTGAGGCTCTTACTCATTTAGGTGAATTACCACAACTTCACCATTTTTGGTAATGAAAATTTCCATCCGGGAATGGGGCCGATCAAGGTTTTAAAATCTGGTCAATTCAAGGTATTAGTAAGGTGTCTGATCTCTATAACGAAGGAAAATGTATGTCCTTTGAAAGGACAAGGGTTTGGAATTCAGCAAAAGATTCAGATAAAATATTTGGAGTTTTATAGCTTCATTCAATCAAGACAAGGCCAAAGTCTGGTTGAACCTTCTCTTTCTACTTTGGAAAATGTTACACCTAACGTAGGCAGAAGTCAGAAATCTCTGTTACATAAACACTTTGTGGCCAAATGTAAAGAATCGTTTAATGACATACTTCAAGCATGGCAGTCTGACCTGCAGGTTGATATAACCGAGGAATAGTGGCAAATAGCATGTTTAAAACCCATTTGAGACTGCCTTAGTATAAATGGTTGAGTAGGCAATATATGAAAAGTTCAGATGCAAAACCAGCTAAAAGCCATCTCGGTCAAAAATGAGATAATGATACTGAGTGAATGCTCCTGACACATATTGCCTACATCCATCAAATACTTTTACTTCAAACTCGTTAAATTTCAGCCTCAGCCCAATCAGAATTACCAGTACTTACATGGAAACCTATACAAAGTAGCCAGAAAAAAATGCTCATTTTAAAGAAATACGTCAGATGGATTTAGCTGGTTTTGCATCTGAACTCTTCATATCACTCTAGTTAAGTTACATCACTTCAACCTGAATATTTCTGATGTGTGTTGCAAATGTAAACAAAAGAAGTGAACTTTATTCCATTGTATGTTGGAATGCACTAAAGTTAATTGTGTTAGGGTTAAAATATGAATATAGTTGAATATTAAGTCAAATCATTGGTAAAGTAATTCCTTTTGATTCCTTTTGAATTGTAAAATTACCAAACAGGAAAGATTGTTGTTAATTCTCTGTTTGTCGGAAGCTAAACGTGTAAACTGCATGTTCTTGGAAAAAAGAAGAAAGTCCTGGCGTGTCTCAATGGATAAAGGGGATACCTTCATGCCTTGCCTTAGAAAAGATTACCTATTTTTTGAAAAAACAAACTTATTGTATTTTGGTCTATCTGGAAAGTGTTCTATGACGTTTTGCAGAGTCTAGATGGTGACTTTTTTTGTGGAATTGATGGACACTGTACACTAGGTACAAATTGTTAGAAAATAGACCGCTATATGTCATTTTAACTTATCAAAAAAACAGTAATCATTCACGGAGCATCAACACTCGTCTAGTGATACAGGATGCACAGCTGTGGAAGAGGTAACTGCAGCTACATCAACCTGGGGATGAAACAAGTGACCATCAGAATCATCAACTGAGTATTACTCACCCAGGTGCATCCCTTGTTTCAATGAAATGTCATGTCCAGTAGGATTCAAAATCCGAGTTTTTTTGTCAGTCCGTTGTGAACCCCAGCCATTGTGTTAGCTACTATTAATATTACTATACTACTAGTAGTATTAATACTTAAACTATCTAGCCTTTTGCTGCTGTATAATCAGCCTATAATCACTGTAAGTTACTAAAACCACACATCACAACATGCAACACACGACGCACGTTTTTGTGGCAGAGTGTCTTTCTCTCTTGCACTGTATGATGTGACAGACAACTAGTTGTCCATTCCGATTCTGTTCACACAGCGCGTGTTTTTCAAGAATGCGGTTGTGGCCACATTCACACAGCAGCAGCATACGGTTTTCAGTCCTATATTTGAGTCCTTAATACGGTTACGTTCACACACAGTAGAGTTATTTATGGGTGTGACAGCACTGTAACCCTCGTTCCCTGAAAGAGGGAACGGAGATGATACGTCGAGTGAGGTATTTGGGATCATACTTGGGAGCCCAATCATCTCTGAGCTAAAGCGTAAAGGCCAATGAACATTGGCGAGTGGAGTCTGCATGGCAATCCACTCCCCTGTAAATATGGGTATATTAGATGGCGGCGTGCATCCACTCATTCAGGTTTTTGCTGAGGAGCCGAGCCGAAACCCAGCATTCAGCATAGTTCAGGATTGTGGCAAGGTGATGTAACGTCTCTGTTCCCTCCTTCAGGGAACGAGGGTTACAGATGTAATCTAGATGTTCCCCTTCAGTCGTTCACTCTGACGTTACATAGAGTGATGTATTTGGGATCTACCCATGGAAAACGCCACAATCCAGAACCACGTTACATGGTTGAGGCACAAATGCTGACAGGCAAGCGTGTCAGAACAAATGAACTCAACACGTAACCTTCCCAACGTCCTGTAGGCCAGATAATGGGCCCACTAGGGGTGCCAGATTTCTGAAGCGGGCGTTGGGTGGTGGAGCACATTAAGGAAACTTTAAATAATGTGGGAAAGAGTAGTAAGATATCTTACAAGATATTAGGGGAAACACGGATTTTGATGCCACAACCGCAGGGGGCGAAGGAGACCCCCTGCCGGAGCACAGTCACGAACCACTCCGTCCTAATTCTGACTGCGGGGCACGGAGGACCCAGAGTTCCCAGAAAGGGGAACAACTGGGAGAAAGTGCATGGATCCGTAAGGAATGGCGCAGCAAGCTGACACTGAGCCATTCTCCCGCAATTGATGTTATCTTAACACACGGGAGGAGACAGCCTCTACGTGGAGATTGTAAAACCTTGTGAAGATGTTAGGTGTCTCCGGGTGAAGCTCCGGGTGTGGTCCACATAAACCGAATTCAAGGCACGTCTCGTTGACTGAGAATGCTTGCAGGTCCCCCACCCTCTTGATAGAATTGAGCGTGGTCAGGAGCACTGTCTTCAGTTACAGGAATTTAAGCTCAACTGAACCGAGCTGCACGAACGGAGCTCTCCGCAGGCCTAGAAGGACCACGGAGAGATTCCAAGAGGGATGAGGTGGGGTCTGGGAGGGTTTAACCTCCTCGCACCTCTCAGGAACCTGATGATCAGGTGATGCTTGCCTAAGGACCTACTGTCCACTGCATCGTGATACGCTGCAATTGCTGCAACGTACACTTTCAAGGGGGAGGGGGACAGCCTCCGCTCCAACCCTTCTTACAGGAAGGAAAGCATCCATCTGCCTGAGCATCTCTGTGGGTCCTCTCGACGAGAGGAACACCAGTCAACGAACAGACCCCACTTTAGACCCCACTGGTGGTTGATGTACGCTACGGTCGCTGTGTTAACTGTGTGGACTAGCACGTGTTTGTCCCGCAGCATCGGAAGAAACCGAAGAAGAGCGAGAAACACTGCTCGCAACTCGAGGCAATTGACCTGTCAGTGCAGTCGAGGTCCTGTCCAGAAGCCCGAAGCTGCCTGCCCGTTGCATACGGTGCCCCAGTCCATCATGGGACACCTGTCCTAGGGGCACACCTGCCCGTAGAAATGCAGGGTCTGACCAAGGGCTGAAAAGGTGGCGACATTCCGGAGTAACACCAATCTGGAACGTGCCGCGGTGCCATGCCCATCTCGGCATTCGGTTGTGTAGCCAACGCTGAAGCGGTCTCATATGGAGCAAGCCGAGCAGCGTGACTGCGGCTGCGGCTGCCATATGCCCCAGGAGCCTCTGGAAATGTTTGAGAGGGACCACTGTTTTATGTTTTGTGTCTGATTAGTTTCAGATAATTCAGCACTGACTGCGCTTGTGAGGCGTGCTGTCATGTTGACCGAATCCAGCTCCATACAGAGAAAAAGAGATGCTCTGTACAGGGGAGAGCTTGCTCTTCTCCCAGTTGACCCAAACACCTAAGTGGCTGAGGTACTCAAGCACCAGGTCCCTGTGTTGACACAACAGATCTCGTGAGTGAGCTATTACTAGCCAGTCGTCGAGATAGTTGATGATGCGGATTCCCTGCTCCCAGAGCGGAGCTAGGGCATCCTCTGCGAGTTTGGTAAACACACGGGGAGACAGGGACAGGCCAAAGGGGAGGACTTTGTACTGAATATGCCTGATCCTCGAAAGCAAACCGAAGAAACGGTCTGTGTCGAGGTAAAATCAAGACATGAATATACGCGTCCTTCAGATCAATGGCTGCAAACCAATCTTGGTGACGTACGCATGAAAGAATGCGTTTCGAAGTGAGCATCTTCAACGGTAGCCTGTGAAGGAACTGATACAGAACTCGAAGGTCCAGGATGGGTCGTAACCCGACGCTCTTCTTGGGTACGATGAAATACGGGCTGTAAAAACCCGATTTCATCTCGGCTGAAGGGACAGGCTCGGTTGCGTCCTTCACCAGGAGAACCGCAACCTTCGCATGCAGGACAGAGGCATCTGTGTCCGACTGGACAGATGTGAAACGGACGCCCCTGAACCTGGGCGGACACCTCGCAAACTGGATTGTGTAGCCAAGCCGTACCCTCTGGATCAACCAGTGAGACGGCCTGGGGAGCTCTAACCAGGCCTCCATCCGGCGTACGAGCAGGATCAATGGAATGGTAGCTGGCGTACCCACGCCAGGGCAGCCTGCGAGAGGAAGGGGGCTCAACCCAGGTACCGGAGCACCCTAAAGTAAAGCCGGGCTGCATTAAGCAGCACTTACCTTCTGCCCTGGATCCCGCGGTGGTGAACACAAGCTCCAAGCCAGAACCTGAGGAAGCAGAGCGTCGCTCAGGAACCAGACTTGAGGCATCAGACCTGGAGATGGAGGAAATCGCTTTTTGAAAGGGTGGGTACCACTGACCAGGAGGTCAGTGGCAACATCAAAGGCACAATCCCCCGGCCCTCTCCCGGGGGTGGGGGCACAGTTGTCGATGTCCCCCCGAAGAACAAACTCCTCCATCTCCAGGCTGCCCGTGTCAGGGCCACTTCGCAGGCTTGCGGGTCTTCCTTTTAGCAGACACCTGAGCAGCAGGCTGCGCCGTCTTCCTACGGCTGGCTCGACGCTCTGCTAAAGGGGTTGCCTCCTACGTTGTTACCGGGGGCGGAGCAGATGTAGTAGCCATATGGGGGAGGCCCTTGGCGATGAGCAGGCCGAGACCGGGCACCCGACGCTTTGTCACTGCGGGGCAAGATGTGCTTGATCGCCTCCATCTGCTTCTGGACTGCCGAGAACTGCTGGGCAAAGTCCTCGACAGTGTCACCGAAGCGGCCGGCCTGAGAGATAGGTGCGTTGAGAAAGCGGACTTTATCAGCGTCAGCCATCTGCGCCAGGTTCAGCCAAAGATGGTGCTCCTGGACCACCATGGTGGACATCACCTGACCCAGGGACCGTGCTGTGACCTTCGTCGCCTGGAGAGCGAAATCAGTTGCTGAGCGCAGCTCCTGCATTAACCCCGGATCAGGACTACCCTCGTGCAGTTGTTTAAGTGCTTTGGCCTGGTAGACTTGCAGGATTGCCGTAGCATGCAAAATGGAGGCAGCCTGACCCGCAGCACTGTAAACCTTCGCAGCCAGAGCCAACCAAAGGTTTTGCGGGCTGGGGAACCTGGAGAACATCGACGTACCCCCTGGCTGCCCCACCATCGAGGGTAGTGAGGAGGGAGGAACTCAGACACGAACGAGCCGTATAGGGGGCTCCCCACGTCTTGTTGAACTCCTCATGAACCTCCGAGAAGAAAGGTACTGGGGCAGGGTGAGGTGGAACGTCGCCCTTCACACCCAGAAACCAATCATCGAGCAGCGAACGCTCGGGGGAAGGGGCCTTAGACACCTCCACCCTTATGCCTTCAGCGCCCGGAGGAGCATGGCCACCAGTCATCAGCAGATGGTAACCCCTCCTCTAATGCAGTGATGGACATTCTATCCTCTTCCAGAACGCCAAAAGAGACACTAGGCTCGCCACGAGAAGAGCGAGTGTCATGTTTCAGCAGCTTGATAAGACCACGCTTAGAGGGGCGTGACTTCCATGGAGGCTTGCCCGGTCACTCACTGTAATCCTCAAGTCACTCACTGTAATCCTCAAGTCTCCCTGCTCCTTAACCAACGCAGCCAAAGCGCTTTCACGGCGCGTCGAACTGGGCTGGGTAGGGAGCACAGGGCGGTCTCTCGCATACGAGAGGTGAGATCCAAGCGTGGCAACGGTCATATGCTCGCAATGAATGCATGACACATCCATGAGCGCCGCCTTAGTGTGATCGCGGTCCAGACACATGAGGCACAGATCGTGCCTGTCAAAGGAAGCCAGAAATGCTCTCAATGACCGTGCGAGAAATTTGCTCTTTCAGATCAGATTGCCCAGGGAAGGACCTCAACAAGGGAAGTGCTTCGCTGTGTTGGAGGCAGGGCCAGTATACGATCCAGCAGGAAGACTTCTCTCTCTCTCTCTCTCTCAAACAGCTCTGAAGCAGGTGATGGCTCCGAAGCAGAAATCTGAATAAGTGGATGCACGCCGCCATCTCATATACCCGTATGTACGGGGGAGTGGCTTGCCGTGCAGACTCCACTCGCCAATGTTCATTGGCCTTTTCTCTTTAGCTCAGAGGTGATTGGGCTCCCAAGTACGATCCCAAATACGTCACTCGACGTAACGTCAGAGTGAACGACTGAAGGGGAACTGCATTCTATAACCGAACTAACACCTGTAAATTTTCAGGACACACAATAGCATTCACGCTATTGACGTGTGTGAAGTATGTGATGTTTTCACAGCACTTCACGTCAGTTGCAGTCTTTAGCTTTTAACAAACTTTAAAGGGGTCATTATGTTTATGGGGTGCACTGTAACGTGTACATGCTTCATTTATTTATTTATTTATTTTTTAAATCACATTATTTTTCACATATTTTACCTTTATTCTACCCTGTTTTTCTGTTCTCCTGAAAACGGTCTGTTGACTTCCTGGTTTCTCCCTCAGAAATTCACCATGGGCTCAGATAGGTTAGCTTGACCAGTGTGGTGTGATTTGCTAACCGTCCATTGTCCGAAAACATCACGTCTCTTACAATAACAGGTAGTTGCATGTTCCTGGGTGCAGGGTTTATGGAAATTTCAGGGTTTGTGATGTCACTAACCCAGGGAATAATAGTCACTACCAGCCGTTTGTTGTAGGTCTTAAAAAGCTAATTCTATAAAAGACAGTTTCTCCCTTTGTGTTGAACTTTGATTGTTGTAACTTTGCAGATTTTGTTTATGCTCACACAGCCACATTACTCCCTAACTAAAGGTAAAAAGGTGAAATCGTAATCTATGACCCCTTTGAGATGATGCTGGAAGCAAGAAAGTATAAGTAACAGTTTACTGTAGTACCTTTACTATAGTGTGGTTCAAAAACACTATAGTATTTACTAGAGAATTTTTTACTACATTTTCTAAATTTACAATAAACTACTATAGTATTTTTCCCACAATTTTCTACAGTACCTTTACTATAGTATGGTTTAAAAACACTATAGCATTTACTACAGAAATTTTATTACATTTTCTATAGTGAAATTACTATAGTATTTTTTTCATGTGGGCATGCTCTGGCATACTGGCAAAAATAAAAATAAAAAAAAAAATATAGCCGCAAGCGACAATTAGCAGGGTCGAGCATATAAAGCCTTTAAGATTTTAAGGTGTAATCCAAGCCAAAATGTGTGGCTAACACTAAAATACATCCATTAAAGAGAATACGCTCACAAACACACATACACAGAAATTAAATGTTTAAACTTATATTAATGCTCATTCAAGATGATTAGAGACAGACACATGCACACACATTTTGTTGCACATTTAGATTTTTGAAACAAATGATAGGCAACAAAACTGCAACTGTAATTTTCAGTTTTATAACCTCAAAACATAATTGGCACAATTGTAAAAACTGATATGTCTGTATAAATACAGTGGTAAACTTTTTTAATGCGATCATACATGCATTGATCATGAATTTATCATGTCTAAATGGCAATCTTGAAAAAAAAAAAAAAAACTACTATATACTATATAAAAATACTATATTAGTGATTGTAATGAGCCCATTAGTTGTCTTCTGGTGCCATCTAGTGGTTATAATTAATAACTGCAGAGACCTTACCATGGTGTAATGGAGACTCCAGGGAAGCGTGATAGATCCAAGTGCGAGCTTTTACTGAACACAACGTAGGCAGACAGGCAGGGTCGATCTCCAAACAAACAGTAATATCCAGGGCAAAGACAATAGCGAAATCCAATGAACAGGCAGAACGTCAAAATACCAGAGAGCAGTCCAAAGTAGCAAATAAAACAAGGCAGTAAAACAAGGCAAAAACTATGGCAAGGAACAATGCAAAACAATGGCAAAAAACAAGGCAAAACTATGACAATGAAACAAAACCGTGGCAAAAACAAAACAAGGCAATGAAACAGGAAAAATGCTTAGTAGAGTCCGCACAGGCAAAACAATACTTCGCAGAGGCCTGTTTGGTTTAGGCCTCCTTATATGGCCACCAAACAGGAAGTAACCAATGAAGCAGCAGAGGGAGCGGTAACAGGCAGTCCATGAGCAAGGGCTCCCTCTGCTGGCGTGGCGTTACACATGGGCATAATAGTTATTAATGTTTATAACTATTATAGTGCCATTTTTTCCATTGTATCTCCATACAATGTTGTATGATTGTTTAGAATTGCATCATGTATCAGTTTACACAGTTTTGGGTTTTCTTTGAAGACATATAGGCTTTTGGTTACACTATATAAAGACCACATTTTTAAATTACCCTGTCATAGCTGTCCAAATGCAAATATTTAGCATTTTATTTGATAATTATCGACCTGGAGAGTCTAGAGGATTGTACTGCACTGATTTTATTATTTTTTTGTTCATTTTGAGTTTAAAAGCAGGGGCTAGTTGGAGAATAAAGAATGTTTCATGGCTCTGTGCTGCCTTACTTATTGACCACACCTGATTCTGATCACCAGCTCGTTAAATGAGAGCTCCATGAACTGAATGGATTGTGTCAGATAAGAGCCAATGAGTGGTCTTCTGCTGCCATGTATTGATTATAATGGCAATTACAGGGACTTTATCATTGAAATGTAGTGGTTTTAACTTTTATAACTGTTATAGCACCAATTTTTGCCCGATCTGCACAAAATTTTGCAAGCTTGTTTGGAATCATACGATGTATGACCTTGCATAATTTCATGAAGTTCTGAGTTGTCATTTAGGATTTACAGATTTTTGGGTACACTAGGTAAACAACAACATTTTCAATGACCGTGTTAAAGCTGTCCAAAATCAAAAGTTCAGCAGTTTTTTGATAATTATTGTCCTAGAGTGTTTTGTACTGCAGTGGTTTCATTGAGGTTGAAGTTAAAAACCTAAGAGTTGTTATAGCCATCTTTTCATTATTATAGCGCCACCAAGTTGTTGAACTCTGCATTTTTTTTTCATTTGACCAATAATGTAGCTCCTACTGATGTGTACTGAGTTTTGTGTAAATATCTTATTCCAATCAAGAGTTATAGTCATTATAGTTAATTTGCTCAAATTAGCAACAGACGTTTTTGCGTACTGTTGTGCACGAAAATCAAAATTTCTACTTTTTTTGGATAACTTTTGATATTCAGACTCCACAGAATATTTCTGCATTGGTTTGGTTCTAATTGGGCGAAAGACCTAGGACTAGTTCGCAAAAGTAGGTTTTTTAAATAATCTTGAATAATTAATGAACGATTTGATTGACAGCAGTGGTTCTTGAGGCAAAGTTGTTCAGAATGAGAAGATCTATCATATGATATGAAGATTGTTCAAATGCGTGAAACACCTTGTGATTACGATATGCGCAAAACTCGTTAGCGCCACCTGGTGACCGATTTCTTTCAAATTTCTCACAGACCTCTAGGGCCATGACACAAATAGGCCTGCCAAGTTTCATTCCGATCGGCCTTTGTTAACCTTGTCTAATGGGTGCTCAAACTTGATTGGCCGATGGCAGCCATGTTTTTTAAGATACACAAATGTCTACATAGATCTTCTTGGTACTTTGGACAAAAACGCTGCATACCAATTTTTAAGTCAATCGGACGAACGGTAGTGTAGTTATAGCCGTTTTTAGATTTTTTCGTTATTATAGCGCCACCAAGTGGCCGAACGCTGCAGTTTTTGTTATTTGACCTAAAAACGAGCTATTACAGATGCATACCAAGTTTGGCGAAAATATCTCATTCCGTTCAGGAGTTATAGCCACAATTAGCAATTGACTAACGTTAGCATAACACGTTTTTTCACGCTATTTTGCGAGAAAATCGAAATTTCAAATTTTTTTTTGATAATTATTGATATTCAATGTCCAGAGAATATTTCTGCACTGGTTTGGTTCCAATCGGGCAAAAAACCTAGGACTAGTTCGCAAAAGTAGGTTTCAGATATAACGCCATTTTGTGGAAAAACGGTACGTCGTGCGAAAAATCTGCGCCTTGCCATCTTGACCCAAGGATTGTGCGTCTTGACCCAAGGATTGCAACGATGTCAAAAATTGTACGAGCTACAGCCAAAAATGTAAAAAAGTTAGTTTTTTGTGCTGTAGCGCCACCTATGGGCCGATTGGGGCGAGACTTTGTCAGAATGTCCCCTCAGGGAGCTCTACCTTCTGGCCAAGTTTCAGCTCTCTAGGCCTTACGGTTTGGTCTGCACAATCAGTTTTAGCGGAGAAAAATAATAATAAAAAAAAATCCTTACAATTACAATAGGGTTTCAGCACTACATGCTCGAACCCCTAATAAAACAGGACAATCTCATGCACAAAATGTCAGAAACTCTCAATAGCGGTGTCCCACTATTAGTACAAGCCTGTTACCTTTACAGAAAATGGCTTAAAAGTCAGTCATCTAATTGTACCTTGCATAATAAATGTGTGTTTAGGAATTACACAGACAGGGAGCACGGCACGATAAAAATAACGACACAGTTGGTCTCATGGTGCCTTAGCATGCTATCACAAACTTTATAAGTCCCTCTTGTATTTATGAGCTCAACAAATTCAAGTGGTTGACTTCACATTGCTTTCATATGCAATGTTTAACTACCACATTCCTATTTATGATCCTTCTGGTACCATGTGAAGGCAGCATCAGTGAAAACAGGCAGAGACAATGGTAACTTCAGCAACATTAGCAATATTCAGAGTGCCAAGAAGCTCTTTCGAAAAAGGCAATTTGGAAAACAAAATTCAACGTGTGATACTTACTTTGTCTGGAGCTGGGGCCTCATGTACAAAGACTTGCGTTGAATTCGTACTAAAACATAGCGTACGGACAAAGCTGTAATTCTGTGTACGCACAAAAAAGGGTCCCACGCCAATTGTCTTTGTACATCCCAATTAGCGTGAAATTGAGCGCACATGCACAAGCACAAAACCCCAACTGGTCTCCTCCCAAATCAATACGTTTTAATATGGTAATGAGTGCACTTTGCCAAAAGCAAGCAGCAAGAAAATGGCAAAAGCAAGCAGCAAGAAGCGAAACTTTACCGATAGTGAATTGAAGGTGCTACTATCCAAGTTAGAAACTATAAAGAATTTTTTTTTTTGGAACTTTGTCCTCTGGAATTAATAACAAAAGAAAAAGAAATGAGTGGGAGAGTTTGGTGGACGCTGTCAACGCGGTGGGATCTGAAACTCGCACTGTAAATGAACTTAAAAAATATAGATAGATATATAGATATAAGGGTGGAAGTTAAGCGAAGAACTGCTGCGCAAAGTGTCACTCAGAGACATTAAAGGAATTGGTCAAAAAATGAACTTCGTCTCTGATTACCATTTATATTTTATTTATATCGCCGCAATCACACGTTGACGGGCCTGAATGGCTTGTTGGTTGGGCTGCACATACACTGGTTCTAGGTGGGGGTCATCTGGCGCCGGTGCCACCACCTCACCGAGTGGTATGCCGTGCCTGTGCGTGACATTGTGCAGCACACCACAGGCCAGCACGATGTGACACACCTTGTTAGGGCGGTATAGCAGCATCCCCCTGGTCCTATCAAGGCAGTGCCACTGACATTTCAGCTGCCCAATCGCCTGCTCTACAACTGACCAAGTGCGAGAATGGGCATCATTGTCTCCGTGCTCTCAGTCAGTTTGTGGGTTGGTGAGGGTAGTTAACAGCCACACCTTCAGTGCATAACCGCAGTCTCCTGACGTGAAGTTCAATAATTACAGGGCGAATAAATAAATAAATAAATAAATAAATAAATAAATAAATAAATAAATAAATAAATAAATAAATACAAATCTTTTAGATAGAACCATAACTTTAAATGTGTCACTCACCAAGAAGCCACCCATCACGCACCCTGACAACTTGGAGCCTCATCCTAACCATGCTGTTTGTAAGGATGTATGAATCATGTTTCTCAGCCAGGCCACCTTGCCACAATATTTCTTAGGTGCATTTGTGCATCACATATTATTTGCACATTTATTGAATAGAAATGTTTCCGATTCACATATGCAAATTCTTCTTCAGATGGCGCCTTTATAGCAATGTGTGTGCAGTCGATCGCTCCGATTACATTAGGAAAACCGGCTATCGCTGCAAATTGCACTTTAATGTTTGGCTGGTCAATTGTATCGTGTCATCATCGTGGTCCAGAAAATCACTTTGGTCCCTAAAAACTCGTAAGTTTTGGCGTAAGCGTTGATACGTGAGGCCCCTGATGTTTGTTGGTATTGATCCCTTTCAGAATCAAACTTTGCGAAAATCAAGCATTGAATTGATTCTCGTTTGTGAGGCAGTCCAGCATAAAATGATTGGCACAAACATATAGGACTTTTTTTATGGGACATTTCCTTTAAAAATTACATTTAACCACAGTGTCTTCAGTGGCTCAGATGGAGAGTGTCTCTACAGGCTCCTTTGTTCACTGGTGCATCCCAAAACACAACACTTGTAATGCTTCTTTGGCACTGACATTGTATGTCTCCAGCAGCTACAGCAAGAAAACTGTATTGGCGGACTGCTGCTTCTCACTCAGGGCTGTGTCTGTGCTAATAGGGCAGAAATCGTCAAAAATGGGCGGGAATTCACCTGCGATGACATCAATGTAGGGAGAAATCTGGAATCGTGTGTTGAGAGAGAGTGTTTATGATTTATTGGGATTCTAAAAAAAAGAAAAAATGGGTGGGTGGGTGGATGGAATTGTAGCCTTATAAGCTGGTTGTATATATATTGCAGAGAATCATTTTCTGACACAGTTTTAGCTGATTCAAAGTGAGTCTTAGTGAGTTTTTAAAGTGAGTCTTATGATCATGTTAAATATAATTTTTTTTGCATTAAAAACATTTCATGACTTGACACCCATTATCTGGTACTTGCCTTTAAAAGATGGGTTTATGATGTGCGTTGTTAACAGATTACAATAATATTAGGTGTTATGCAACAAATGTTGTGTTATGTATGAAACAAATGTTATGCAATTTAAATTATAACTTCAGTATTCACAATAAATTTCACAATAAATCACAAATAAATTTGAAGACAGCTAAAGACAAATTTAATACCTAAATGAGACATATAAGAGAAATGCCACTTAGATTCCTGAACTTTGAATAAACTGTCAGCCTGGTCTCATTGTTTATACGTAGGTATTAATACGTAACATTTACAAGTACAAAGTGTTGGAAAGTCAGAAGCAAAGACCAGGAGACTCTTGGGTATCTTCAGCAGAGTTCTTTATTGAGAAAGCGCTGCAGTCATCAAAAGTCTAACTAAGGCAGTGATACATTGTAGTTTATATACATTTAGGGGGTAGTGCTTAGAAATGGAGACAAAGTACCTGGGTGACAACCCCAAACAAAGCATGCAAATGAAGTATTCAGGTATAGCAACCTGCACCATTTATACCAGTCCTAATCCAATCATCATAACTACTCGAAGACTGGGGCAGAGGCACCAAGAGCCATTACAAACAAAAGGTGAACATTTTAGCAATCTGACTCATTTGACTTACAATAAGAGAACAGGAACTGGCAGGAACCTCTTGCTACAAACTTTGCTTGAGAGAATCATTTGTCTGATAACTTCATATTTACCTTAAATGCTAAATACAATATATTTCACCTTAGTTTTTCATGTGATGCTATTTCAGAGCACAGGATCAGCATATTTTAAACAGATTCTTAAATTTGTAATCACACAAAAGCATATGTTTTTGTATATTTTTATTGATGCTAAAACTTTTAGATGTATTTCAACATTTAAAACATAAAAATCGCTACATATTTTAGCTAAAAATGTTCAAATATTTATATTTTATATCTATTATATCATTAAGATATTCATATCAGTGCCTTTTTAAATTATTTTATCAATAAGTGATTTAAATTTTTAGACCCGTTAACAAACCCCCAAATCTAAACCTACCCATTTTACAGCGAATATGCATTTTTATCATTTTATCAATAACTGATTTAGATTTTAAGCCCCCTTAACCTACCTCCAAACCTAAACCTACTAATTTTATAACGAATATGCATTTTTATCATTTTATCAATAAGTGATTTTAATTTTTAGACCCCTTAACAAACCCCCAAACCTAAACCTACCCACAGGGCCAGTTATTTTACCTGAGGAGATATTGCTGCTTCATTTCGGAAGATTACTTTTTTCCTTCTTTATTCTTCATAATCCGAAAATGTGGTGACACATACATGGGGTTGCGCTGCCTAAATGGTGCAGTGAAATATAGTTTGAAAGGCTGCGCATTCGGCTGTACGCATACACTGAGCCGTTCTGACAGCTCACCAGTAGAGCTTCAATGGACGAAAACACACACAATTGTATCAATATGCACGCTTACCTCGTAAACGTAGTCTTAAAAGAATTATAAAGCTTTAAATGCCCATAAAAAGTTAAAATAAAAGGAGAATGTCAGATATGTGTCAGATCCACATCATGTGCTTCAGGTTTTAAAGAGACAGTGCTGATTTTAAAATGAAACCTGCTGAAGTCTGTCACTGATGTAAATCAAGGAACAAAAGAAAAAGGGAAATCACTCGACTGCTCTAGTCGCTGATTGACTTTTGTAGCTTGAATAAAGATTCTGTATAGTTTATGCATATACAATTTATAGTTTATGTGAAGATATGTTTTGAAAAGTTGAATGACTATAAATAATAGGTAAATTTGAGGGAAAATGCATTTAATAGAAACAAAAACATTGTAGACTAAATATGTTTAGTCACTGTAGTAGTAATAGCTGCCTGTTTTTGCAAAAAAAGAGTTTCATAGCCGGTAAAAAAAAAAAAAAAAAATGTTGGCCGGTAAATTTTTATCAAAAAGTTAGTTATAGGCTTACCCAAATAAACGTATTTGACCGAAATATGCATGGAAATGACCATTTTAGTAACAATATAGTATTAAAAATATTTTTATAGTCGCTAATCGCACTTCTACCTCTAAACCTAACCATAACTATTTCTGTACAGTATAAAGAAAAACATGACAGACAGATAAATGCAATTACAATCATTTATTTATTGCAAAAATGTCAAAAGCAGTACCAAAACTAATCCAAATGACAATGCGTTGCAGCCTCTCTAGAATACAGTAAGGTTTGTTGTGAGGTGCAGAGCAGAATTTAAGTTGTTAATCGCTGAAAATATTATCCAGATTATTTTACCGATCCACTCCGTAAAGGTATGTGCATCATTCAAACAAATCTTACCAGAAACACGTTGCAATCTGTGACAAATGCAGGCGAGAGCCAATGAGCATTTGATTATCCTGCAGTAAAACCTGTCGTTTGAAGTGGCAACATTTGAATTTGGAAAGAGCACGTCAATCAGTGCGGGCTTTGATGCTTACGTTCACTGGACTGGCTGTTTGGAATGGAATGGAGATGAAGATCGCTGGATAAAGGCTTGAAATTGGATCTGTTCTCCTCACAGTCGTATGGATTCTGAAGATTTGGATTACAATGCACAAATAAAATTGTTTGATTTAGTGATTATTTTGTGTTTTTGGTGTATTTTATGGTTCTATTGTTAGTCACAGCATGTCAGGGAAAATGCCTTTTGTGGCCCATGGCAAAGAAAGTAAACATTACATGACAAGTAATGGTTAAACACTTGCAGAAATGTTATTCATTTTAAGGCTTTAAAGTGTAGTCTTGTTTAACATTATGTAGGCCTATTCTTGGAAATGAGCTGGCAGCAGAAATCACACTGAACAGAACAAAATGTTATCATTTCATATTAAGTAAAGGAGTAAACAATTTAATAATACAATTGAAAACATAAGGCCATTGATATGACAAATAAAAACAACAATAATAATAAAATTAATGTCGTGATTTCAATATTCATAAGGATTCATTTTTAGGTGTCTCAACACGTCAGTATTGTACATTTAAATGCTAAAAATACATAAGTATTTGTACGTTTAGATGCTGTAAATACATCAGTATTGTACGTTTTAGTGCCTGTAAAAACGTAAGTAAATATATGTTTTGTAGAACCACATTTTACATAAAATACATACGAATTATCATGAGATCATGTTGACTCCGTTGGAACCATAGCTTTGTGAGGCACAACTGCACCTCAAACAGCATGAGCTTGAGTCTGGCTAATGGTACTTCTCTGCTCCTGTTCTCCTCTTGGTTCTCACATTGTTTCAAATCTGTCCTCCTACTGTCCTGTCTGTTAAAGATAAAAAACTGGGTAATACTTTATTTTAATGGCCCCTTTTGAGCATTCTGCTGAGAATAAGTAACTTTGTAAACTCTCATGAGAGTATTAGTAGACTGTCTAACTCTTCTAACTCTTTGCTGTGATGGTGTCTTAACAGACATTCTACTGACTATAAGTAACTTTGCAAGTACATTTATTTGACAGGACAGAAAACTCCCTCGACAGAGTAGAAGTCCACCACTGTGAAGCAGACAAGACCAAAGATCCCCATGATGGAGCAAATGTGGAGCTGAAAGAGGGAAGACCACTGGAATTGAGAGAGCTAAAGCCGCAGGGCTTGAGAGCGTTGAGACCACTGGGATGCCAACCACTGGCACCAACATCAGTGGTGGATCTCAACATTTTAACACATTCCTAGCATGAGTTAGCTTATTGCTACAATGTTTTTAGTTTGTTTTGGCATGTTGCTAACCGATTTAGCATGTTGCTAGTCTGTTGCTAGCACATTGCTAACCCTGCAAACATGTCCTTTTTGCAGGCACAGTGGGCTAGGGTCAGCCCACACCAAAACTAAACAGGCCCTGTGCTTGCCCAGGCGAGGCATTAAAGCCCTCTACACACTGGGTTTTGATGCTGGGATGCTGATTAGGTAGGTTTTGATGCTGGAATGCTGGTTAGGTAGGTTTTGATGATGGTCGAAGCTGGTCCTTTGCTGGTTTATGCTGGTCCTTGACCAGCTAAGGACCAGCTTAAACCAGCATCAAAACCTACCTAACCAGCATCCCAGCATCGAAACATACCTACCAGCATATGCTGTTTTTTTCACCAGGGGTAGCCAGCATGGCTCACCTGCTGAACACATTGTGCTATGTCCCGGTTGGGAAATGTGTTATTTCAAGCCCAGTCTAAAGAAGTTTTTTTTTTGTTGTTGTTGTTTTCTCTTTTCTGTTTAAAAGTGCACATTACTGATGTTTTTTTTGTTGTTGTTGTTGTTGTTGCTGTTGTTGTTGTTGTTTTGGATTGATGCTAAGAGTTTAGGACAGTGTATTTGTATGCATTTAGAAGGACTATTTATTGGTGAGGTCACCACATCATGGTCCAGCTTAAATATGGATTTAAAGTTCTTTTTGACATGGGACCATAGTCTAGACTATTTGGCAGACCGCTGGGTGCCCTTAGGCTAGCCCTAAGTTGGCCATAAAGGGCCAGTCCAGCCTTGTTTGCAGGGAACATGCTTCTGCCATGTTTTAGGATTACAGCATAAGTCAGAACAGCTTATACGTCTGATATAGCCTGAATACTCCTTGGCCCTGTCCCAAATCGCACCCTAAAACCTTGCGGTCTTCCTCTGAGTCCACACTTTCGTGATGTAATGTCGCTTTGACTGTCGAGTCAAAGTCTGCCACGGAGTTCACCTCAGTGTGGGCTCAGCAGAAGTGCGTATCGAGGGTGCATAGCAGCCACAAAGGAACGTTAAAATGATGAATAGGACACCCTACAAAAAAAAAAAAAAAAATTCATGATACTTTGGACCAACCTAAAAAAATTACTGTAATTTGTTATAGCTAAATTTATTAGTTTTCTATAACATCCAAGAATAAATTTTTACTTTGGACTAAACTAAATAAAATGCTGTAATTTTGTTACAAGCAATATTTATTAAATTTACTCAAGTCAAATTTCTGATTCAGTAAAAACTATATTTTAATAATACCTTAAACAAATTATTTTTTCTTTAGTCACGACTCACAAGACAAAACTTTACTTAATGTAGGTCAATATAATTACATTTTTGTTTGTTACAATTTAACTTTTACATTAGATTTAGGCATTTAGCAGATGCTTTTATTTAAAGCGACTTACAAATGAGGACAATAGAAGCAATTATGTGATAAGTCTCAGTTATATACATGTGTGTGTGTTTGTGTGTTAATAAAAGCCTAAATTAAATCTGTTCATCATATAAAGCAATCTTATCTCTTCACAAAAAAAAAAAAAAAAAAAAAAAAAAAAAAAAACACTCAATTGATATGGAATACTTTTAAAACACCTTCACAATCTTCTAGGATATTCTAAGTTTTGGCTACCTGAACTTTCAGTAGATGGACAGAAATATCTCAGGTTTCATTAAAATATCTTAATTTGTGTTTCAAAGATGAACCAAAGTCTTATGGGTTTGGAACAACATGAGGGTGAATAAATGACAGAAAGTTCATTTTTGGGTGAACCTAACTCTTGAAGTCTCTGTGTCCAACTGTAGAAACAAACAAACAAAGAAAAAAATGTTTCTTTTTCTTCCAAGCAGGGCTGGTTTTTCTTGTACTTGCAGAGTCAAGTCAAGTCACTGTTATTTATATAGCGCTTTTTACAATGCAGATTGTGTCAAAGCAGCTTTACAGTATTAAAAAAGGGCAATAGTGTGTTGAAACAGCGTGCCATTCTCCTCTGGCCAGACGAGACCAGAAGTTTATTTTTAATTTGCAAAAAAGTCAGATTGTGCAGAGGATCTGGTTCCCATGGTCTTGTCCTGATAGCCGTCTAGGTCAGGGGTGGCGAACTCCGGTCCTGGAGAGCCGCAGCCCTGCAGAGTTCAGCTCCAACCCTAATTAAAACTCACCTGCCTGTAGCTTTCTAGTAACCTTGATTAGCTTGTTCAGGTGCGTTTGATTACGGTTAAGAAAAACTATGCAGGGCTGCGGCTCTCCAGGACCGACGTTCACCACCCCTGGTCTAGATGATGTGGTCTTCGGAGGGGATCCGTCTCTGGGTCACATCTAGTTGTCCTGGTCTCCACTAACATCCAGAGCTGTAGAGGTCATCTCTAGGTGCTGTGACTGCACTGACCATCTGATCTGGATACAGACTGGATCTGGTGGCTACGGAGTCCTCAGAATCAGACTGAAACAGACTAATATTAGCACAGATGCCATTCTTCTTACAGTGTAACAGGTACATTGTGTGTTATGGGAAGTGTTCCCGGTTCTGGTTGACCGAATAATAGAAATGTGTTAGTGTTATGTGTATGCCAAGTTAAAGAGATGGGTCTTTAATCTAGATTTAAACTGACAGAGTGTGTCTGCCTCCCAAACACAGGTAGATTGTTCCAAAGTTTGGGAGCTAAATAATAAAAAGGATCTGCCACCCACAGTTGATTTTGATATTCTAGGTATTATCAAATAGCCAGAGTTTTGAGAATGCAGCGGACGTGAAGGACTATAATGTGAAAAGAGCTTGCTCAAGTACTGAGGTGCTAAACCATTCAGGGCTTTATAAGTAATTAGCAAGATTTAATGTAAGATGTAATGTAAAATGTATACAGTGTTTAATAGGGAGCCAGTGCAGTGTTGACAGAACTGGGCTAATATGGTCAGACTTCCTGGTTCTAGTAAGAACTCTAGCTGGGGTTGGAGTTTGTTTATTAAGCATGCAGAGCAACCGCCCAGTAAAGCATTACAATAACCTAACCTTGAGGTTATGAATGACCATTTCTGCATTTTCCATTGAGAGCATTTTAAGAAAAAGAATTACAATTAATAGTGATATACACATAAATGTCTGAGATTAATACCTTAAAGGGATCATCGGATACAAAGTTCACTTTTACATGTTGTTTGAACATTAATGTGTGTCGGCAGTGTATATACACATTTACCCTATAATGATAAAAATCCATGCAGTGGTTTTTAAATAATCTGTAAAAATAATATCCCCTTTTTCAAATCGAGCCATTCTCAATTGGCGTCACAGCGACAGAGGCCGCTCCCACCATAGTTGATTGACATGAGCTCTTACCTCAGATCAGCTGTCAGCAGATCAGACCTCCATTGTTTCGATGCAGGAGCAGGGATGTAAGTTAGGCAAGAATATCTCAGATTGAGCGATTGAGGTGTTGTGTTGCTGGATGTAATAATGAACATAGCAGCCGTCATTTACGCCTGACATCTGAAGATGCAGTGGATTACATTTGTTTGTGAAGGGAATGCGCCTCCCGATCTACATATATCTGTCTATGTTCGTGCGAATCATTCGTGATCCAGCTGCACTTACAGCAGAAGTGAGTATAAGGTTTTTTTTTTTTTTTTATGAATGTTTGCGATCGCCTTTCCTAATAATGTGCTAGTTAGCAAGTTTAGCGGCTAAATGCGGCTAAAGTAAACAGACTAGTCACTCCACAGAAAGAAGAGAGGGGCGGGGTGAGCAGAGCTCATTAAAATTTTAAGCAACCCGACCAGAACAGGATGATTTTTGCAGAGCTGATTTTGGCAAGGTAAAAAGGGTGTTGTTTTACACTATATTATAGACTTTTCATTAAGACCCTAACGAATCATATCAACTTGTGAAAAATGGGCATCCGATGACCCCTTTAAATAACAACAGCACTCAAAACAGCAAAGTACAGCATATATCAACTTACAACTGTATCACTTACAGTTGTCCTGTGACTCGATTACATCTCCAAACTGTTGTGAGAAATCAGTTAAAACATATTTTCTGAAAAAAACAAACACTGACAGCCATTACCATCTGGATTAAAGGAAAATAAAAGCATAGACAATAAACAGTAATACACATGAACTATAACTCTTTATGTTATGAACCAATATATTGATTCACATTTAATTTTCTCCCAAAAGTTTATATTTGCATAAGACATAACAACTGTTTATGTTAAACTCACAAAGATGGAAGTGGAAGTGTGTGTCAGCTGCGGTCTCGATGCGGGAAAACAAGATGGCCGTCAATCAGAAAATCAACCTAAGCCTCAGTGATGTCAGTGTGGTTTTCACAGAACGTACAATTTTTGATTTGATGTGAAGCCAATACTTAAATTACACCAGCAAAACTTACTTTTACTTCCAATTAACTAAATAATGTACTTTAGCTTAATGACAAGACAGAAAAGTACATTTTTTTAAGCCAAACCAAGTATGTTACTTTAAAAAACAAAAATGTTTTTTAAAGTAACAACACAGCATGTGCACTTTTTTTAGTGTATGGTCTTGAGGATTTAACGGACACACACAGCGGCCATTGTAAGTCTGTAATATCACAAGTGCACACAAATTGTTCCACTTGGGACAGGGCCTATAGGGCCCTGTTTACACTTGGTATTAAGATGCGTTTGGTCGATAGGATCACAAGCTAAATACAGGTGTAAACTGGGTGTGAAACATTTTGAGCTTGTCCACTTTCAACCACTTCCAGAAGTAGTCGAAAAAGCATTTGACCAGATGGCTTTCATGGTGTAGACACTGATGTGGTCGAATGCATTCGAGCAGCCACAAAAACCTATTCTCTGCCTACAGACCTAATATTGACGGTTTAAAATCAATAGTGGCCGCAGTTTGGTGCGCTATAACTTTAGCCCTCCCCTCTCGTGTTTTGATGCCAACAGAGGAATCCACCAGTTCACCCTCCTCTTGACGAATTCAGTACCACGCGTGTAATCTGGTCAGAAGTGGTCGAAAGTGGACAGAAGAGATGGATTAAAACACCAGCTGTAAAGGGGTATGTGTCTCAGTTGTTCACTTGTGATCTGATCGACCAAAATGCATCTTATTACCAAGTGTAAACAGGGCCTAGGAGTTATTAAGGCAAAAGGTTTTCACCCTTGATACAGAAATGTGGGCCTTTTTGTAGGTTTGCTATAGGAATTCTAAGGATTAACATCAGTTAGAAAAGGTATAACAACCCTAGTCAAGACAGTTTGAAAGCTGTGGGACGAGTTACATTTGTCAAGCCAACATGATTCATTCACTTTTTCAAGCCTTTTCAGCAGATAAGACTGTGGATGGCTGAATGCCACTGAGATGATTTACAGTGTTTTGCTCTCTGGAGGTTAGGAAAAGGTTCCTGACAAGGTTTCAGGCATTGGGACAGTCTCTGTAAAACATGACAATAAATTTTAATCTTTCAGGTTGTCTGAAAAGGAAGGAAAAGTATTTGATAACAACACAATAGGGTCACATTACAGTCCTTTATTTGCTACAACAAAGACAAGTTTTCTTCCAGTGCATAAAGGAGGGAAGTATTAATTAGATATCCATACACACATTTTATTTTTAAAGAAAATTTTACAGACTACAAACGGTCCTTAGCAATACCAGCCACTCTCTCTGAAAAAACCATAATGTCGTTCCTTGCTTTTTTAAATTTAATGCATTAGGACTGTTTTATTACATACAGTTTTGGAGTTACAAGACAAAAATATTGTTTGATTCCTGAAATTCCAAGGGTAAATTTTCCACTGACCTAACAAGACGTGGTAAAGTCAGTAACCTTCTTAGTGCATAATTTATATTTCTATTATTTATATCTATTTCTATATATCCGTCAGACTATTGCCATTTATCTGTAAACAAATCAGCTCAAAAAATGATTTAAGTTGGCTGGTCTGTGGCAGTATGTGCCAGCTTTTAGAGGTCTGAAGAAGGTTTTGTAATGACTTTTCAAAATGATATTAAGCAGCAGTAGGCAGTGTTGCTGAATCAATATTAAACAAGCCAGATGCAAAAAAAAAAAAAAAAAAAAAAACACATATGAAAAGCAGAAAAGGGACATCAACATAATAAAATTGTCTCAAGCCAAAGCAAACATAACAGACACTTTATACCTAGCTGCAAAAAAGTTTGCCAATATTAATTTGCCTCTGGTTCCGTTAAGATATTTCTTTGGATTTTTATCATGGAATTTTTCAATTTATAGCTGAAATAAGATCTGGGGTTAATGTAACCTGACGATATTTGAACATTTTGCTCTACGGCATTAACTGCACACACTCACACCCCAAACATTCTTGTATATAATCTAGTTACTTATTAGAAACATACTTTTTTTTTTTTTTTTTTTTTTTAGTAAACAAAACAGCTTCAAAAATAACATTTTCAGTGTGGGTGGGTGTGATTTACGTTGTAGAACGAAACATTTAGGTACTGTCCAGTTATATTTATTACAGACCTTATTTTACTCATAAATAGCAAACCCAATAGGTAAATCTTGAGGCCAGTGGCAAATTAGTCTTCCAAGTTTTGGCGTCATGACTGCATCACTCTGTCAGTAGCTCTGATGACCAACTTACACGTGACCAAGCGTTCATTTACAGAGACATACTTTATTCAAGGCAGTCAACTTCATGGTCTCACTAAAAAAAATAAATAAATAAATAAAATACATTACACTAATGTTGTTTTTGGAAAATAGTTATCAACTTCCTTCAAAGCATTCTTAAAGAATCTTGGTCAAACATGTTAAGTGTAAGTGTTTAAAGTAAGTTGTAAACTTAAGTCTGTTCAGAAAATAAAATGTCTTTTCTTCCTTTCTCATTTAACAGGTGCTTGGTTTAAACATCTAAATAGGTGTCCATGTTCCTTTCTTCAGAAGTTGATTTAAACTGTGGATTTGTGACATTGTTATCTTGCTAGCCAAACTCAATCTGCGCATTTTTGTTTCACAATTAAACATTACTGACATACAAATTGCTTTGGGAGTATGGAACATCTCTGTTTTTTTTTTTTGTTTTGTTTTGTTTTTTTGGTGCTGGATGGAAAGTCCTCCAAAGGAAATTATTTTCAGGCTAATTCGTTTTGGGCTTCATGCAGCATGAATGGATGGTTTGGCTTATTTTGACATTGTTCAGAGTTTTCTGAAATTGCTGAAATTGTGATTTGTGCACAATGCTCTGCAACTCATAGTGTTGTGCAGATCGTATAGCTGTTAGACAACTTTGTCTACTTACTGTTTTAATATTTAGATTTTTAGACTGCATAATACGAAAAAATGTACTGTGAGAGATATGAGAACATATGTCCAGTAACCACCACCATGATTAACTACTTGACTGACAGTCCTGAAACCCACAGACACTAGGTTGGAACATGCTGGGAAGATGAACGGCTTGAGGTGCAGTGTGTACATTGGGTGTTAGAGTATGTGTGTAAGATTATGGTGAGGGATAGTGAGCTGTGTTGAGGCAAATAGCTCTGCCGAATGTTCAGCCGGAGAAATGTTTATATTAGTCTGTGATTAACACCGTCCAGGTGCTCTCTTGGCCGTGGCGGCTGCTGCTGCTTCAAACACTCACGCATTTTCTCTGTAGCTGGCTGCAGTCATCTATATTTACAGAACACTGTGGGCCAACACACTGAACTGTTGACCACCATTTATTCTATGAATGTCTCATAAATGGTTCTTCTCCGAAGATATAAGTGCATTGGAGGTTGGGGGAGGGGTGTTGAAATTCCACAACGGAAAACCATAAGTCGTTGTGTATGTTTCTAGAGTGTGACAGTGAGGTTGGTGAGGGTCTGTTTCAGAGACTGATACTGCAGACAGCGTTCTGTGACGGTTCTGAGTTTTCATTAACCCTATCTCCTCCAGTCTAGACAGGAAGGCCCCACACCGAAGCAAACAACCATTCGCACTGTCATCCCAGTTAGTCCAGCATGTGTGTACAATTCAAACTGGATGTACATCTGTCGACCATTACTATTAGCTTACTCACTGGAATTTTCTACTTTTTTAGAATATAGGTGTCGAGCTTTGAGATTTGTGTCATGTTGTAAAATTAATATCAGGAAACACTTCCTCACGCTAAAACCACACAAGTTTTATGTAAACATCAGAGGTGAAATTGGAATAAAACTGTTTTTCTCCTTCAAATTTTTGTTAAACTGATTTTTATTTTATTTTTTCTCAGAAGACTGAGGCAAATGGGGGCAAAGACCCCATCTTACCCACATTCGGTGGTCTGCTGAATCCAGAAGGAGCTACATAAATAAACTGCACCGCTGGGCTGCAAGGGTGGCCTGTGCCATACTTGGTTGGGGACGTGGGGTTCTGGTTAGTGTTAGAGCTGCCACAACACCCCCACGTGCCTTGCCTCCACCGCTGTCTCAAAGTAGGCACAGCCATGCTGCAGATCCAGAGACATTCCTGGCATTTTTTGGCAGGTAGAGCCAGTTTAGAGATAGCTGGACTGGTGAGGTGTGTGCTGGATCACTGATGGCATGTTGCTTATGTCATTACTTTCACTTTGAACAAGAATGGGAACCAAAGCCATATCCTGGAAAGTTTTGACTCTTACTAGCATGAACAGAGACACATGCTGAGGCTGAGCTATGCCCACGGCAGAAGGTCCAACAAAGGAAAGTCTTCTGTTTCATTTCATTCTTTTCTCTCAATCTCACACATGCATCCCTTTATTTTCATTCATATTCCATCTACCCTCAGTTCTCCTCTTTATAAGAGTGAGCATATGCATGAGCGCAGCTGTGCAGCGTCTTGCTTAGGCAGCTCTTACTGAACTTGGCGTGCTCTGACAAAATCCATTTTGTGATCAAGTCATGATTAGAGTGATATGGTCTTGGCTCCTCAGCGTTTGCACTAAATGCACAGCTGTCTCACACACAGAGTGAGAACACACACATACAATATTACTTGCATATGACAAGGCAGACTGCTTTAGTGAAAATGCCTAGTTTCTGATTATAACTTTCATTTATGATTGTTTGTTGCACTGCAACAAAATGTTCAGATATTGTCCTAATGTGGCATATACAACATGGCAACATTTTGCAGAGTGGTGAATTTTTAATTGTTTATTGACCAAAGGCAGAAGAAAATGAATAATTAAGGTTGATATAAAGTTTTAAATCTTGACTATTTACTGTGTATCCATTATAAAATAATCAACAGAGGAAAATGACTCATTTGATGTTAATGTAAACCAAATGGGCATTTCGCAAACACCCACACCACCCCAGCTTCATCTCAGTCATTTGAGATGGTCCACAAGTCCCTCAAAGTGACCACACTAAAATCTTTTTGTTTGTTTGTTTGTTTGTTTTTTTTTTTTTTTCATTTATCCTCTTCCATCCCAATTCAGCTGATAAAGTACATGAGCTCTGCAACAATGCACAGCTCTCAGTTTATTCTTGTGTGGTTCAAATGCTTTTTGTTACTGCATTTTGAGAGAACCCTCACAACTTTGCCTTAAAAATATTTCCCCTATTTTCCTATTTGCATTCAGCTCAGGCTTTTGATTAACATGGGGAGCTCTACACATACAGAACCCAGCTTTTGGCTCCTCGTGTTTCCATCACTTTGTTTCACTGGCGTCACTTTGTTTGGTCTCATTAGGAGGTTTGAAGTAGGTCATTGACTAACCGTCTTCATCTGACATAAATGGCAGGTTAGTGAAAATAGCGCACATAAACAGTCACTCAGATGAATTGATCATCGGAGCGAGGTTTGCGTGCAAATGGTCTGATGAGCGGCAGGGCATAAAATCGGCAACTGTGGCGTGGGCGTGATTTGTGAACGCGTTTGTATATTCGTCCTTGTGTGCATGCTTGAAGGTATGCAAGCTCTCCCGCTTGTTTGTGTATGTTCATCGGTGGTGGTAAATGAGCGCGTAGGTGTTTTAAGACACACAAGCGCACACACATATGCAGTGAGAAGGTTTTCATTAGCTTGATCAATATGAATGTCCAATCCCATTGCTTGTGTTTCTCTGCCAAGTCGTTGAACATGCTATTTACATCTGTCCCGTCAGCACTCAATCCATCTCACACATCAGAGAGGCATCCAATCAGAGTGCTGGATGAGAAATATCTCTCACACTCATCATCACGCTGATTGATTCATCATGTGTCCTCCTAACCAAGAGGTTACTGACAAGACTCAGGAAGGCCATGTGGACTGGGTCAGAGGTGAGACTGCTTATGAAAAGTTGAGTTTGTATTGCGAAAAGTAGCATTTCTACAGGTTGACCACTGAGTGGGTCTAACGGAGGTCTTGTCAGTAATATCCAGCACTCCTGTTAACCCCAATACCACCCTACTCCTCTGCTCTTTCAATGTTATGCTTTTTCACTCTGTAATTGCTTGTAATTTGCTTGTTGACAGAATCCCCAGCTTGTCTGGCCTCTGACGCGGCTGTAACCGGAGCCCTCTGGAGGAGGATGAGGACACATTTGGCTAATGCACCAAAACACACATACACGCTCGCTCTCTCTCTCTCTCTCTCTCTCTCTCTCTCTCTCTTACACACACAGACACGCACACACACACATCTTGTCTTGCCTAATTATGTGGACTGCATGGCTAACCGATGTAGCACAAACTAAACTGTGATGGTAAGGACTACCCAGCTCATTATTTGTTGCTTTGCTGCAACCAAGGTCAAATGATACCTCACCTGCCAAACAGTGCCAAGATGGCCTGCCAGCTGCAGAGGAGAGAGGAGAGGGCTCTGATGCTGATGCAAGAACATTCGAGCAGAAGGCGGTGGGGGGTATTTCTTCACCTCTGCTGACGTTGGTCCAGTGAGAGAATTTATTAAGCTGTCACCTGAGAGCAAACAACATCTTATTCATACATACTTTCTCTCGTGAAGTTTTCATCCCTCTGTTCTATATCTCATCTTAAAGAGACTCATATGGTGCTGTTTTCCACATTTAATCTGTTAACAACTCTTGCCTAATTTTTCAAGGAAAATTCTTGCTTGAGGTGTTTTCAGTAGACTTCATTATAAATGACTTGCTGTTAAGGCCTGTAAACATGATCAAGTGGAATAATAATTAGATTACCATCTAATATGTTATTATTAGCGAATTATTATTTAGGCATCATTTTTATTTAATAATTAATCTTAACTTTATTTTAGTTAAATGTTTATTTCATCTCTATATTAACGTAACAGGCTGTTTAGGTAGTTAACATTATATTTGGGAAGCTGGCATATTCTGAATACATGCATGTGAAAAATAAATTACACTATAGGGCTATTTGAAATTAACTTGTGAAGGCCAAAATGTGATTAAAAATGATACCAAAGAAATTGGGAGATGAGATTTTAATAATGTATTTGTAGTTTTGTATTTGTAAAACTGAAGTGCCCACGAACATGTTCTCCTCATACTCATTGGCCCAAAATATTTGAAAAATAGCATGTGACAGTACTTTACATTACTGTTAACAAATTCTGGACCAGATCTGCTTTCAACCTCTTATACATTATAAATGATCAAACAGAGGTGAAGTCTGTGTCAGTCTCTCGTTTCATAGATGACAGATTACAGTGCAAGTTTTTTCAGTAGTTAGATGCACTTTTTTACATATAAAGCTATCAATATGTGGTGTGTAAAATATGCCTGTTTTCTGCACGATACACACAATAAGAACTGGTAAAACAGAAAATACTCAAAAATATTTTCTTAAAAAAAATAAATAAATAAATAAATTGATGAGACTGAAAAAAATCTAATAAATCTTAAAAAACATACAACTTAATAATAATAATAATAATAATAATAATAATAATAATAATAATAATAATAAAATTCTCAGGGTTACTCCACTGGACATTTGAAAACCTGAACTAACCTTTACATGTAATGTTATTTAAAGATCTATCAATATCTAGCTTTCCTTTTCTTTATCACAATCTCTGGACAGTAAAGATATTTTGACTTTGTGTCTCACAAAAGTATTAAAGTAAAATTCAGATCTGTTTAAATATTTTTTGAATAACTTAATATATTCAGGGAAAAATAAATAAATAAAATAAAACTGAGTGTGACACACTGTTGATGCCCGTGCACCTTGATTAAAATAAGAATAGCTAAAGAATAATATATACTAAATTATCTAATTTCAGTTAAGACTGCTTTTTCCAGGAAATATCTTAATGTGTTTTTATTGATTTGTTTATTAAAACAGTGACATTTAAAAGTTTTTATATATTATTTAATGCTGTTTTTGTTAGGCAACTCCGAACGTCACTGGTGTCCGAAAATGTCTCAGGTCACACGATTCCCATAAACACACACACACATAGTGTATCTGTTAAACAGTGATGTCTAAAGATGTGTGGCATTAGAGTTCTGACTAAGACGCACTGAAAGGTCTCGTAAAATATGACTCTCTCTCTCTCCCTGGACAGATAGTGACCTCAAGGAGGCGTCTACTGTGGATTTGGCTCAGACAGAGTGATGGTGATGAGTTGGCTTTACTGTGTGTAATCCTACGATTTGTTTGCCTTTTATGCTTGCATTTCAACAGAGGCCACCCAGGAGAATCTCCCTCTCTTTCTCTCTTTCTCTCTCTCTCTCTCTCTCTCTCTCTCTCTCTCTCTCTCTCTCTCTCTCTCTCTCTGTCAGTTTGGGTCACAGAATTGCAGCCTCTGCCCAGAAAACTTTTTGGCAGGAGCTGCTGCATGTCCTGTCTTACCACTGATTCTCTGTTTACTCTAAAGGGTTCCTGAACTCTGAAATTACAGATATAAGTCATATCATCTCTCCCTCAGCAGACCAGTGTTCTTTCTCTTTCTCTGCCATGAGCCACTGCAGTTTTTGCGTCACAATACTGCTGCTTTCTTGGCACTGTGTTTCCTCCATCTTTAGAACATACTTTTTTATGTCAGTGTGTTCTGCTGCCCAAAAACAGTTGTCTCCTACTGAATTACCGTACACCTTCAATTATTATAATTTTTTTTTTTTTTTTTCTGTGCGCCAAACCACTGTTTTTATGAGTTGTTTCCCTGTGTTTGCATTGCTAACACCCTAATCTGGCACACTGATTTATGGAGCTACTCACAAATATTTTAAAGTTGTTTAGCTCATGTTGTAATGTCAAATTCAAACATTGATGAGTCATAAATTATTTTCACAATTATTTCACAAGTCTTCACATTCCTGCATTTATTGGCATTACATTTGTAGATAATTATTATGGTTGTGTAAGTTTTGAAGTGATTCTGTAATGCAGGAAATGCAGCGACTGTCCATCATTGATGTGAGCCTTCATCGCCTCTTGAGGAATGTGTATTTATAATTATGGTCTCACTTTAGTTTAGGGACCAATTTTCACTATTAACTAACTATTGACTATGACTTTTGCCTCATTATATTCCTAATTTGCTATTTACTAATGGTTAGTAAGGTATGTGTTACGTTTAGTTTTGGGGTATGATTAAAAGATCTAAAATATGGTCAATGCAGAATTAGTCATTGATATATGCTTTGTAGGTACTAATAAATGACCAATATGATAGTAATAATCATGCTAATAGTGAGCTATTATGCTAGTTAATGGTGAGAACTGGTCCTTAAACTAAAGTGTTGTCATTAATGTGAGATCATATTTAACCAGATATGAACGATTTGTAATGATTGTAGACCCCGATCAGTTCTGAAACAGGACAGAAGGTTTGTTTCGGTGATCTGTATGATATTTACACTGTGTGGAAGCTTATCTCTTCAATGTTATTTTGAATGCTGAATATAGAGATTTATTCTGTAGTGTATAGAAGTAAAATAAATAAATAAATAAATAGTTGAGTAGAAGTAGAAAGCCTGACCAGAAGGATTGTGGGTAAGAAGCATAGAGATAATTCAGAAAGGTAGATTTCTCTTTTTCAGAAAAATATATTTAAATTAGCATATATTTTAACATATATTAATTTAGATGCTACTTGGCAGAGAAACGTTTTATTCTAGTTATTATCCTGATGTATTTAGAATAAATAAAAACACACTTCTCTAGTTCACGGGGTCTGCTATTGTATCTGTTCTTCATTTACAAGAAATGAAGACCAAAGGGTTCAACTGAAATTATAATAGTGTCCTTTTAAAATTGATTAAATTGACTCTAAGGCTTTGTCTAATTTTAGAATGAATGATGATACAAAGTTTAATAAAATTTTTATAATGATTAATGTTTTGGTGTTATGAGTAAACCTTACTGTATGTCTAAAAATATTTCATAACTAGCTACTCAAAGGGGTTTCAATATTTGCTTTGGCTGGAGCCTTAAAATAGCCTTGAAGTTTAAATCTTTTATGCAGATTATACTGTCGTGAAATACTGACCAAAACATCACACCAAGTTTTACATTCAAAGACTTGAGAACTGTATTTTGAGTAAGAACATTGAGCAATACTCCAGTAATTAATAATATTATGTTGCAATCAATGCTTTCAACTAAATATAACAACAACAACAATAACAGCAAAAGTGACTTTTTTCTGCACATGAACCCTGCACCTGAATAACAATATGGAATCTGTGATCACTCTGCTAGTGTAACATTGTGAATGAGCAGCTTACGCTGAATCTGTACATGCTCTGGAATGCTTTAAGGCCCTTTCACACTGAATGCGATAATTTAGTGCGATGACCCTTTTGAATCGAAACAACCTATGGAGTTATTCACACCAGGTGTGAAAAAGCAAGTATTTATTTTTTTTTTTTTTCAATCTGTGTGTTTTTTTTTTCCCCGTCGCTCTGTGATGAAACAGGCTGTCAAGATAGATTTGACCATAGGTCACATGCATGGACCAGCTGTTGTTGGACAAAAGAGGAGAGTGGTGGCACTGTTTCGAAAACCATTGTAAACAAACACAGAGGAAGAGATAGCCAGGTAAATTTCAGTTTAGCTTACACAACTCCTGGGTTTTAAGTTCCATGAAAGTGGATTGAGTTTTAGCAGCATTCATTACCATAGCATCTTATACTTAAGCTCCATGTTCTGGGTAAGAAATCTCAAACTGAAATTGGACCAATCAGATGTGAGCAAAGTGGCACATGTCTGACTCAAAAAAAAGTCACTGCCCCCAGTTTCTCTTTCTTCAAATTAAAGATCCAAATTAAACATGAAATATTAACGCAAATAGACATGATTATGACAATATATCCACTTTAATTCACAACTGGAAGTTATTACAATCACTTGATGATGGTTTAAAGTGGTTTTTGAGCAAAAACATTATTAATCACATGATGTCTGAAGTGTAGCTTGATGCTAATTGTACCTCTAAATATATTTTAAGATGTACTCTTGTAAGCATTATAAATAGTTTGTGTTCCTGGTGTAAACTTTAATTATCTTCATTTAAAGAGGTCGTATGATGCGTTTTCATGTTTTACCTTTTCTTTAGTGTGTTATGTTGCTGTTTGTGCATGTAAAAGATCTGAAAAGTTAAAAAGTCTCCCACAAATGGACTTTTTTTCTGTCTAAAAGAGAAGGCTGACCGAAACTTGCCAAAAATGCCCCAATCAAATTCTCCCTGACATGTCTACATCAGCAATACTTGCATAATGCTGCCCAAATGTATATGCAAAGAAAGAATAATACCTGTGGTTTCATGTATCGCAGTGGAGTTGTTGCCGCCATTTTGTAGAGACACTGTGTGTTACTAGGCGAAAGCAAAAGCACTTTATTTGGCCTTTCAAAACTTGAAAGTGGATGATTAGAATACAGATGTTAAGATTTATTCACACAGTACAACCTAAATGTTTGAGTGTGTGCTGCACATTTTACGGAGGACAGTTTGATGAACCTGATCAAATACAAGGCTGTTTCTAAAAAATAAATAAATAAATAATTAAATAAAAATAAACAATTCCAACTTCCCAGCGGGCACCTTGATGTCAATTTGACGTCAAATATTAGTCAAGATTTGACCAAGATGCTTTATAGCATAATTTTAATTTCAGCTTGGATGCCAATTTCTTCTGGTGGTTAATTATGTAAAAATAGGAGGTTATCCTGCACTGAAATTGGTTTAATATATGTGTAGGCCAATATGTTTGACGTTCAGTGTACGTCAAATCAACGTCAAGTTTTAAACGTTTAATTGATGTCATATCGACGTCGTATTGACATCAATGATTAGTATGTTTAATCAGAATTTATGTGGTGTACTATGAATTTGTCATTAGCTTGATTAAGTTTAAATAGAATTATTTTTTTTCTTAAATGAGGTTTTGAAACACATCCATGTCATCTTTTGAACCATGATGTGTTGGATTTGTGCATGGAACACAACTGCTGTATGTGGACTTGTAACTTCAACTAGAAATTTATTGTTATTATTATTATTATTATTATTATTATTATTATTATTATTATTATTATTATTATTATTATTATTATTTTTACTCATGCTGAAATTGAAGATAAACAGTCGAGTGATTATTAAATTTACCAAAAATACTTATTTATTTATTTATTTATTTTTATTTATAGTGCTATCATAATACTGTATACTGGCAAATACAGCATTATAGATGTGACATTTTGTGTTAAGGATGTGACATAAATTCTTGAATATGTATGTGTTACCAATATACTAAACCATCTGCTTATATTTTAATAAACTCTTGTTGATAGAGTCTAAACATCAGAAAAATATCAGTCTATATAGTTTTCTATGTTAAAAAAGAGAAATAATCATGTGTTATGGATGTGACAAAAAAGGACACCGTTTTTGAGAGAATAGGTCTATACTTTGTAGGATTTCTTCAAATTAAAATGCACAAACCAGATGCAATAATACCCAACAAATAGAGAAGCGATGGCTCTTCAAAGAATAATGTTATTTTAATTTTGATAAATATGTACTGTTATGGATGTGACAAGCCTGAAAATAGCACTTACCAGACTATGGAAAATCATGCACTACAAAAAAAATAAAAAAATTAAAAAAATAAATAAAAAAATGCTTTAAAAACCTTAAGAGAGACCTGGGTCATGGCTATTTGTACCACCAAATGTTCACATCTGTGCTGTCAGTATAGAAAAAAACTTTGGTAAAAACGTTATTTTTTCATGGTACGGTTGACTTTTACATGGAATTACCTTTTGCTGTTATTACGATATAATTGTAAAACCAGCATTTACAGTATTACAACAACAATTATTAATTATTGTAAAATTTACATTAGGCCTAATTTTTCACAGTGAATTTTTTCACTTTCACATTTCATGTCTGGTGAACAAAAACAGGCTTCCCTTCAGATTTTAAAATTATTCAGATTTCCTTAATTGACCAAGATGTAATGTATGACCCTATAAAATCAATTTTATTTTTTCCATTTTTTTTCTTTTTAATTCTTCTTGACTCCAACAGACAAATAAAGAATATATATATTAATAATAAAAAGTATGTCTAATTAATTGAAATCATGAAAAAAGTAATTTAACAGTAATTTATTAAAAAGGTTATTAAAAGTTTAAAAAAAAAATACATTTTTTGGGCTCTATGAAACATGCATTTTATTTTCTCAAATTCAGTTTGTGTTTTCCAATAATTTTCTGGAATTATGAAAAAGGTAGGGCCATAATGGCCATTTATTGAGAAAGCATTCTCTGGTGTTAACACACCTGTAGATGGTGCTCTTTTACTCATTTCCGGGTTTCCGTTGAAACGCGTCATCACTGCCTTGTGAAAATTGGTCCATTCTGAAGATTCCGAAGCTTCCAGAAAGCGGATCTCTGACACGTTTTATCAGGTGAGTAAATGTGTTATCTTATGAAATATAAAACAAGTTATATTGGGTAACTGTTAACACTTAGAAGGTTGTGTTAGAATGAACTATGACTTGCAATGACAGCAACGTGCAATGATTTTTTTTTTTGTGTGTGTGTGTGTGTGTGTGTGTGTGTATTCGAATTTCCCGCCAGTATGTGGCCTGTATATTAACGTTACCAGTGTGGTTGAAGCTTTGGCTATGTGAACATATAGACCATTTCGCTAGATGTAAACATACTGGTCCCGATATACACTTCCCGTTTCTTTTTTTTTTTTTTTACTTTACACAAACATCACAAAAAAATACAACCAACATAACATTTGACGGATGAAAATGTTACATTAGCACCTTTAAGATGTATTTGTATATGTGGAAAAAAAAAAACAAAAAAAAAAAAACAGGAAGCTTCTGGACCAGTGTTGTTTACATCTAGCGAAATGGTCTATAAAATATGACTATAAGCATTGTATTGTAAGTCTAACATTAATGATTTTGAAATGATTTTGAAATGTCAAGGGGATGATGCGTTAACTGTTTGTGTTCAGACTAGAGCTCCGCGTTAATTATTTGAATCTTAACGAACATCTCCCTGCTTTCACGGGGGTCCGTGTATTTGTGAGTCCATTCATTTTTTCGTTATTTATCCCAGAAATTAAATACGGAAAATGCGGTTTCTTCTTGTTCAAACTGTGATTAATAAGCAGAAACATACCTTTTCACTATTATTTCATTAAAATAAGAGATTGTTTCATTAGAAAGAATGCTCCCCTTATGTAGATTGCATGCAACACATTCAGAGAATGATTAAGTTATCTTAAGTAAGCTGTTGCAGTTGCCAGAGTCCCAAACTGAAATAACACTTCTCTAAAAGTAGGCTTTTGAGTATGGATGAGATGTACTTAAGCAAGTGTTCATACTGGAATTATCAGAGAATATAGAACACACACCTTGTAAAATATGTGAATTCTATTTTGTGTAGCGCCAATTTTAGTCGAATCGGGTTCATGTAACACTTGTCAGTTCAATTTTGCATCTGAAAAATAGGACATTTTAAAATTGGACTATGTTGACTTTGTCCTGCTGGTGCAGCTTGCTTGGAAATAATAGTGAGGATCACTGAGCCACTAGTTGGTTATCCATGCTTATTTAAAGAGTTTTAATTACTTTGTGGATTGTTATGTTAGTACGAGTGATGGTTAGTTGAAAATGTATACTGTATTTTAAAATGAGTGATACAAGTGTCTCTATCTTCATTCAGGTGCTGTACAGCAGTCAAAACCATCATCGTCAGAGGCTGGCATTAAAAAAATTCATGCAGAATTATCTCCGGTCTGCTCCCGACAGATGTGGGGGTATGGGACGCCGAAAGGGCCAGACAGCGATTGATCTGTGTTCTGATTCTGAATAGGTACAAGCTAGAATTTACACTACCAGTCAAAAGTTTATGAACCGGAAGATTTTTAATGTTTTTTTTAAGAATTTCTACTATTTACGAATTGTACTATTTTAAAATGTAATTTATTCCTGTGATTAAAGCTGAATTTTCAGCATTATTACTCCAGTCTTCAGTGTCGCATGATCTTTCAGAAATTATTCTGAAAATACTGATTTTCTGTTCAAGAAACATTTATTATTATTATTATTATTATCAATATTAAAAACAGTTGAGTACTTTTTTTCTGGATTTTCTGTTAAATAGAAAGATCCAAAGATCTGAAATATAATTTATGTAAAATAAAAAGCTTTTGTAACATTATACACTACACCATTCAAAAGCTTGGAGTCATATATAAATATATATATATATATATATATATATATATATATATATATATATATATATATATATATATATATTATATTATATTATATTATAGAAAATAATACTTTTATTTAGCAAGGATGCATTAAATTGATCCAAAGTGATGACAAAGACATAATGTTACAAAAGATTATTTCTATTTTAGATAAATGCTTTTCTTCTGAACTTTCTATTCATCAAAGAAACCTGAAAAAATACTACTTTGCTGTTTTCAGCATAATATAATAATAATAATAAAAAAATAATATGTTTTTGAGCAGCAAATCATAAAATTAGAAGGATTTCTGAAGGATAATGTGACACTTAAGACTGGAGTAATGATGCTAAAAATTAAGCTTTGAAATCACAAAAATAAATTATATATAAAAAATATATTCAAAGAGAAAACAGCTATTTTAAATAGTACAAATATTTGAAAATTTTATTGTGTTTGCTGTACTTGGATCAAATAAATGCAGGCTTAGTGAGCAGAAGAAAATTATTTAAAAAAACATTAAAAATCTTACTATTCAAAACCATTTGACTGGTAGTGTATCTACATAGTCTATCTACAGTATGTTGTTAATTGGCCTTTTTTATGCTTTTGATTTACATTGTTACATTTACTGTAGTCCCTTTACGAGATAAAATCCAGTTCACATTTGTATTTTGGAATTGTATCTTGATAAATAAAATAGTTCTTACATTTATTACTGTTGTGTCATTATTTTGGTTGTCTAGAATAGGACATAAATGTGTGAAAGTAATTGACGTTAATTTTTGATGTCAAGTTTTTGACGTCAATTTGATTTACGTTTTTGACCTTTTTTTGACGTCAGTGTTTGTCAATTTGACATTAAGTTTATATGCCAATCTGGCGTCAAGTTTTTGACGTCAATTTGATTTACGTTTTTGACCTGTTTTTTGACGTCAATTTGACATTAACTTTTAATAACCATAAAGCAGTCCGATCTTTCAACAATCCAATGGGTAATCCGAGAATCGTATATGAGAAACCAGGCAATGAAGTCAAACCTTGAAAACAGTCCACACAAGCAAACAGTCCAGAAAGGGTAATCCGTGAAATCAGTGGTCAGAGAACGAGGCAGAATCATACACGTGCAAACAAACAGAATAATCAGGAAAACGCTCGGTAAGGCAGGTTAACTGGCAATACTTCGCGATGTGCAAGCACATGGTCACAGCTTAAGTAGTCCCAAACAGGAAGTGAATGTAGAAGCAGCAGAGGGAGCGCACAGTCAGTACTCAGGAGATGGCTCCCTCTGCTGGCTTGGCATTACAGAACCCCTCCCTCTAGGAGCGACTCCTGGAGCTCGGCGAGGACGTCCCCGTGGTCGTGGTGCTGGACGGTCGGGTCTGGCTCGATGGAACTCCTCGATGAGAGATGGATCCAGAATGTCGTTGGCGGCCACCCATGACCTCTCCTCAGGTCCATAGCCCTCCCAGTCCACCAGATATTGGAGCTGACTCCCTCTACGCCGAGAGTCCAGTAACTCCTTTACCTGATAGGCGGGCATGCTGCCTACATCCAGGGGTGGCGGTGGTTCTGGGGCCATCTGGCCGGGGTCAGCCTCCGGGTGGACCGGTTTGAGGAGGGACACATGGAAAGAGGGAGAGATACGATAGTTAGCAGGAAGCTCCAGCTGGTATGTTACGTCATTAATTCTCTTAAGAATCTTGAAAGGGCCTACATACCTAGGGCTGAGCTTCCTGCTGGGCAGCCGCAGCTTGATGTCCCTCGTAGAGAGCCAGACCCGTTGTCCAGGTTGGTAGGGAGGGTGTGGACGGCGGCGTCTGTTGGCTTGGATCTCCTGATTCCGTTTAGCCCGCTGGAGACGCACATGAGCACTGTCCCACACCCTCTCACTACGCTTAATCCAGTCGTCAACAGCCGGAACCGAGGAAGGTTCCCCCGACCACGGGAACATGGGGGGCTGAAACCCCAGGACGCACTGAAAGGGGGTGAGGCCTGTAGAGGAATGGGTGAGTGAATTTTGGGCATATTCTGCCCAGGGGAGAAATTCTGACCACCTATGTTGTTCACGACTGCAATAGGTGCATAGGTATCGGCTGATCTCTTGATTTAATCTCTCCACCTGGCCATTGCTCTGAGGATGATATCCTGAGGTGAGGCTGATGTTAATATCTAGCTGCTTACAGAAAGCTTTCCAGACCTGGGAGGTGAATTGCGTTCCTCGGTCACTGACAATATCCTCGGGTAAACCATAGACACGGAAGACGTGATTGAAGAGAGCTAAGGCCGTTTCCATGGCTGTGGGTAAACCCTTTAAGGGAATCAGACGACATGACTTGGAAAATCGGTCAATGATTACTAGAATAGTTGTGAATTCATTGGAAGGTGGCAGATCAGTGACGAAATCGATGGAGAGACGAGACCAGGGTCGTTGTGGAATGGGTAATGGTTGAAGTAGACCTGAGGGTAATTCTTTGGGGGTCTTGGATTGGGCGCAGACTTGGTATGATTTAATGAATGTGGTTGTGTCCTTGGCCATTGATGGCCACCAGAATGAGTTCTTTAACAGGTGTAGGGTGCGTGATATACCCGGGTGACCTGTACTGAGGGAAGTATGAACCCATTGTAATACTTGGTGACGCATGTCTTGAGGTACATAATGCTTGTTTGGGGGACATTGTGGTGGTGGTGGATCTTGTTCGTGTCTGCACTGAATTTCTTCCATGATATCCCATGTGACTGGAGCCAGAATGACAGTGGGTGGTAGGATGGGTTCAGGCTTGAGATAATCAGTAGGGGGGTCATGCTTACGGGAGAGAGCGTCTGCCTTACTGTTCTTACTTCCTGGTCTGTAAGTGACTGTGAAATCGAAACGAGTGAAGAAGAGGGCCCATCGGGCTTGACATGGGTTGAGTCTTTTGGCTCCTTTTATATACTCAAGGTTCTTGTGGTCAGTGATGACTTGGAAAGGATGGCGAGCGCCCTCTAGCCAGTGTCGCCACTCCTCTATAGCGGCTTTCATGGATAGCAGTTCCTTATTTCCCACGTCGTAATTCCTCTCTGCACTCGTAAGTTTCCTGGAATAAAAGGCACATGGATGAAGCTTGCCTGGTTGACCATGACGTTGGGAGAGAACAGCTCCTATCCCGCAATCTGATGCGTCTTCCTCCACAACAAATGGCAGATCCGGGTCAGGGTGTTTAAGGACGGGAGCTGAAGTGAAACTTGTTTTGAGTGTGTTAAATGCATAACTTGCCTCTTCAGTCCAGCAGAGTTTCTTGGGTTTATTTTTGAGGAGAGAGGTAAGGGGAGAAGCTATGGTGCTGTAATTTCGAATGAAACGGCGGTAGAAATTGGCAAAGCCCAGGAATCTTTGAAGCTCCTTGATGGTGGTGGGTTGAGGCCAATCCGTGACTGCTTGAACCTTGGTTGAATCCATTTTAACCCCCTGGTGGCTAACTTGATAGCCGAGGAATGATGTTTGGTGGACGTGGAACTCACATTTTTCAGCCTTGACATAAAGTTGGGTTTCCAGCAAACGGGACAGTACAGCACGCACATGGGCAACATGTTCGGGTTCTGTCTTGGAATAAATAAGAATATCATTGATGTAGGCGATAACAAACTTATTTATGAACTCCTTGAGAATTTCATTGATGAAGGACTGAAATACAGCTGGGGCGTTGGCTAACCCATACAGCATCACCTGGTACTCATAGTGGTGAGAAATGCAGTCTTCCATTCATCCCCCTCCTTGATCCTTATGAGATTGTATGCACTTCGTAAGTCTAGCTTTGTGTAAATGGTGGCTTCCCGTAGTTGCTCCAAAGCAGGGGGTACTAAAGGTAAGGGGTAGCGGAACTTCACCGTGACGTTGTTGAGGCCACGATAGTCGATACAGGGTCTTAAACCACCATCCTTCTTGCTCACAAAGAAGAATCCAGCTGCAGCAGGGGATGTGGACGGACGAATGAAACCAGAGTCTAAAGCCTCTTCAATGTATTCCTCCATAGCCTGCTCCTCCGTCCTGGACAATGGATAAACTCTGCTTTTAGGGGGATGGACGTTTCGAAGTAAATCAATGGCGCAGTCCCAAGGGCGATGTGGAGGGAGTTGCGTGGCCTTGGTTTTACTGAAAACTTCAGATAAATCTTTATAATGACTGGGGATGGTTACTTTTACCTGTGTTTCTGGACTTTCAATGCTTGTTGTGAGACAGAGTTGTGGCTGGATGGAGAAACAGTTCTTCATACAGAATGGTGACCACTGAGTTAACTCCCCGCGAAACCAGGAAATGGCAGGATCGTGGATGGAGAGCCAGGGAAATCCTAAGATGACTTCATATTTGGGTGAGTCAACCACATACAATGCGATATTTTCCTGATGAAGCAGACCAATTTGAAGTTTCAAAGTTTTTGTCTGGCAGTGGATACCATGATCGATGAGAGTGTCGTTGATGGCTTTAATCTGGATGGGTGGAATGCATGGTTGTGTTGGGATGTTATACTTCTTGATGATGTCCTTATTGATGAGATTCAGTGCGGCTCCAGAGTCAATCATCACTGTCAGATCGAGAGACAGAGTATCAGTTCTTACGGTAACAGGTAATGTAAGTGACTTGTTTTGAAGAACATAGAAATTTGGATGTTTACCCCTGAGGGAGGCTTGAACTTGAGCGGACATCCAACACTACGATGGCCTGGTTCACCGCAGTAAAAACACAGATGATTTTGCCGACGTCTTGTTCGTTCCTCCTCAGTCAGCCGTGAAGCGTTAAGTTGCATGGGTTCAACAGAGGATTGTTCAACGGCTGGACCGCAAATCGGGGAATTGCGGTGATTACTCTTGGTAATATGCTGCCTGGGTGTCTGCCTCATGAGATTGTCGATCTTGATGGTAAGATTAACGAGTTCAGAAAACGATGAATTCTCTCGACGACAGGCGAGTTCAGTTTGCAGATCGACATTCAGACTGTTGTAAAAAATGGCTTTAAGAGCAACATCATTCCACCCACTCTGGGCTGCCAGAGTACGAAACTCGATAGCGTAATCGGCTGCAGTGCAGTTACCTTGCTTAGGATGAATAATCTGGGTCGAAATATCCCTGCCCCCTGCGGGATATTCGAAGACCTCGTGGATTTGTTGTAAAAAATAATCGGCAGATGTCTTGAACTGTCGATCGGTATCCCACACTGCTGAAGCCCAGTCGAGAGCTCTTCCCGTAAGCAAAGTCATGAGAAATGCACATCTCTTTTCTTCTGACTCAAATCGATCCTTTTGGTGATCAAAATACAGCTTCACTTGACGAACAAACCCCTTGCATTGCTCAGCAGTTCCATCAAACTTATTAGGAAGTGCAAAGCTTACCGTTGATGGCATGGGAGGAGGAAGAGATCGTACGTAGTGCGTCAGGTGTTCGTTGACTGATTGTAGTTTTGTGAGCTGCTCTTGATAACTCTTCAATATTTCGCTTTGGTAAGCGAAAGCTGCTTGCAAGTTGGAAACCTCCGCTGGATTCAAGGTAGGCGAAGTATTCTGTGGCTCCCTCTGCTGGCTTGGCATTACACAACCCTTTATACATTATTAACTGATGAACAACACTTTTCACTAAATTTGATAATACAAGATAAACAAAATTATATAAAACATTTCCCAATATATACGTACATAATTCCAAACATACATAATAACAGAAATACACATTCTTGTTATTACTTTGATATTTTAACAAATATATGAACAATTTATTAATACTGAGTCATACAATTATTTTTTATCTTGTGTTTATACATTTTCTTAAATTTGCAGAGTGAATTACATAATTTTAATTCCTTATTACTTTTATTCCATTTATTCCAGATTTATCCCTTTGACAGATATACACCTATTTTTTGCATTATTCTTGCCCTATTTTTTTTTTAAACATATACATTCCTCTCAAATTATACTGACTTTCACTTATTTTGAACAGCCTCTGAATACAATATGGAAGTAATAAACTTATAAATTATAAACTTGTACATTATCTGTGCTGTATATAAATCAACTAAATCTACAAATTTTAAAGCATGTAATTTAATAAACAATTTTTGTTGGTTACTAAGAAGCAGCCATTTTAACAATCCTTATAGCTTTCTTTTGTAACATATATTGAATCTATATTATTTTTATATGTATGACCTCACACCTGCACACAACAAATAATGTATGGAACTACGAGCACACAATATAATACAAATATATATATATATATATATATATATATATATATATATATATATATATATATATAAAGTTTTTTTTTTATTCAAAATATGTTTTATTCTATTTAATGTTGCAATTGATTTGGGCATTTTTGTTTTTACATGATTAATATGTGGTTTCCAGCATAATTTATGATCAATTATAACACAAATGTATTTTCATATACCCATTCTATTTCTTATTGTTAATTTAACTTTATTGTTACTTTATTGATTACTTAATATTATAAACTTTGTTTTACTTAAATTCAATGAAAGTCTGTTATCATCAAACCATTTTTTTGAAAACCATCAATTCGGTTCCCCTTCAATCGGTCTCGTTTGACATACGTCGGAACTGACCGGCGAATTGGGGATTGCTTTGGGAGACCAATCTACTTCAAGTGTAAGAAAACGAGCCAATGTCTATTGGCATGTGATAACTGCACCAGCTGCTCTACGCTGCAGCGCAAGCATTTAACGAGCAGCAGGTGCATTGCATATTTGCTTTTCACTGTGGAGCCAAGCACATGTGCTGTTTGCTGCGTGTGCTTTCCTTATCGGAGTGGTGGAGACAAGCTCATGGGAGGTCTCTCTGCATGTTGGTGCGGGTGTGACGGCGCGAACAGCGGGTCGTGAGGACGAGTGGGATGCTCACAACAGGCTTGCACTAACGGATTGTTGTGTGGCCGCGGCCATTTTCCTGTGCGCCTCAGCACCAGTGGAAGCATTCCTAAAAGAGCATACACAGTCTGACAGGTCCTTTTAAGGATGACATTCAGACCGTGGGATACTGGATGTGGTCGCTATCTGGACCCCAGTGATGGTCATGATTACTGCCTTACATGTTTGGGCCTCGGACATGCTGAGGTAGCACTCATGGATGGTTCATGTTTTAAGTGTGGAAGCATGACCATCTCAGTGTTAAGGTCGAGACTCCAGTATCTGGAGAGGTCTGGAGCCCCTGCGTATATTCCCCGATCTAGGTCTTCTTCTGGGCCAGCTCAGAAAAAGCCTACTTTGGTTAATAACCCAGGTGACCTGAGAGCTTACACAGCTTGTGGAGAAGCCGCATCCGCCCTGCATGCCATAGCGCTCCTGCAGGTCCACCAGGCCAAAGCGCTCAAGGAACTGCACGAGTGTAGTTCCAACAAGGGGGTTATGCAGGAATTGCGGGCAGCGACGGATCTCGCCCTACGAGCGACGAAAGTCATTGCACGCTCCCTGGGTCGGGCAATGTCCACCTTAGTGGTCCAGGAACGCCACCTATGGTTGAACCTGGCAGATATGCGTGAGCCCAACAAAGTTCGGTTCCTCAGCACCCCTGTCTGTCAGGCCAGCCTCTCAGGCGACGCCGTTGAAAACTTTGCCCAGCAGTTTTCAGTGGCACAGAAGCAGACAGAGGCGATCAAACATATCCTGCCCCAACCATCAGCTGCTGCCTCCACTGGCTTCACGGCTGAGTCCTGAGATGGGCGTGGCAGAGCGGCATGCACCGGGTACCCATCACCCCATACTGTTGCCAAACCTTCGGCCCATGGTCGGACCCTTCTTTTCTACGGTCAAGAGTCCCTCTAGATCAGGTGTCCAGGCATGCTGTGGTGTTCATGGATGCCTCGGCCAAGGGCTGGGGGGCCATGTACAATGGGCAAGCAGTTTCGGGTCTGTGGACGGGACCTCAACTCCGACTTCTTCGGAGCCGCACAGATAGACCTGTTTGCCTCTCCGGACTCAACCCATTGCCAGTTATTTTACTCCCTGACCGAGTGCACCCTCAGCACGGATGCGCTGGCGCACGGCTGGCCCCAGGGCCTTCGCAAATATGCGTTTCCCCCAGTGAGCCTTCTTGCACAGACACTGTGCAAAGTCAGGGAGGACGGGGAGCAGGTCCTGTTAGTTGCCATACTGGCCCAACCGGACCTGGTTTTCGGAACTTATGCTCCTCACGACAGCCCCTCCTTGGCCCATTCCTCTGAGGAAGGATCTGCTTTCTCAGAGACGGGGCACTCTCTGGCACCCGCGTCCAGACCTCTGGAAACTTCATATCTGGTCCCTGGATGGGACACGGAGGTTCTAAGTGGCCTCCCCCAAGGAGTGGTAGACACCATCATTTCCACTAGAGCCCCCTCTACAAGGCGCCTCTATGCTTTGAAGTGGAACCAGTTCGTTAATTGGCACTGCAGAGACCTCCTTTGAACCATTGCAGTCAGCTGAGTTGAAAATTCTGTCACTAAAGACAGTTCTCCTGACTGCATTGGCTTCCATCAAGAGGGTAGGGGAACTGCAAGCATTTTCGGTTGATGAATCGTACCTAGAATTTGGGCCGGCCTACTCTCACGTTGTCCTGAGACCCCGGGCTGGATATGTGTCCAAGGTTCCTACCACTCCCTTCAGGGACCCGATAGTGAGCCTGCAAGCACTGCCCTCAGAGGAGGCGGACACAGCCCTAGCTTTTTTCTCTGTCCCGTCCGCGCTCCGCGGTTGTACGTGGACAGAACCCAAAGCTTTAGGACCTCAGACCAGCTCTTCGTCTGTTACGGAGGCCAGCAAAAGGGGAAGGCTGTCTTCAAGCAGTGGTTAGCCCACTGGATAGTGGATGCTATTGTCTTGGCGTATCAGTCCCAAGACGTGCCTTGCCCATTCGGGTTGTGAGCACACTTAACTAGAAGTGTTGTTTCATCCTGGGCGTTGGCTCAAGGCACCTCGCTGACAGATATTTGTAGAGCTGTGGGTTGGGTGACACCAAACACATTCGCTAGATTCTATAACTTACGTGTAGAGCCGGTATCTTCCTGTGTACTCGCCCCTAGTGGCCAGTAGCGTGGAGAGCCCGTTCCAGGTGTCGGCTTGCAACTCCACTCCCGCCCCTTGGAGCTAGGTTGGAACCACCCCAGAGACTTCCTTATGTTGTACTACCCTAATTGGCTAGTCCATATGTGTAAACTACCACATTTTACCTCCCTACGGACAGGATGTGGCCTCCGCAGCATCCCCTTCCCTTCTAGGGTAAGCTTTCCCAGCGTTATCCAGTAGTCACACTGAGTGGGTCTTGCGGAACAGCAGTGACTGACCTTCTCTGCTTAGAGCCCTGACTTCCGCTCCAACAAGTGGGTGCAGCCAGGAGTCTCATGCAGAGCGCTGGAAGTACCAGCGACAGTGGCGTGTTGGTAGATATCCCCAATTCGTCGGTCAGTTACGAAATATTTCGAACGAGACCGACTGAAGGGGAACGTCTCGATTACGTATGTAACCCTCGTTCCCTGAAGGAACGGAGACATATGTCCCGTCGCCACAGTCGTTATACCTCTGCTGTACAGCCAAGTCACTAGCTTGGCTCCTCAGCAGAAAAGCAAATATGCGACGCACCTGCTGCTCGTTAAATACTCACACTGCAGCGTAGAGCAGCTGGTGCAATTATCCCATGCCAATAGACATTGGTTCGTTTTCTTACACTCAAAGTAGATTGGTCTCCCAAAGCAATCCCCAATTCGTCAGTCAGTTCCAACATACGTCTCTGTTCCCTCCTTCAGGGAACGAGGGTTACATACGTAACCGAGACATTTCCACTGTATTCAGAAGCTGTTCCAAATTTGTCACTGAACAATATAAATTAGTATCATCAGCAAACAAATCCATATTTAATACACTGTAAAAAATTCCTGGAAATTTACAAGGAAATTTAACAGTAAAATGCTGTTTTCATTTAATAACAGTAAGTTACTATATTTTGTGATGCATTGTGAGATATGCTGACCAGCAACAGTATGACACTGTTGTTTAACAGTATAATACCATATTTTTCCTTGTACATGTGCAGAGACAGTATGACATTTTGGTTTATCTGCACAAGGTCATTTGGGAGCTCTGCCTTTTATTGTTTTATTTCTAAAGTACTTATTACTTTCAAAAATTAACGTTTAAATGTCCAATTAAGCTTTTGGGATTTAAATTGGATTCGTGACCGTGTTTTAATCAGCAAGTTACCACAGGAGTGTCAACCCTTTGTACAGACTGGCATCATATAACACACAATAGGTAAGAAACTTTTTTTTTTTTTCCCCCTCTAACCAGCATGTCTTAAATTTTATCTGAGTAAAAAATGACTGTGGAATAATGTTTTGTTTGTTTGTGATTACAATTTTAGCATGAGGTTTAAACCGGCTATTATCTGCTGCTGTTATTTGCAACCACACTTTGGGTTTTATATTACCGAGTACACATCTAAATATTAACTTTATAAAGACCCAGCAAAGCATAATTTGATGAAAGGATAGCATGTTTTAATCATGGAACAGTAGCCGAGTAAGATATGATAGCATTGCTAGCTCGTTAGCATATACTCCGACTGCATTTGATTTATTTTAACACACAATTTATGTAACTGAAACATGTCCCAAACTTCATCTGAACAAAAGATACAAGTGTATGAACAAAATTCAGAATTCTTGCATGATTACTGTGAACGTATTCAAAACACTGCTAGCGACAGCAAAAATAGCAGCAGATGGACAAAGAATCTGTCGGTTTTTATTTAGTTTTTAAACTATTTTAAGCTATCTATTCTTTATATTATATTTTCCTTATCCTTGTAGTTCAAAGGTTGACTTTGTAGAGAAGCAGATGACTCTTTAAGAAATTGTAAGTTTGCCTATTGTTTGTTCAAGAAATCATTCACCTAAAATGGTTATCTCATTATTTACTCTTATGCTCTTATGTCCCTTATGCTGTCTCAAACTCATAGGACTTTCTCTTGGAGGACAAATGAAGTTATTGTCGTGGAGAACTGACGTCTGTTTTGCCCATATGGAAGACCAGTGTGAACCAAACCTTCAAGCTCCAAAAGGAACATAAAGGTATGATTAATTACCAGTAATTTTGTCTGATATCAAAATATCAGACCAAAGAACAACAAATTAGAACTGAAATTGCAAAATGCAAAATTGTTTTCACCCAAACAAATTGAATCACTTAAGAAAACTGGCTAAACCATGTGATTAATTACCTTTATCCTCCAAATACTATATTAAATTCTGTTGATATTAAAGTTCGGTCCCCATTTTCTTTTGCATTGTAAGGACAAACAGACATCTCATCTCCATTAAATATCATCAGAGTTTAAATCAGCATACGGGTAAGTAAATAAGAAAATTATCAGTTTTGAATTCTTCTCTGAGTATAATAGTTTTATTGCCTCTGTAGACTATTGCAAGTAGCACATTATTATTATTATTATTTTTTTTTTTTTTTTCCATTAAATTTATTAAGTCATTTGCAGATACTGTGAGCCATTTTAAATTGTTTTCTTTACTAATAGATGTCTGCCACTCCTTCTGACCTTGAGAAACCTACCTGTGACTCCTAGCTTGATCCTTCTTGGTAAGTATATGTCTGCATTTTGTTTCACTAAAACAAAGCTCACGCTCCAGACTGACACTAGTTTCTATTATCAGGAAAAGATCCACCCTAATGGGCCTCATACTAGAATCCATTTATTATAAATGCAGCATGTATGATTTGTGCAGTGTATTCCGAGACTTCAGTTAAAGGAGAAGTCCGCTTCCACAACAACAATTTACAAATATTTTACTCACCCCTTTGTCATCCAAGATGTTCATGTCTTTCTGTCTTCAGTCGTAAAGAAATTACGGTTTTTGAGAAAAGCATTTCAGGATTTTTCTCCATATAATGGACTTCATTGGTGCCCCGATTTTGAACTTCCAAAATGCAGTTTAAATGTGGCTTCAAAGGGCTCTAAACAATCCCAGCCGAGGAAGATGTGCCTGTAGCACAAAAGTATTCCATTTTTTTTTTTTTTTTTTCCTGAAAAAAATGACAGATTGTTTTGCTAGATAAGACCCTTCTTCCTCGGCTGGGATCTTTAGAGCCCTTTGAAGCCGCATTTAAACTACGCCTTTGAAAGTGCAAAATCACCAATGAAGTCCATTATATGTAGAAAAATCCTAAAATGCTTTCCTCAAAAACCATAATTTCTTCACGACTGAAGACAGAAAGACATCTTAGATGACAAGGGGGTGAGTAAATTATTTGTGAATTGTTGTTCTGGAAGTGGACTTCTCCTTTTGATTATTGACTAGTTTTTAGTTAGAAAGTTTAATTTGACCAAATCAAATTATACACAAGAATATGTTCTGAAGCTTTTTTCCTCTTATTTTTCAGATACTTTATTGGAATATATCCAGAAAAGAGGATCAAAGCTGCATGGAGAAAAGAGGTGTCTAAAATAACTGGAAAAACTGCAGAAGAAGACCCAAGATGATGAAGAAGAACATCAGTCCAGATCTCATCCTTAACTCAACCTTATGCTGTCTCAAACCTGCAGGACTTTCTCTTGGAGGACAAATTAAGATATTGTCGTAGAGAAATGTTTGCCCATACAATAGAAGACAAATGGGAACCAAACCTTTGAGCTCCAAAAGGAACATAAAGGAATGATTAATTAAAGACAGCAGTCATTTCATCTGATTCTCATCATTATTTATAAACAATTTGTTTAAAAAAATAAATAAATAAAATAAAATAAAATAAAATAAAATAAAATAAAATAAAATAAAATAAAAAACATTAGCGGGTGTTCACTAAAGCCTGATTTGAGAGTACATTTGTATTTTATGAACAAATAAAGTCTTTATGCATGTTTGTACGTTTGTATGCATGCCTGTTTTATGGAATATTGTAAAAGTTTATCTAGTGTTATATCAGAATAAAATAACAAAACATAACTTGACTTTGTTCTCTTTTGTAATACAGTCAATTAGAAAATGCAGGGTATAATATGCATTGAAAATTGAGATCATGGAGTTATGAGTAGTACATAGATATATGCTGCTAAATTACAGTTGTATACTGTAGATGACAAAACAGTATTTTCCTGTTAATTTCAAAAACAGTAGCACGCTGTATTTTTACAGTACAATGCTGGTGTAACGCGGACTCATAGGAAGCGTGTAAGATCCAAGTGCGAGCTTTATTTACAGATCGTAGTCAGACAGGCAGGGTCAGTATCCGAACAAACAGAGTGACGAAGGCAAAACAATATCGTTGTCCACAAAAACAGGCACAGTCCAAAAACCAGAGAGAGCAGTCCAAAAAGTAACAAATAAACAAGGATATGAAACAAGACAAAACTATGGCAATGAACGAGGCAAAACTGTGGCCAAAAACAAAGACAAAACTATGACCATGAAACCAAACCATGAAAGTCAAAACAGGGCAGTGAAAACAGGAAAAACGCTTGGTAGAGTCCGCTGGAGCAAAACAATACTTCTTGACATCTGTTTGGTAATGGCCTCCTTTTATGGCCACCAAACAGGAAGTAACCAACGAGGCAGCAGAGGGAGCAGCAACAGTCAGTTCATGGGTAAGGGCTCCCTCTGCTGGCTTGGCGTTACAGCTGGCAACCACAGCTGCCAGTAGATTACCGTTTTTTTTAACAGGGAAATTTTTTACAGTGTACTTTAGACACTTTACAAATATCATTTCTATACAGTACAAATAATTTAGGGCCTAGCACTGAACCTTGCGGTACACCACAAATATCTTTCATTAAATCTGATTTAGCATTATTTATTTGTAAAAACTGATATCTGTCATCAAGGTAACTTTTTATCCAAGTAAAAGCTTTTCCTCTTATACCATATCTCTCCAGTTTTATCATTAATAAGCCATAATTAATAGTGCCAAAAGTTTTATTTTTTTTATTTTTTTTAAATTTAGGAACACCCCCACATATTCATAATTATCAGTTAAAGTAGAAAGGTCGACCTATTTGTTCTAAAGCCATACTGATGTTCACTAAATAATTTGTGTTTGTCTATAAAATTAAGCCTATGGACAAATAATTTCTCTAGAATTTTTGAGAACTGGGAATGAACTTGAACCCCATATTTACAAAACACTCACTGAATTCACTGACAATGTCATCCATTTTATTCATACTTATTTTATCATCATTAACAAAATAATCTGGGTAATCTACTTTTCCAGTATTATTTTTAATTATGCTATTAAGTACTTTCCATGTTGTTTGTATGTTGTTCTTATGCTTGTCCAATAACTTATTATAATAGACATTTTTATATTATAATAATTATTAATTTATTGTTACATATCTTATAATTATTTTCTGCTTGTTTAGTTCTAGTTGCTATAAATTTCCTATATAATGCATTTTTCTTTTTACATGTTTTCTCCACTCCCTTAGTAATCCATGGTTTATCCTCTTTTTTTTTCTTTTCTTATTTATTTATTTATTTATTTATTTATTTATTTATTTGCTTATTTGCAATCCTCTTAGACAAACAATGTTTTTCATATTGTTCAATTAATATGGTCAAAAAAGCATTATAGCACTATTAGGATCTCTATTTTTTATAAACCTCACTCCAGTTTTGATTCTTTAAGTCCTCACCAAGAGTAGCAATGACTTCTGGTGTTCTATGTCAAATTATGTTATAGCTAGTTATCCTATTTCCTTTTGTTTATTTAAGTAGTCTTTGAAAGATCTCAAAAACTGGAAGATGATCAGTCATATCATTTATAAATAAACCTGCTACTATTTTTCCTTCAAATTCATTTGTATATATATTATCAATTAATGTAGGTTTAGTAATCACTGGAAATAGACCTTTACTATACAGTGTATTGACAAAATCTGTTATCCTCTTATTTCCATTTGGATTCAGCAAATCGATATTAAGATCTCAACATATAATTTGTACTTTATCCTCATTCCATTTGTCGAGCATACCAAATAATTTATTCATAATGATATCCATACATGTTCCTGGTGATCTAAACACACAACTAATAGTTATATTTTTAGATCTCAATATCGATTTTTATAGTTACACATTCCAAAATATTTTCTATAGTCATTGACATGTTTTTAATAAGATTGCATCTTAACGCAGTGTCAACATACGCAGCAACTCCTGCACCTTTCTTAACTCTGTTTACCGTAAACAAATTATTTCCTTCCAATTCTACTTCATGTAATTTCTCATTATCAAGCCAAGTCTCTGACACAGCAATCCATTAAATTTATTAAGATGACACAAACAATCCTTAATATGTATAAAAAAAAAAAAAATTCCTTATCAAAGTCCATAATTTGTATCTATTATCCATATAAGTCCATATGAAGATTCCTCCACACAGTCTTCACTTGTCCATACTGATCCAATTCTCTCTTATTGTGTGTACTTTGGCTTCTTTAGATGTTCCATTTAGCCATGACACAGTCTTCACTCCATACTGGTCCAGTTCTTTGAGTTCTCTTATTGTGAATACTTTGGCTTCTTCGGGTGGTCCGTTTAGCTGTATCATCATTTTGCAATTCTTGTCCACGTAGCTTGTATCTTGTTCTGTTTCCTCAAAATGTGTGCTCATCTAACAATATCAGTGTTCTTTTTTGTAAGGGGTTCATTCAGGTACACCCCCCGTACCTTTCAACATTTTTGCCAGCCTCAGTTACTCGGCTTTATGTTTCAGATTCACAAACCAAACAACTATTGCAGGCTTCCCTCCACCATTCCTTTGCGGAAGGGTATGACAGGCCACATTATTGCTCTGAATGATCATATTCTTACTTTCAAAGAACTTGATTACTTGCTTTTCCAGTGTTTGTAGTTCCTCTGACGGGGCATCTTCACCGTCTTTGCCTCTGGCCACTGTACTTGCATACGTCAGGTGATTTGTTTCCAGTCCACTTATAATTGCTTGTTTTAATTATTAACACTATGTTCTTTCTGAAGTAGCTGCTCACCACAGAGTGGTGCCATCTTGAATCACGTGTGCATGTCTCTCTCGGTCTGAAATGGCCTTTAGGCTATATATATTATGTAACTAACATACTAACATATAACATGCAAAATACAAGCATTATTAATTCTGAACATAAAAAACTTTAAAACAAATAGACCTACTTCATCTTGTCTGTAGTTACATACACCCACAACATGCAAAAGGAAAACACCCCCCAACAAGCAGATCCATCGCCAGACATATGTACTGCTGCTGCTCCAAAGAGCCATGTGAACCACATGTATTACTTTCTGTGTGTGCCTGGGCTACCACACCAACCAGCTTAACACTAGTGACCTACATGATGGATCTCAAAATCATATTTTGTTGTTATTCTGTCTCTCACTGTTAAAATAAACCTACCATTAAAATTATAAACTGACCATTTTTTTGTCAGTGCGCAAACGTACAAAATCAGTAGGGGATCATTTTTTTTTTTTTTTTCCCCACTGTATAATGGCCCTTTTCATATTTTTAATATAAGTCTCAGGTGTACCCAGAATGTGTCAGCTCAAATTTCCAGCTCAAAATACCCCACAGATCATTTATTATAAAATCTTGAAAATGAGTGGAAGCAGAAACACGCTGTTTTTATGCATGTCTCTTTAAATGCAAATGAGCCGCTGCTTCCTGCCCCGTTTTCCAGAATAGGACAGTGCCTTTACAGCTCATACCTCAGATACCTACTAAACTATGTTCTCTTTCATGTCTTATTGCTTAAACTGTTAAATACACACTAATTTATGTTAAAAACACACAGGGATTACAAAAAAAGCCATTTATGTCTTTGAAAGTAAGCAGCTGGGAAAAAAAAATGCATTTTTATAATAGATCTGAGTGGTAGCAGCATAATATACAGTAAATAAATCAATAAATCCACTGCTCTCTTGTCTCTTTTAAAGCTGGGACTCAAAATAGTGTTCTGTGCTCGTCTGTGTATCCAATGACAGAAAACAGTATGCTTTGCTCAAACTTTTGTCATGAATTGTCAGAATTAATTTTGGCAAATGTACGCGTTAAGACGGTTTCAACGTGGTATGCGCAGCGCGCACCTGCTTGTGCAGAGCCTGACTAAACCTGAGTTCTTTTTGCACCTTGCGTTTAAACGTTCAAATACACATAGTTACATGTCAAAATGCCTGTATCCTCATCAACACAGTCATTTGTGTCTTAAAGGGGTCATCGAATGCAAAGTTTACTTTTACGTGTTGTTTGAACATTAATGTGTGTTGGCAGTGTGTGTACACAAACACCCTATAATGATAAAAATCCATGCAGTGGTTTTTAATTAATCTGTAAAAATAATATCTCCTTTTTCAAATTCACACCAACATGAGTTGATTGACATGAGCGTCTTACCTCAGATCAGCTGTAACAGTCAGATCTCCATTGTTTCGATGCAGGAGTAAGGATGTAAGTTAGACAAGAATATCTCCCATTGAGCGATTGAGGTGTTGTTTTGCTGGATGTAATAATGAACATAGCAGCCGTTATTTACTCCTGACATCTGAGCCGCTGAAGATGCAGTGGATTATGTTTGTTTGTGAAGGGAATGAGCCTCCCGATCTACATACACGCGCGAATCATTCATGATCCATCTTCACTTACAACAGAAGTGAGTATAAGGATTTTTTTAATGAATCTTTGCAATCACCTTTCCTAATAATGTGTTAGTTAGCAAGTTTAGCGGCTAAATGCGGCTAAAGTAAACAGGCTCGTCACTCCACGGAGAGAAGAGAGGGGCGAGCAGAGCTCATTAACATTTAAAGCAACCTGACCAGAACAGAATGATTTTTGCAGAGCTGATTTTGGCAAGGTAAAAAGGGTGTCGTTTTACACTACCATTGAGAATTATATAAGTATATTATAGACTTTTCATTAAGACCCTAAAAAATCATATCAACTTGTGGAAAATGGGCATCCGATGACCCCTTTAAATGAATGTAGTTAAAACATGTATAGGAGTAGGCTGTATGAGATCCTGACATTATATGATGAGATTTTAAAGGGATAGTTCACCCAAAAATGAAAATACTGTCATTATTTACTCACCCTCAAGTTGTTATAAACCTGCATGAATTTCTTTGCTTTCCTTAACATGAATGAAGATATTTTGAGGAATGTTCGTAACCAGAAAGTTTCTGGTCCCCAGTGACCCCAATAGAGCAGAATTTACATTTTTGTGTGAATTTGTCATTTAAAGCAGCCTAATATAACTGGTGTTGCCATTTGTGTCAAACATTAGGGATTGGCGATACCTCTTATTTTATTTTCATTTTATTTTCGTTTTAAACATTTCATACTCACTTAACATTATATTTGAAAGTCATGTGTTTTGAACATTTCATAAGCCCTTTTTTGTTTACACTGTCAGAAATAAAATGTAATAAAATTGTATTTTAGCTCTTTACTGGGGCAGTTACTTCAAAGGTGCACCTTCACTACCCCTAAAAGCCAGGAAGCATACTACTACAATACAAGTACACATGCATTAAGGGTGATAAGGTACAAAGGTGTACCTTTGAGGGTACCTGATGAAAACAACCATGGTGTTACATAAGTACTACAGTGTATAATAATAATAATAATAATAATAATAATTATTATTATTATTATTATTATTATTATTACTATGGTTTTTGCTACAAATATTAAGGTAAAATAATGTTCCTGTAGTGTTATGGTAAAAGGAAGCAAGATGAAAGAGAGAGAGAGAATGTGTTAACCATGGTAAATCTGTTGTTACTGCAGTTTTACTACAAAAATGTGGAAAACTGTGGCTACTGTAGTAAAACCATGGTTGTTTTTTTTTTTTTTTTTGTAAAAGGCTGCCAGGCTGTTGTACCCCTAAAGGTGAAACTTTAGCACAAATAGTTAACTAATTAAATAAAACTTTCATGTACAATGTACTGTTCAAAAGTTTGAGGTCAGTACGATTTTGTAATGTGTCTTTAGCCATGCTAACCAAGGCTGCACTTATTTGAACAAAAATACAGTAAAAACAGCAATATTGGGAAATATAACAATTAAAATAACTATTTTAATATTTTGAAAAATGTAATTTAAAAAGCATCTGTGATCAAAGCTGAATTTTCAGCATCATTACGCCCGTCTTCAGTGTCACATGATCCTTCAAAAATCATTCTAATATCATTTGCTACTTAAGAAACATAATTTCTGATTATTATCGATGTTGAAAATAGTTGTGCTGCTTATGTTGCCCTATTTGAACAAACACTGTAAGCGAAGCGTCAGCAGTGAACGCTATCTGTGATTGATTGGTTCATTTGCGTGTGTTCCAATGAGCAGTAGAAATAGTTCTATCCTACACAACAATTCGCTAATAGTCTATTGTTCCTCTTAGAGGCTTGTTTTATGCACCAAATTTCTTGCAAAATAAAATTAATGGTTAAAAATGCATTTTAGAATAAATATTTTTATGTGAGGATCGATACTTTAGATACTGACAATACTTCAGGATCGATCTACCCATCCCTATAAAACATTAGAAAGAAAACACTCGCTGTCCTTGACCGAATCTGTAACGCCACGCCAGCAGAGGGAGCCCTCACCCATTGACTGACTGTTAACGCTGTGCTCTGCTCTGCTCTGCTGCCTCTATGGTTATTTCCTGTTTGGCAGCCATATAAGCATGGTCATGCCAAACAGGACTCTGCGAAGTATTGTTTTACCTGTGTGGACTCTACCAAGGGTTTTCCCTATTTCATTGCCTTGTTTTGTTAATTCCACGGTTTTGTTTCGTTGTCATAGTTTTACCTTGTTTCTTTGCCATAGTTTTGTCTAGTTCATTGCCATAGTTTTTGCCTTGTTTCTTTGCCCTGTTTATTTTGCTACAGTAAGGCTGCAGTAAGTCATAGCCCCGGGGCCCAGTGAGGTCTTAATGTGCTGTGTGTGCTTTTGACTTGATAAATGATAAATGATGGCAAAATTTATATTTTACAGTGAACTATCCTTTTATTTACTGATTCCATTATATGATTGGATTTTTGCTATGGATTTCATGTTTATCTGTATTCTCTTTTTTTTTTTTTTCTTTTTTTTTTCTCTTGTTATGTATAACTATTCTTGATATTGTAAAGTGACCTTGAGGTTCTTGAAAGGCGCTATATAAAATAAACATTATTATTATTATTATTATTATTATTATTATTATTATTATTATTATTATTATTATTATTATTATTATTTTAAACTCTCGCTAGACCCAAGTTAAGCCCGAAACACACTGCACAATATTCGGTTGTCCCAGATGAAAGATTGGCATCCTGAAACAATCATGGCGATTTCTGTGATCGTGTCTCCTAATCTGTGGTCCTATGTCGTACAGTGAGAAAGGTTCAAAGACGTCCCTCATCACGGTCTTGCGACCAAAAAATAGCCTACAATCATTTTCTAAAAGTGTCAGAAATTCACCCTGGTCATCGCACGGTGTGTTTGCTGCCACGACCCATGTTTACTGACAGCCAATAAAAATGCGACATGAAACCAATGTGGCATGGTGCTAAAACATAAAACTGCTTACCTCAAGCTCTAATTCCTTCCTATTTTCCCGGTTCCACTTTTTTTCAGCATACATAAAAACTACAACTGCCAAATTGTGACTCATTATGCTCTTGTTGTTTATCACTAGTGCACGCTGATGACATTTTATTCTTCTATAATAACTTGTGTAGTAGTGTACGAGTCAATAGATGTCACCATTGTACATTTTACATGCATGTCATACTCCAGTTTATTAGATCCATGTCACACAGTCTGATCAGCAATGATCTTATAGGATTGCTAAAATTGTGCAGTGTGTAGAAGGCTTTATGGACCGTTTCAGTGTTCAGGAACATTGTCTGTTTTGTGTTTGTTTGTTTGTTTTCTCAGTATAATTTTTGCTTTTTTTATGCTGCTAAGACAACCAATGTGTGGTCTTCAAAAAAAAAATAAAATAAAATAAATAAATAAATAAAAAATATTAGTTTGTTTTGTCTGTGTATAGCCAGACTATTAAGTACCTCAAACACACACACACACACAAAAACATTTATATGTATTCTATCACTATTGATAATAATTATTACAACATCAAGAGCCATAATTAACAACAAAGATTTTTGCCATAATATTGCCTTATTCCACAATGAGTTCCCTTATTCCATAATGAGTTCCTGTCTGAGAATAGCTTGCAGCCTCCTGTATCGGTGAAATTAATCACTACTCAACTAACCAGTAGGCTATTATGGTCAGGATTTTTACAGTGTATATTTGCAGTGTATATAGTCTTTTAAATTTGCTGTAAAACGAGGACATTTGTGTTGACAATTCTAGACAGGGACAAGACACCAAAATCCGAGATTGTCCCTGGAAAACAGAGACATCTGGTCACCCTAAAGTAAAAGTTTGGCTAACCATCTAAATGTCAGAGTGTGTGTACAAGTATTAGGTCTTGTTTATGTTTGTATAGTGTGTGTGTTTTATGCTGTTGCAGCCATAGCAGGCTTCATTTATCTCTTTTAATGTGATCTACGTGTTGTCCGGTTGTTCACCCCGTGGGATCAGGGCAATGGGCAGGAGGTCTCAGGCTGGTGTGGTAACAGTGCAGGGTACTGTGGGGCCCAATGTCTCAGCTCCTGACTTCCGGCACCCGGCAGATCCTCGAAACAAACCCTCTCCATCAGCAGGTCATGGGGTTAACACAAGCCAATTACCAAAACAGTTAAGGTGGAGACAGGAAATACAATATTTACCAAATGACTGCCAGAGTGATGTACCACACAGAACAGGCTGCTCTGGGTTAACAAAGTCTTTGTGTTATATTCTTAAACATTTGAGAAAAAGAGAGAGAGAGCACACTGTCCTGATCATGGCAGTTTTACAAACAGCAACAGTTTGCCCATTTTCATTTGCAGATATAAAGCTAAGGTAAAAAGAGCTTCATGTTTATTTTATTTTTCCCCTACAGTTTACATTTAACATTTACAATAATATTTAATCTTACATTGTGTCCTAATCAGACAATAATTGTATGTTCACACTACAGGTGAAAATTCCAGACTAATAATAATAGCAATAATAGTAATAGCAATGCCTAATATATGTGGTCCTAGGTTTTGAACAAATGTGGGGATCTATTGTAGCACAGTTGTAGCAAGGACAAAGATTGACTAGTTAGCATTCAAACGTATTTTTGGATTTGATATTTTTACATAATTTACATTTACATTTTTGTTTAGTTTGGTTTTGTTTTTGGAGGGATGTTAAAACTTTTATGTTTTTAAAATTTGTACATTTTAATGGTAAATTTAAAGATGGTTTTACCAAAAAAAATAATAATAATAATAATAATAATAATAAATAAATAAAATAAACAATCAGGTCTTTCACACTATCTGTCCTGTGACAGATCTAGTGGTATTAGTAATTAATCACATGAACCCATTACAGACATGTTCACAGTGAATCAAACTCTGAATTGATGGCAGTTTTGTTTGTGGGTCAGTCAGAGAGGGAGAGATCAAAATACCAGAGGGAATATTCCCATGGCTCAGTCAGGTCTGACCAGATAATAATGCAGGGAGGGATTACGACCCTCGCAGACCCCAACGGGTGTAACCCTGTCTCCTTTAACGTCTGCAGTAGGGCTTTTAGAGAGCAAACACAGGGTCACGCTGATTAAAACCAGAGATGAGTCTGGAAGACCTGGTGTGGTTTGGAGGAGGGGGGAGGGTTATTGGAAGAGCTCTGATTGGGCCCTGTCATGTCAGGAGACTCTTTCCCTGAAGTCCTTTTAGCCTGTGTGCTCTGTCGCTATAAACCATCTCTATTCACACTGTCTCTCTCTCTGAAAAACAATTTATACCATGTAATTCTGGAGGAACATTTTATTTTTAGTGTGTGTGTCTGTGTGTTACGTTTAGGGTTATGTTTACGTTGGGTTATGCAATAGATAATATTAACCTGATATAAAACAATAGTGTATAAGATTTCCTCACTAATATAGTGAAACAAAGATAAGTGTATGTTTGTGGGTGTGCACCATATTTTGGGTCAAATATGAAGCCAGAAGTGAGCTACTTTTAATTTTAAATTGTAAAAATGCCGAAAATTTTCTCTTGGGGTTAGAGTGTGGGTTAGGATAAACATGCTGTATATTGAAACAACTGAACTGTGGAATGTTCTCTTTTAGATAGCTAAATGTGTGTGTGTGTGTGTGTGTGTGTGTGTGTGTGTGTGTGTGTGTGTGTGTGTGTGTGTGTTTTCAGAAGTGATTAAGACAGATGCTGTTTGGACAGCCTGGTGTGTGTGTGTGTGGGTGGCCGTACAGTGACGGAGAGGAAGTATCTTTATAAAGCTTGAGCTGAAGTGAACTATTGAAGGTGGTTGGAAAAGCTGGGTGAAATCATAGCATTCCCCCTTTTTCTGAAAACCCCTCTTGACGTTATTAAGTGAGATACGGTGCAAATGGCACTAGTCTTCTTTGGGTGAGACATTTGACCTCCCCGTTGAGACCCCTTTTTTCACAAAGCCCTGCATTCAGGAACAAGCACAGTTGTATAGCTGTTTTTTTTTTTTTTTTTTTTTTTTTTTTTATAAACCTTTACAGATATTAGTGATTGGGACCACCTTTGGTATTGTACTGTTCATCAGACTGTCCTCTTCCTATCTCAGTATGTGTGTGAGGGTAGAGAATTAAAATTATATTCTGGGTTCAGAGCAATGTAAATCAAAATGAATTCTTAATACACTCTCCTGGTCTCACTGTGACAGATTTAATCAATGCACTGTATTCCAAACAAATTAAATGTTAGATTTTTATAATCTTCACATCAAAATGTAATTCCTTACTCCATCTTTCTTTTTCAGGTAATGTCACCATAAACTCCATTTACGCTGGGATTTGCTGACTTTGTCCCCACCACTTGAAGTAGTTCACAACAAACACAGATCTAATACAGGAAGAATCTTAAAATATTAAGCAAGAGGCTCTTTGAGTGAAATAGCTACCACTGGAGTAACAAGTGACACTTGAAAATTAGTTGTTGATTCACGATTTAACTACTTTTAGAATCCAGAGGCTGACACTGTAAGATGAAGTAACTTAATTGTTATTCATTGGCCTTTTCTTCTTTCATGACATCACAACCACCACTTCTTCTGAAAACAAAATGAGGCTCATAATGTCATAAATCCCTCTTTTTCTTCATCTCCTCTCTAACCAGCTAGCTCCATCCTGGGATGTACAGTAACATCTATTTTCACTATCAATTGCTGAAATCCAGTTCCCAGCAGTTTTGTTCCTCGTTGATTGTCCTGTTGCACTCTCTAACGTGTCAGATTGCGAAAGTAGTTTTAAAAGTTTTAAATGTTTATTTAGAGTTAATTTTTTAAGTATTTCAGTTCAATATTAGTGACGTACTGTTGATTACCATGGACAATAATTTCATCCTTTTTTTTTTTTTTTTTTTTTTTCTCGTATGAAGGAAAAACAAGCATACCATAATGGACTTACAAACTTTCATGTGGTTATGTGATACTGATGTAATTTCTGTAAATTTTGTGTGTTCCAACTAGTTACAACACTTTGTTGTATCCTTGTGCAGACCAAATAAAAGTTTGGTTTTGTGTAAGTGTTTTAAGTGCAACTGAACTGCATTTAAACATGCGAATATACTTTACACTTGCTCCACATATTTCCATGTTCATGTGCACTGTACTTTATACAAAACTGAGAACCAAGGCTTTTTTTTTTTTTTCTTCTTCTTCTTCTTCTATAATAATCTATAGGGCTTGTACGGAGATGTTGTTGTATGTTGTATTTAACCAAAATTCTTTAGGTGGGTTGCATTATGCTGCTACGGTGGTCTGATTCTGGTGGCTTTGTAATCACCGCTGGCTGCGGAGCTCCATGTATCACTGTCACAGATCTGGTGGAAGCACGTTCACCGAGATTACCATATGCTGAACAAGCCTGATGGATCACTGATATTCTGATAGAGGGACTGCAACACACATGCTTACACATTTGTTTTTCTATCAGTTGACAAATTGTTTTTATGATGGTAAATAGTATAACCCACCCCCCTCTTTTTTTTCATATTCATTAAAACATTGTTTAGATTTTTCTAAGCTGTTTTCTTTGTTGGACCATTGGTTGTTGCCTACAGTGTAGTGATTACATGTTTTACACTATGTGTTGGACATTTTGTTACACATAAGTAAGACAAACCTTGCCCCCCAGCAAACACAATCACACACCCAAGTTCCTCTAGGGTGGAATGTGCTGTGCGTGTGCCTTTAATTAAAGGATGGATTTTCTCTCACATTTTTTTCTATGTCTCTCTGGGGTCCATCCCCACAATCCTCTTAAAAGGGCCTAATGTCTTTTTTCCCCCCTCTGTCATTTTCTTCCATTGATAAACCAGTAAGTGCTTTGCACAAAGACTAGGCCTCAGGACATTACAAGAGGTATATCAGTTCTTCTCTGTTAATTTTAACATTTCCTTTTATCGTATTGTTATATTATATTATTATATACATATTATATTATATATAAAATTATAATATTGCTTATCTGTGTGTGTGAGTGTGTGTGTAAGAAGATGGTAAGCTGCTCTGGCATAGACACAGAGGTTAGAGGCTGCAGGGTCATTTGCTCTGCAATGGCTTCCAGATGCCAGTTAATTACACTGCCTGCATCTCACTGCTACAGGACACTTAGGCACACACACACACACACACACACACACACTTTTGGATGGCATCCTACCCCCTTCCTCTGCCCCTCAGATTTCCCTTCCCGATGTTCAGCTCTTCCCACGCGTGACTCTTGAGGTACAATAGCTGCAGTGTTCAGAAGCGTCAGCATCGCCATACTGAACACCGGCGAATGAGACCAATAACCAATAAAACCAGCGACTGCAATACGGGTCACAGCCAATGACACACACTATGTCTCTCAATTATTCTCTTGTGTGTGTGTGTGTGTGTGGATGCACAGGAGGGCTTATGTGTGTGTGTCAATGTGTGAGTGGGTGCAGGTGTGTGTGTGAGTGTGTATGTATAGGTGTGAATCAAGTATCAGTCTGTCTAAATGGTTGTGGGTTGAACATGGTTAAGATCTTTTTTTGGTCTGTGATTCTCTATTCACCCCAGAGAGGCTGACAGGAAGAAAAGAGAGACACAGCACTACTTTTCAACACTTTTCTGTTTCCTTACATCCTCCAACATCTACACTAGTGCTGTCCAGAAGTGTAGCTCTTGGACCTTTTACAGATGTTAACTACAATTCATGGAAGATGTCATGAGCTGAGGAGTCATCTTGTTGTATTTTGTTGTGTCTATTTTGTTATGATACTGTGGCACAGAATATGTTTGTTAGTCACCAGGTAGCCTTTGAGGGAATTTTCAAGAGAAACTGATGTATAAATTAAATTTGAAAGCCTTACAGCATACAAATAAATGATAAAAGACCATCATATATATCCTATATTTTAGTTAAAATGGATATTCCTGTACACAGTTGATCTTAGTCTTTATAATTTACTCAACACCTATCACAGGATCAGTAGCAGTTTTAACCACCACACCCAAATGCATTGGGCCATGTAGGCCTGGGGGGCCCCCTGCTGGAAAATTAAAGTTCATCTATATATAAGTTATGCACATTAGTAATGTAATAAATAAGTAGTTACAATAACATTTTGAGGACGTTCAGTTTCCCTTGCCACCTCTAATGAATTAGTTTGTCAGTTTTTTTTTTTTTTTTTTTTGGTTATTCATATATAACTCATCTGCTAAAGCATATGGAAATGTAATATATACTATATTAAGTTTTCACAAGATAATTACTTTGTCAAATTAACCCTTACTGTAAAACTTTAATTGACATAAATCTTAATAGCTTTTTTTCTGTATAAAACAGTGACATGCTGTATATTTATAGAATTTATTTATTTATTTATTTATTTTTTCCAATGATTTAAAATGTTTAAGCAAATCTGTGAGTAATTTTGACCTTTTGTGAGTGTCAGTTCACTTTACAAGTGTCAACTACCTGTTGCAGGATAAATTGATGGCACTGTGTGTATAATAATAATAATAATAATAATAATAATAATAATAATAATAATAATTTTCAGTAAGACAGTCTTTTTTGCATTTATACTTTGTTTTCACAAATAGTTTGGACCTTGCAACTTTACGCATTTAGGTTACTCTGTCTGTTCTCAACTCATCACCCTGTAACCCTATATTCTTAAAAGCTGCTTTGTAAAGGTTTTTGTGCTGTTTCACAAGTAATGTAATCAGATTTAGAGCAAATAATTGAGTAACTGAATGATTTAATTTTGTTTATATACATTTATAAAATGTATAAGCATTATTTGTGTTTGCATTTTTTTTGTTGTGTTTTTTTTTTTTTTTTTTTTTTTTTTTTTTCAGATGTGCAACAGGATGCATGGCTTTGCTTCATTCTCATGTTTAGCTGTTATTGTCTATTTGTGTTCATAAAAATGCTATTGATTTGGTGTCAGTTCTGTAAATGTGTTTTTGAATTGGTGTTATCATTTTGCCAGCACATAAAACTCAACTGCCATTGTGTTCAAATATGCTGATTTTAAATTCCAGATTGCTTCAGATCATTTAGATCTTCAAGTTTTAACTGCTAGAATGTTTCTTTTAAGCACAAAAAGGATCACAAAAGTCTTTATTTTCCATACATTTCAGTACTTAATTTTATGATTTTATTTGAAATGAACTACTACTAGTATTGAACTAGTACTATTACTATTGCTATATATTATTGTTACTAAGTGTAACCCTAAAGTACTATTATTTCAACTATGTCACAGTAAGTTTGGAATTTAGTATAACTTGACCAGACAGTCTAGTAGTAGATCACGCATTACTGGAAAAAAAATGTTTGGAACTTTTAATTATTATTTAATTAACATTATTATTATTATTATTATTATTATTATTATTATTATTATTATGAAGAAGAAACACATAGTGAATAAGTAAAAGCATTTAATTTTTTTTCTTCTTTTTTTAATGCTTTGTATTAAACAGTAAACAGGGTGAAATCTGTCAGTTGATGCGTCCTGAGAATGAAAATGTGGTCAGATAAAATCAGAATGCAATAAAAACATATAACACTGGTCTGTATTTAAACACTCAAATAAATGAATGTATTAATTAAAATTAGAAGAAACTAATGTTTGTATGGTATTCAGCATTTGCAGTACAGTGTGTGTGTGTGTGCAGATCCATACCAATGCACAGCATGTTTCTTGTAACATTTGTTAATGTGTTCGGCACACACCCACCCCAGTGTGTGTGTGTGTGTGTGTGTGTGTGTGTGTGTGTGTGTGTGTGTGTGTGTGTGTGTGTGTGAAACATCTGGTTTACATAAGGGCTAAAAAGTCTGAGTGCTGGAGAGAGAGAGTATTAGAGGTAATTTACTTATTTAGAGAAAAAAGGGGGAAAAAAATCACAGAAGCTGTGATTGTAAATGGATCTGCAGCTTATCTGAGCTCTAATCTGGATGCCCATGTGGGGAAACATGGGAGCAAGGAGACAGTGTACCCCGTTCCCGTCCTGGAGCTGATATTGAGTGTCAGTGTTGTTTTCAGAGAAACTGCATTAGGGGAAATGTATTAACCCTTCACTTTACCAAGGGTAATTACTGTACATTTAGACGAGCGAAACGGCTGTTTCAGATGTCAGCTCTGCTTTAGCTCTGTGCTGTGCTGGTTCTTGTGACACTCATTAAAGGTGCCCAGAGAAGCGATTGCCCCTACAGCTGCTTGACTCACATGCTAATTCTGGCAAAAGCCAGTGATTACTTCTGTGTGGGATTTTTCATGTTGTGATCACAGCAGTGTAATAAAATGATGATTATTTTCTCAACTATTCTGAACATGCGTCATCCAGTGCCGAGAAGGATGGAAATAACACAGAGCTGTGTTTGAGTGTTACAGGAGAGTAACCTCACTTTCTGGTTTTCAGCATTAACTTTCATTTGAGCTGTCCAGTTGTCTGGAAAGAGATGAGATATTTAGCAGTTTAAGTCGGAGTGTTCAAGATGTTGATAATGTTTTGTTATGTTTTTTTCAGGTTCAGTTCTGAACTATCCACTCAGATTTCACCAGTCATTTTGTTAGCTGTGATTACTCACAACAGGATTCATTAACTCAACAACCAATCATGTTTTCATTCACCCTGAAGACAGCTTGACAGATAAGCCAGGAAAGACTGATTGTTCTGTCGACATTATGCCCGTATCTGTGCCATTTCATATCAGTGTTTAATTGACAGCTAACGGCTCTGATCTCATGAAGATAAGATTGTGAAGACAGCAAGCCTGTGTTGGACCCCACTGAGCCAACCCGCTCCTCCAGTGGAAACCCTAAACTAAACCAGGATCTTGTCCATTAATAAATCACTTGTGTTTTCCATTGCAAAACCCATTATATGAAATGTTCACCCCTGACACTCACCCCCCCCACACACACACATAGACATTGAGTCAAACTGAAAGTTTTTTTAGATTAGATGACACATTGTGATCACATTGTGTATGATGTAAAACTAAACAATTTTTTTTTTTTCAAAAAGTGTGTAACTAATTAAAAAGAAAAGGGTGTAAAGAGTGTATTTCACTCATTCTCAAGCAAAGCAAATTTTGCAAATTTTGAAAGTTTAAACATATCTTCTTACATTTTTGGTCAGAGATAATTTATGTTGAAGATATAGGCGTCACAAATCCGGTCCATGGTTTTCCGTCTGTTCGCCACCAAATGTTGCCTTCCAGTTACATTGACTCTCACACAAACTGTTGCATGTCACCCCAGTCTACATTCCCCATCATCCATTGCACTGATTATACACACAGCTGCAACCAGTCAGACACACTTTATAAGCCATGAACTTCCTCTTTCTGAAGGTATTGTTTGTAGTTATTGCTCCCCTAGCGATAGCAACATTATGAAGCCTTTCCGTGTTTCTCGAATTCTAAGTCCAGTTTAGTCCTGTTTACTTCTTAAGTGTTTTGTGTTTTTATCCTAGCCTGGTTTTCTCGTTTTGTCTGTTTCGCTGCCTGCCCTGGATTCTTCGCCTGTCTGTTGGGTAACCCATTTGCCTTGCCCCCTGGATCACGTTTGTTGCCGATCGACCTCCGTCTGTTTATTGGAATACTCTTCACTGTTAGACATTTCTGTAATTTCTACAGTTATTAACTGTATATCACCCAGTATAATACTGCAAATTCCCTTTGCAGTAAATAACTGTAATAACCATTGCATTATGGGAATTTTCTGTGACGTCAGATCCCACATACAGAGACTTACTGTATTTTTAAAAAATGCTGTATACTACTGTATTTGCTGTAATGGCCTCATTGGCGGCGTTCTATTGAGGTCGTTTTATTTTCCTCATTTATTATATTTGGATTGACACGATTTGCCCTACACTGTGTCTACAATGCCGCAACAGCTTGGGACGGACTACACTGGATGTGTTGCATCGCTTATAATGATTGGACAATCCATTTGTCCTTCATGTCAGACACAGCGCGAGTCCTTGAAGTACATCTGTAACTCAGAAATATACCGGGGCATTACTTTACTGTAAGCATCCACTGTAGATAGTTTATTTAATGGGTTCTACATTGTCTTCTTTTGTCAAGTCGCGCTGCGCCGCGCCACGCCGCGCCACGCCGCGCCACGCCACTTGTGTCCGAGGAAGACGCTGAAGCAGCGGGACGTTTGCCCAGGGATGAACCCGCGAGAGCGGAAGAGTTCCGGAGTACATCTACGCTGTGTGTCGATGCAATTTACGACAGATTAAGACCAGCAAGTAAGGTAAAAATATAAGTACATTTGTCTGAGTGTTTGTCAGATTTTTGCACACCAGTTTAATCTAGTAATATTTACCCGTCAACATGGCGGTTACAAACTTTACTATAGTAAACTGCGCTGTCGTTTCAAACAGCTTTTGTCAGCTTATTGAATTAGGTTACCGAATTACAATAATTTTTAACGAGCAACGCTTTTCTTATATTAACATTAGGTTAACTAATGTGAAATTTTGTTCAGGTGTTAGTATAATGTTGGCTAGTTGCCTGTTGAGAAAAAAAAAATCGTATGTTAGCTAGGTTAGACAAGTTATATGGCTAACTGTTAGCGGCCTTTCTAGTTTTAGAATTCGTTTGTTATAATTATTAATGGAATTTAAGATTTACTGCATTTTGTTATTAAAGCCAACTGCAATGAAGCATCAAGAGACATGATCATGCCAACCACCCTGAGACTGATAGCTAATGAGAAGATAACAACTATGGTTTTGAGATGTTTGTGTATTATATGTGGAGTTTGCCTTTTAAAAGTGTGCCATTTCTACTACTTGTTTTTCAGAGAAGACATTTCTGTCACTAACAAAGTGGATGGTGAGCAAAGGTGGTGGCCATGTTTTGGAGCAGCACCTGGGTTTTGCAGATGGCTGTGTATTCTTTGGCTGCATGTCTTTTTCCCCATTATGTTTCTGTTGCTTATAGATTCTTTGTGAGGGTAAATCCAGAGGATACAACATAATGCACTGCAAAGCATCCTAAGACAGGAGAAATGGTGAAGATGCACTGTTCCAGTAGTGGAAGACTGTATTTTTAAGTGTTATACATGCATTGTTTTAAATAAAGTATTTGATATTTTGTAATTATTGTGTCTGTTTTAATTGAATGCCAGTGGTACCTATGTAAAGTAAAAATAACATAAATTTAAATTAATTCAATATAAAAGTTATAAAATCTACTGAAATCTATATCAAAATGAATGAATTACAGTAGTATACTAATGAATTTGACTTTTTTTATAGTATTTCGCTGTAAAACATCTACAGTTTGCAACTGTAAATTAAATACGGTTTGCTACTGTAAATTCTAATTACAGTAACTTACTGGCAACAGTGTTGAAACTGTAAAAACCTTTTGAAATGTCTAACAGTGTTGTGTCTTGCCTGTGCCATACATGTTTGCTGGTGATCAACGCTGCCTGTGTTTTGACTGTTTTCTAATAAAAGCTTGCATATGGATCTGCACGCCTCCTCTGTTCACTCCGTAACAATAGGTTATCAGCATGCCTGAGTAAATGAGCAAAAGGCTAGCATTAGCAAGCTATCTTTGAAAGCAAGATCCCACCCTCCCTACATAATCACTATACAAAGTGATGCCTCCTCCAAAACACATGAATGCACTTTCTTTAGATTTTGGTAGCCCATTTTTTAATAGTATTTTTTGAGTGTATTAAGTGCAGTTAAGTTTATTTATGGGGTATGATTAAGGGATCTAAATTACGGTCATGCAGAATAAGACATTAATATGTGCTTTATAAGTACTACTAATAAAAACAGAATGGTCAGACTTTAGCTAGATAAAACCTAAATAAAACAAAAACAGCAGACAGGCTAAATGAGAGGCAATGACACTCTCTGACAGGAGGTCGTGCTTATGGAACAGCAGGTATAACAGCAGATTTACAGATTACAGATTACAGACTAGTTTGATACATACTCCGAATCACTGTTTCCAAACAAATGAATTTGAATAAATGTTTCATTGTCATATTTTGTCATGCTTTGTGTGTTCTGCTTTGTGTGTGTCCACCCCATCATGTCATCTTGATATTTTAAAAAAAATAATTTAAATAATAATTAAATCATATCTATATAATCCAGTGTGTAGATGTGGGGGCAATAACATGCAAACAGAAAAAAAAAAAAAAAAAAACTGTATCCAGTTTTCTCCAAGTAAGAAAAAAATACATGTGCAAATTATATGAGTTTCTTTTAAAACACATGGTTTACATAAAATATTTAATCTATTTATAATTTGAAAGCTAACCTTGTTTAGGAAAGGGACATCATACCTTTCAGAAAATATCATTTGCATCTTAATATTGCAATGAAAACGAATTTAACAGTAATATATATGTCCATGACAGGGTAGATATGTTATGGTTTATGGTTTGAATAATGGCCCATAATTATATATATATATATATATATATATATATATATATATATATATATATATATATATATATATATATATACATACATACATGTCACGAATTCAGCCTCTGTGGCTCCCTCCGCTCACCACCAGAGGGAGCCTTCACTGGAGTATTAGTTTCATTTCGGACTCCATTTCCCACAACCCCGTGCCTAGGGCTGATCACCAATTCAGGTGTCAGCCATTACACTGACTATAAATTGCACGCTCACGCTCATCTCCCCGCAAAGTCTTGTTTCGCTACTGCTGACATTTCTGAGCGTTTATTCCTGTTTGATATCTCGTTGCCAACCCGATTCTCTCTGTATTCTGCCTGTCTGCCTGTCTGCCGCCTGCCTTGTGACCCTTGCTTCGTTTATTGGATTTACTCTGTTTGATCGCCGCCTGCCCCGATCCTCTCGCCTGGACTCTGTTACTGATACTGGTTTGTCTACGTTGCCCAGTTTGCCCCTGTTTGACCCTGATCTGTCTGTTTATGAGTTTGACGCTAATAAAGTTGCACATGGATCCCAATTACGCTGACTCCTTGTTACAATATATATATATATATATATATTAGCTCAGCTAATATATTTCTATAGTACTTAAGTGTCTACTATTTATGACATGACATAAAGTGAAAGGGAAATTAAGACCAAATGCTTTCATTTTTTGTCTTACATATCATAATAAATTCAGAATTACTGAATTATAGGAATTATTGTTTGAATAAATACATTTGTTTGGGTTTCAATGATCTCTGTGTCTCTGAGTCTGGTTTTCGGTTACAGAAGACCAGACCATACCATCATGAACCCGACAGACGTTGTGTCACGAACCTGGTCGGTGTCCCGTTGTCTACTCACCACCAGATGTCACTCTCGCTCCACCCACTCACTCTGACTGTCGCTTTGCATCTCGGACTGCATCTCCCATCCTCCACCGCTCTGATTGCGTCAGTCCCCGTGACCAATCAGGCGCCCTATAAAAACCCCGCTCCTTTTCAGTGCACTTCACGGTTGGTTGTATTTTCCTGTTGTTGTTATTGTTAGCGTTTCCTAGTTTCCTCGTTCCTGGTTCCTGGTTTTGTTCTCTCGCCTGCTTTCTCGTTTGGACTGTCTAGCCGCCTGCCTTTTGGACTATTGCTCACGTTTTTTGGATTACTCTCTCCCACTGCCTTTGATATTCCTGTCTGCTCCCGTCTCGACCCAGCCTGTACGACCATGTCTTTGTCTCGCGTTTCAAATAAAAGCTTGCATATGGATCCGCTCGCCTCTCGTCTCGTTCACCTCGTTACACGTTGATCCATTCCAGGAACTGGTGGATTCCCTTGAATTCTCAGCGTTCCAGTCAATACAAAAACCGCATCACCTGCACACGCTTCCGCATCAGTTTCTTCTTCGGCCCCGATCTACACTGCCAGTCCCTTGGTCAATCCAGCGCCCTTCTCTGGCTCGGCGGAGGAGTGCAACAGATTTTTTGTAACAGTCTTCACTCACCTTTGAAATGCAACCACATCGGTTCACCTTAGACCTCAAAGTTTATCCTCTTTCCATCCCTGAACAGAAGGCCATGGAGGAGTATATAGAGGAGGCTCTTCAACAAGGTTATATTCATCCATCAACTTCCCTTGCTGCTTCAAGTTTCTTCTTCGTAGCTAAGAAGGACAGAGGATTGCAGCCTTGTATTGATTATCGAGCATTAAACAAAATCACAGTCAAGTACCGGTATCCCCTTCCCCTCATCTGAGCAGCTCTGGAACAGCTTTGCGAGCCAAGATTTTCACCAAGTTGGATCTCAGAAATCTGGATACATGAGGGGACAAGTGGAAGACAGCCTTTGTTACCCCAACTGGACACTATGAATACTTGGTCATTCCCAATGGGTTGGTCAACACCCACTCCATATTCCAGGGGTTAGCTCCGCCTCTGCGAACACCATCTCTTCCTCAAGGCTAAGAAGTGCACCTTCCATCAACCATGACACTGACCAACACAGTATTCAGATAGGTGAGGGGAAGGTAGAAGCCATCAAGACCTGGCCAAAACCTTCTACCATCAAAGAAACTCAAATGCTTTCTTGGTTTCTCCAATTTCTACCGTAAATTTGTCAGGAACTCCAGCTCCATCATTGCTCCATTAACCAATCTCCTCAGAAATAGGCCCAAGTCTCTGTCCTGGACTCCTAAAGCATACACTTTCATCATTTCTGATACACTTTCTCGTCTCTATGCTCCGGGCGAAAAACCAGACATACCATTATCCATTATCTCTCCTGAGATGATTGTCTGTCCCATCCAATGGTCCCTGGACAAAGAAATCATGGCTGTCAGTGCCTCTGATCCTGCTATGCCAGGCTGTCCACCCAACTGCACCTATGTTCCACAGACTCAAAGAACTCATCTGATTCACTCTACACATATCTCTCTGGGCACTGGTCACCCTGGGACCAATCAAACCCTCTCGCTGCTAAAAGATTGCCTCTGGTGGTCTGGAATGGCAGAAGATGTCAGAAGGTACGTGTGAGGATGCCAGGAATGTTCCATGGCTAAGACACCTTGCCATCTTCCTTTGGGAAAACTGTTATCTCTTCCCATTCCTCGGCGTCCATGGTCATACCTTGGGTTAGATTTAGTCACGGACCTACCAACCCTTGGATGGATTTACCTGCATTCTAGTAGCAGTGGACAGATTCTCCAAGGCCTGTAGACTGGTTCCTCTGAAAGGACTCCTCTCGGCCATGGAAACTGCTGGGGTACTCGTTAATCACGTTTTCCTAAATTTTGACATTCCTGAAGATATTGTCTCTAACAGAGGCCCTCAATTCATTTCGCTATATAAATAAAGGTGACTTGACTTGATAAACTGAAAGAAAGGTCCAGAAGTTAGGCCGTTACCTCTGTACCTTCTGTCATGGCCATCAGAAGTCCTGGAACCAGTTCATTGCCTGGTCCGAGTATGCATAGAACTCCCTGTGTCAGCCATCCACTGAACTAACACCTTTCCAGTGCATACTCGGCTACCAGCATCCATCTCACTCACTGGTTCCAGGAGAGCAAGAGAGTCTAGGACTCACCTCATCAAGGGCCTTACATAGACAACAACAACAACAACAACAACAACAACAACAACAACAACATGCCGATGTCCACCACTCCTACGTTCCAATCCGGACAGAAGGTTTGGCTCTCCACACGGAACATCAGGTTACGGCTCTCCTGTAAGAGAGTCCCAGGTTCATTGGTCCCTTCCCCACCATCTCTCATATCAATCCCATTACCTATAAACTCTAACTCCCACCACAATACCGGATTCACCCTACATTTCACATTTCACTTTTGAAACCATATCACTCACCTGTCTCCTGTTTTCACAGAGCCTTGTCCCGTTAAAGAACCCCTTTCCCTATGGTGCTCGAAGATGGAACAGTCTACGTGGTCAAGGAGAATTCCCAGCACTGTGGTGGGCGGCTGGAATATCTCACAGACTGGGAAGACTACAGCCCTGAGGAAAGATCATGGGTCCCAAGAGATGATATCCTTGATCAGAATCTCCTAGCAGAATTCCACTCTTCACATCCGGAATTTCCATCACCCTGTGGTCGAGGCCGTGCACCACGTCGTCGTAATATTCAGCCCTCAGGAGCAGGCTGTGGAGAGGGGGGGTTCTGCCAAATACACGCCAGGCTCTCTTACCACTCAACGCACCCAATCACTGGAGTTCTAGGCTGACATTCCTGTTCCTCATCAGTTCATTCATTACCCAACACTACTTAAGCACACTCTTTCTTCAGTCACATTGTCTGGTCTACATTGTGGAATACAGACTCGCCTCCCATGTAAACTTTCCTGTTCCAGTCTCTGTGTTCCCTCCGTACCGTCTCCAACTCTGGACTCCAGCTCCTTCTCACCAAACAATCAGTGTGTGCCCGTTGACCTGGTAAAACAAACAAAGATCATACTTACTATTGTTCCTCGATGCAAAGACCATCTGCATTACTCACCTGTTATTGACTGGAATTACTATTTGAATATGTTAATACGGCTGTTTGGGTTTTAACAATCTCTGTGTCTCTGAGTCTGGATTCTTGTTACAGATGGCCTTTAGCACATGTGTGTGTGTGTGTGTGTGCACCTGGTATTTATCACATTATGGGGACCAAATGTCCCCACAAGGATAGTAATACCAGTAAATTTTGACCTTGTGGGGACATTTGTGAGGTCCCCATGAGGAAACAGGCTTATAAATCAAGCAGAATGAGTTTTGCTGAGAAAGTAAAAGTGTGCACAGTCTCCTGTGAGGGCAAGGTTTAGGTGTAGGGTGATAGAAAATAGGGTTTGTACAATATAAAAACCATTATGTCTATGGAATGTCCCCATAAAACATGTAAACACAACATGTGTGTGTGTGTGTGTGTGTTTGTGTGTGTGGTCTTGTTTTTATATCTTGGTGGCTACCTAAACCTGAATACACACAGGCTCATGGGGACTCGTGTCACCGTGGGGACCTAAATTGAGGTCCCCATGGGGAAACAAGCTTATTAATCATACAGAATGAGTTTTTTTGAGAAAGTAAAAATGCAGAAAGTTGTCTGTAAGGGTTAGGTTTAGGGGTAGGGTTAGGGTAAGGGGATAGAAAATACAGTGTGGACAGTATACAAACCATTGCGCCTATGGAGAGTCCCCACAAGGATAATAAACCAGACGTGTGTGTGTGTGCGTGTGTGTGTGTGTGTGACCCTGGACCATAAAACCAGTCATAAGTGTAAATTTTTAGAAACTGAGATTTATACATCACCTGAAAACTGAAAAGCTTTCCGTTGATGTATGTATGTATTGTTAGGATAGGACAATATTTGGCTGAGATACAACTGTTTGAATATCTGAAATCTGAGGGTGCAAACAACTCAAAATATTGAGAAAATCACCTTTAAAATCATCCAAATGAATTTCTTAGCAATGCATATTACTAATCAAAAAAAAAAAAAAAAAAAGTTTTTATATATTTGTGGTAGGAAATTTACAAAATATCTTCATGGAACATAATCTTTACTTAATATCCTAATGATTTTTGTCATGATTTTATGTTATGTTATTAATAACATGATTTTATGTTATTTTTGGTATTTTGCATGGTCTATTTTTGGAGTACTAGATGCAGAGACATATAGACCTGGTGAATCCACCACATCTCCCCCACCCCCTTAATGTTGTATTTCATTATATAACAACTTGTAAATGCTATTTAATGGTTTTACTAGGAAAACCAACTATATCATTTTATAGCATTAGGAAAAACAATGGATAAACCTGAAACAACAGAAGGATGGGAGAATTAATTTCATTTACATATAATGTAGGAAATGTGCATACTTTTAAATCAACACTTGCCACAGCATTTCTTATTTGTCTGTGATTCATCTCTGAGTGTGTCCTAAGCTGATGAGAGGTGGGGAAGATTGGGGGACGAATCTTAGCACTCAGCATACCCGATTAAAAAAAGTCACCACTTGCCACGGAGGTGATTTCTGATTCTCACAGTCAAGTCAAGTCACCTTTATTTATATACCGCCTTTAACAATACAGAATTGTGACAAAGCAGCTGTACAGTATTAAATAGGAAATAATACAATTTTCAGGTAAAGGTAGTTAATCAAATACAATAAAATAAAATACAATATCGTGTGAAGAGAAAGTGTCCCCAACTAAGCAAGCCAGAGGTGACAGCGGCAAGGAACCAAAACTCCATCAGTGACAAATGGAGAAAAAAACCTTGGGAGAAACCAGGCTCAGTCGGGGGGCCAGTTTTCCTCTGGCCAGATGCAGAGGACTCACCAGGTTCCCATGGTCTTGTGCCGACGGCCGTCTAGGTAACGAGGTCTTCACGGGGGATCCGTCTCTGGGGCTCATCTAGTCGATGTGGTCTCCGCTGACATTCAGGGCTGTAGAGGTCGTCACTAGGTGCTGATCCAAAGTCTGGGCTGGGTACGGACTGGATACGGGGGACTGCAGTGACCATCTGATCTGGATACGGACTGGATCTGGTGGTTAAGGTGACCTCGGAATAAGAAAGAAACAGACTAATATTAGCGTAGGTGCCATTCTTCTGACGATGCACTGAGTACATCGGGTGTTATGGGAAGTGTTCCCGGTTCTGGTTTACCTAATTAATGCAGCCTAACAATCCTTTAATGGATTTGAATTATAAGAATATGTTGATGTGTTATGTGTAAGAAAGGTTAAAGAGATGGGTCTTTAATCTAGATTTAAACTGACAGAGTGTGTCTGCGTCCCGAACAGTGTTGGGTATATTAGGTACTCTGGTACTTTGGAACAAAACTGTTCAAGTTTTCCTTTTCCACACTGTGGTCTGTCCATCTTTTCTTTATGTGTGTGTGTTTGAGACAGTGACCAGACCGCCAGGTTGTCTGTGTGGCCTGCTCTGTTGCTGTTTCTTGACTCTCTACTGGTTTCCAGGGAAAGTTCAGTGTGTCATAACCGCTGCTCTGTTTATCTCTGCTGATCCCTTTTAAAGGTTTGTTTTTAAAGATATTCCGAGGGGACGACTCATAAAACAATTCCTTAAATTATTTGACACAAAACACCAAGGATGGTGCTTTCCACTTCTACTTCTAATAAAATGTGTTATTTTCTTCTTCTTTTTTTCATCTCTAGCTTTGCCATGAATTCTTGTGTTGGCGTGTTTTTGAAAAGAAAAGAAACCTTATCCTTGTTTCATTTATGATTTTATGTAAATTTATCAGCACATTCATGTCAATACATTTTCATGCTGCTGTTGATTTTACTTTATGAATGTGTTACAGTGAAGTAAAACATTTGCAAATGTCTCCAAAAAATATCTGGCAACATTTGTCTGAAAGAGAAAATGTAATTTGCATTTGGTTAAATACCCCCTTCCCTAATTTTGTTTCTTCATTATTTTTGCTCCCTGACTTATCCACTGATAGATATATATGTGTGTGTGTGTGTGTGTGTGTGTGTGTGTGTGTGTGTGTGTGTGTGTGTGTGTGTGTGTGTTACTTACACATGGCACCTACAAGAATAACTAATTTATCATTTAATTTGCCACACACACCTTTTTATATCATAGGCTGACTTTCCATTGTTTTTTTTTTTTTTTAAACTAATAGTAGAAGATAATTCTATATATAAATGACTCCACAATGTCAAAATGTTCATGATTTACTACCTTTGTGGGGACATCTGGTCCTCACAATGCAGGTTAAACAACAAAAACACACATACACAAACTGCTTTTCATTTTTGTGGGGACATTCCAATAGGGTAATTTATTTTTTTATACTGTACAAACTGTATTTTCAATCCCCTTACCCTAACCCTATTTCTTCCCCTCACAAACACATATAGCAGCAGTCTCATACTTGACCTTGATTTAAACAATTTAAGGATAAGCAGAACTAGTTTAAGTTGTAGCAATCACACATGAAAATGTAAAATCACTTACTTTTCCTCTATGTAATGTCTATATCTTTATTCATACTGTTGAATTGTTGTCTGACTGTGGAAGAAATATTTTTTAGGTGTTAGAATATGGATTGTCTAAAGACCTAGTTCTGCTTAATGTAATGTTTTCAATTTTTTTTTTTTCTTCTGGAATCAATGGAACTGTATTCTATTGCATATTGCGCCACCTACTGGAGTGGACCCATACTGGCCCACCCCTGTCAAAAAAAAAAAAAAAAAAAAAAAAAAAAAAATAGTTTAAGACAAATCCTGAGAATGTAATGCATGTAGCACAGGTTTAGCTGTGGAAAAAAGGCAGACACAAACAAACAAATACATTTTTCAGCAGCAGTGTTCAGCATGTGGTTGCGAATAAGTGCATTTCCTCCTAAAAAGCAGAGGAAAAATTACAAAACATTAGAGACAAATTCTTACATTTCCAAGAATTTCAAAAATATATATTTTTTTAAGAATTTAAAAAATAAATAGTAATAATAATTCAAATAAAGTTTGTTTTATTTGTATAGCACTATTTACTACAACCAGAGCTGACCAGTGTGCTTTACAATAAAATGACCAGAAACACCAATAACACAATAAAAAATAAAGAGCAGTAAAACCAAAAGAAAAATATAAACAACAATCTCTGGTTAGAAGACTGGAGAGATCTGGTTACATGGTGCACAATCAGTAAATCAGAGATATATAATGGAGCCATACAATTTAGTGACTTGAAAAAACAATAAGTAAAGTATTAAAATCTACTCTGTAATGCACAGGAAACCAGTGTAAGGACTGTAAAACCAGAGTGATATGATCCCGTTTAAGAACCCCCGTCAGAAGTCTAGCTTCTTTCTGAACCAATTGTAATCGGGACAAAGCCCATCATAAAGTGAGTAACAGTAGTCTAATCTAGAAGTAATAAAAGTATGAATCACTTTCTAAAACTTTTTAAAAGAAAGAAATGTCTTTGCTTTAGACAGGTGTCGCAACTGAAAAAAAAGGACATATTGTTTAACACATGAGGACAACCCACCAAGGTTTGGATTGGGAGCAGACAAAGAATCTGAGGGTTCAAAAACAATAATTTCTGTTTTATTTCATTGAAATTCAGAAAGTTTAGCATCAACCATGACTTTACATCTGTCGAACAGTCCAGGAGAGCATCCAGTCCATCCGGATTACGATTTATAGGCAGATAAATGTGTGTATCATCAGAATAACAGTGGAATGACAGCCCATGTTTTCTAAAAATGGAACCAAGTGGAAGCATGTGTAAAGAAAAAAGGATGGGAGCCAAAATGGATCCTTGGGGAACCCCACAAATTAACACAACATTACTAGAAGTAAGCTCTCATTATCTTAACTTAAATAGTTTTATTGGTAAGATAAGATTTAAACCACTCCAATGCACTGCTAATAATACCGGCACAATGTTCCAACTGATTAATAAGGGCAGCATGATCAACAGCATCAAATGCGGCAGTAAGATCCAAAAGCACAAGAACAGCAGACATGTTAATAGTAAATCATTAAAAACCCTCAACAATGCAGTCTCATTAAAGTGATATTTTCTGAAATCAGACTGAAAAATGTCAAAGATCATATTGTCTGCTAGAAAAGTTTGCAATTGTTCAAGGACTGTTTTCACCAAGAGTTTTGTAATGAGCGACAAATTGGAAACGGGCCTAAAATTTGATAAAAGGGTGGGATAGATAATCGGTTGTTTAAGCAAAGGACGAACTGTTGCATGCTTTATTAGATCAAGTATATCACCAGTTTATAAGCAGAGTCAAAAGATCTTTTATTAAGAACATATGGAGAAATCACATCAATTGAAGAGCCAGTTGGCTTAAAATAATCCACTAATTCTATAAAATGATTTTCATTAAATCACTTATCTTATTGACAAAAAAATCTTCCCACGTTAGTGAAGACACTTCTGTTGAAGCACAAATGGAAGGACTGATAGTGACATTGATAATATTAAAAAGAGTTTTTGGTTTATGACAGCTTTGTCAGCTTGAGTACTTCTGTCATTAACACATTAAGCAAAAGGGCCACATACTAAATATTAAAGCATTAATGCACATTTTCATGTAAACTTTTTGTTTAAATACTGAAAATTATCAATTTCTCAGGAACTATTTTGATTCAAAGGTATATCAAAGGCAGAGGTTCCTATAAGTATATATGCATACAGGTGAAAAATTAGAATAGCATGAAAAAGTTCATTTTTTTATTGTAACTTATTTACAAAAAAAAATCAAAAATAAACTTTCATATATGCTAGATTAATTACATGTAAAGTAAAACATTTAAAAAGTTTTTTTTGTTTTCATTTTGATGATTAGAGCATACAGCTCATGAAAGTCAACAATCCAATATCTCAAAATATTAGATTATTTACATTTGAGTTTTATTAAATGACCATCCCTACAGTATAAATTCCAGGTATCTCTTGTTCTTTGAAACCACACTAATGGGGAAGACTGCTGACTTGGCAATGGTCCAGAAGACAATCATTGACACCCTCCAAAAAGAGAGTAAGTCACAGAAGGTCATTACTGAATGGGGTGGCTGTTTACAGAGTGCTGTATCAAAGCATATTAAATGCAAAGTTGACTGGAAGGAAGAAATTTGGTAGGCGAAGGTGCACAAGCAACAGGGATGACCGCAAGCATTAAAGTAGACCTTTCAAGTTCTCTATAGACTTAACATGTGGCAGAAAGCGCACCCTGTTATTTTACAAAAGCAACTTGTAACGTTTTGTTGCTATTGTGGAAGTGCATAAAATAAAGCAGACATTTATATGTTTTCCTCTATCACGATGTAAGGGATCAGGATTGCACCGGCACCACCGATCCGAGAAGTGCCTTTATCATAAAGTGAAAGGAATGACTAGCCATTCTCAAGTTAGTTGAGTTCGTGGTCAGCATACTGTGGCACGGATAAACTTGAATTATTATTAAAACTTTATTTTCATTATTTTATTTATTAATGCAGAAATGTGTGTGTATTCTGCAGTTGAAAGAGAACTTTAGCCTCCAGCAGTGTGACTGAATTTTCATTTGTGTAATTCCAGTTGGAGGGGGTTGGGGTTTGGGACAGTTCAGCTCCATTGTGCGGGCTGTAGAGGTGTGAATCACTGTCTTTCATAAGGACAATGTCTGATGGCTCAGGAGTGTTTCAAACTGAGAGCATGTTTAGGCAAAGTGTTACTCAGCAAAGCAGCTATTTTGGCAATACAAATGTAAAAACAAATCACAATAATAAAAATATTACATTGTACAATTTTACCTCAGATTTCACAGGGAATACACTCTGAAAACAATGGGTTAAAAACAACCCAATTTGGACTATTTTTAACCCAAGGGCTGGGTAAATATAGGTCAGAACACATTATTTCGGCATCCGAGTCTAGTTTTTTTTTTGTTGTTGTTTTTTTTTGTTTTGTTTTGTTTTTTTCATTAATCTTGATCAACATAAATGATCATGCAGTGAATTGGAAAGGCATTGGTCCCTTAGAGGCGCTGAACGGGAGCGCGTCTCAGAAAAGAACCAAAACTCTGCGTGTGCCTGTTTCAAATACAAGAAAAATATATCTATAGAAAGCTTGAAATATCTGCTTTTAAAATAAACCAATTCAAAACAAAATCACATACTCTGGTTATGTAATCTGTATCAATGTTGCATTTTGTCCAGGCTACTGTGGAGATGAGAGTCAGTACTGTGAATTTCATCTTGCAGCCGACAAGAAAATATTCATTAATAAATAATTAAAATATCTCCTTTTTCTATATATTCATAATCATTATAGGCTACTTTTGCCTGTGCTTTGTGGAAACTTTATGTGTGTTGTTGAACGCGGAATATATTAAAGCTCATTATGGATTAGTAGGCTAGTTGATTAAATATAAATGTGTGATTAGCTGAATAATGGCTTAAATGAAGTTATATAGTTGTAACGTAGTGAGGGAGAAGTGAAGTGGGTGGATCCATATGCAGAGCTTATGGCTTTAGATAGAGACATCGTCATAAATCAGGCAGGGTCAAACAATGGCAAACAGGTATGTTAGGACAAAACACAAGAATAATCCGTGATGCAGGCTGGGGTCGATCAATGGCGAATGTTATCCAAGGGGCTAGGCAAAAGGGTGTTCCAAAGAGACAGGCTAGAGATCCAAAGGGCAGGCGGTGAGACTGACTAAACGATATAACAAGGCGTAGATACAAGACATGAATGACAAGATACAGGAACAAGGCTAGACTAGATTAACGAACTGACCAAGTGGCTCCGTACAGTTGCTAACACACAAAGAGTGCTAAATGTAATACAATACTCGGCCAATAGTGAGAGGAAGTCCAAGGCTTATATAGAGTCTCTGATTGGATGCAGATGATCAGCTCAATGGCTAATGGGGAACATACTCCGGGGTGTGGTGCAACAGTCTGTGTAATGTGAATGGCAAGGCGACCTCTGGTGGCGAGCGGACTGGCGTACAGGACCAAATTAGTGACAGAGCCCCCCACCCCCCAAGGAGCGGCTTCTAGACATTCCAAACACACAACAATCCAAGCGCGCGGTGGAGCGGGGGCGGGACAAGGCGCGGGATGGAGGGCCAGATCCATGTGGAGGACCTGGGGACTGAGGCAGGACCGGCAGAACAGAGAACCAGGGCGGAGCCAGCGGGACAGGCAGGGTTGAGGGCCACCAGAACAGGACAGACAGACCAGGAGCCCTCCAGGGCGGAGCAGATGGAGCAGGGACCCTCCAGGATGGAGCAGATGGCCTCCATGTCCGGAAAGGGACAAAGCGAAGATTTACAGGCTGGGTGTGAGTCACTGGGCGCTACCACCATGCAGGGAGCTAGAGCAGACGCCCCCATCTTGTGAGGTTCCGCAGCCTCAGCTACCACCTCTGGGGAAACTGCGGCGGGCATCACAGCCACTGAGGATGCCGCACCTCCTCCAGAGGTAGCAGCTCGTCTGTCCTCTCATAGCCTTGTCACGTCTCGTCTGACCTCCGAGAGTCTCGTCACATCTCGTCTGTCCATCCAGAGCCTCGTTACGTCTCGTCTGACCAAATGGTGACCGCTATTAGGGGAAGAGCAGCAGCGGATGGCAGGATCTCTTTAATGGTCGGGCTTAAAGGCGCTGATGTCAGAGGGAGACCTGCAGCCGTACTGACATCAGTGGTGGGTCCATCACACTGGCCATCATGCTAGGTCGAGACTTTGGATGGTCAGACAACATGTGACGAGGCTCTGGATGGTCAGACGAGATGTGACGAGGCTCTAGAAGGTCAGACGAGACATGATGAGGCTCTAGGAGGTCAGACGAGACGTGACAAGGCTCTGGGCGGTCAGACGAGACGTGACAAGGCTCTGGATGGACAGACAAGATGTGACGAGGCTCTGGGAGGTCTGATGAGACGTGACAAGACTCTAGGAGGTCAGACAAGACATGACAAGGCTATGAGAGGACAGACGAGACGTGACGAGGCTCTGGGCGGTCAGACGAGACGTGACGAAGCTCTGGATGGTCAGACGAGACGTGACTTGACTTATGAACAACAGCAGTAACTTGACTTGACTCAAGAAGATCAGCTGTGACTTGATTTGGCTCTTGGAGACCAGCTGAGATATGACTTGACTGTAGGTGAACAGCTGAGATGTGACTTGACCCTGGACGAACAGCTGAGACGGGGCTTGACTCGTGAAGATCAGCTGAGATTTGACTTGCCTCACGAAGATCAGCTGTGACTTAGGGCTGCACGATTAATCGCATGATATTGTGAGGCGCGCTTAGTCAATGAAGCCGGTACTTTGATTAGTAGTAAAGCTCCATCACGTGCGTTCAGCTGGAGCGGCAATTAATACACAGAGCCGTAAATCACTGACAAGCTACGTCAAATCGCGCTCAAAATCGCATTCGACTTGACTTGGCTCACGAAGATCTGCTGTGGCACAGAGAAAATAATATAAGTTGAGAATAAAAAAATACACATATGTAAATATAAATAGACAAAAATTGCAATATAAGATTTAAGAAATAAATAAATTGTGTATACAGTTGTGCTACAGATGATAGAAAAAGAACAGAATAGAATAGAATAGAGTAGAGTAGAGTAGAGTAGAGTAGAGTAGAGTAGAATAGAATAGAATAGAATAGAATAGAATAGAATAGAAAAGAAAAGAAAAGAAAAGAAAAGAATGAGATGTCGGGATGTACTGAGATGTAAATATAAGGTTATTGCACATATTTTTATTCCACAATGGGGGGATGGGTGAACATTTAACTGTTCATAAGGTATATTGCCCGAGGGAAGAAACTGTTCTTATGTCTGGCTGTCCTGGTATTTGTGGCTCTGTAGCGCCGACCAGATGGCAAAAGTTAGAAAAGGGGATAGCATGGGTGTGAGGGATCCAGAGTGATTTTCTGAGCCCTTTTCCTCACTCTGGATGTATACAGTTCTTGAAGGGTGGGCAGGGGAGCACCAATAATCCTCTCGGCGGTCCGAACCATTCTCTGTAATCTTCTGGTGTCTGATTTTGTAGCTGAGCCAAACCAGACAGTTATTGATGTGCAAAGAACAGATTCGATGACGGCTGTGTAGAACTGTTTCAGCAGCTCCTGCGGCAGGTTGAACTTCCTTAGCTGTCGAAGGAAGTACAACCTTTGTTGGGCCTTTTTTGCAATGGAGTCGATGTGAGTGTCCCACTTCAGGTCCCGGGAGATGATGGACCCTAGGAACTTGAAATGTCTCCACTGCAGCCACAGTGCTGTCCATGATGCTGAGAGTGTTGAGTGCAGGGGGGTTTCTCCTGAAGTCTATGATCATCTCCACTGTTTTGAGCGTGTTGAGCTCCAGGTTGTTAAGACTGCACCAGACAGCGAGCTGCTCAACCTCTTGTCTGTAAGCAGACTCTTCACCATCCTGAATGAGGCCGATGAGTGTGGTGTCGTCTGCAAACTTCAGGAGCTTGACAGAGGGGTCTTTAGAGGTGCAGTCGTTGGTGTACAGGGAGAAGAGCAGTGGGGAGAGAACACATCCCTGAGGGGCGCCAGTGTTCGTGGTGCGGCTACTTGACATTAGTGTCCCCATTCTCACTAGCTGTTGCCTATCCGTCAGAAAGCTGGTGATCCACTGAGAGATAGAGCTAGGAACAGAGAGGTGATTTAGTTTGGTCTGGAGGAGTGTAGGAATGAAGGTGTTGAAGGCCGAACTGAAGTCCACAAACAGGATCCTCACATAAGTCCCTGGTCTGTCACTGCGTATCCTGTCATGGCCATGAAGACGGTTCATGAACTCACAGCCTGCTCTGAGACAGTCAAGTGGTCTATCCACGTCTCTGCTCCGCCATGGCTTCCTGCTTTGTCGGCTCCGCCATGGCTCCCTGCTCTGCCATGGCTGCCTGCTCCGCCATGGTTCCTTGCTCTGCAATGGCTGCCTGCTCCGCCATGGTTCCTTCTCTGCCTGCACCTCCAAGGATCCATCCTCTTCTGGATCTGTTCCATGGCCCAGGTCCCCCTCTGCTCCATTGTCTGCCTCTACTCCACAGTCCAGGTCCTCCAAAGCTACACACTCCAGGTCCTGTTCCTCTGGCCCTCCATTCCCTGGACTACTTCTGCTTCACCACCCTCCTAGGCTTTTGTTGTTTTGGGTGGTTTAGGTGTCTGGAGCCGCCTTTTTGAGAGGGGAATATGTCACGCCTGGTTTTGGGGTTTATTTCATGTTCTTGTTTTTATGTCTTTATTTTGTAATTTGATTCTTGTTGTTTGTGTTTTGCTTCCCTTGCCCTCATGTGTTCATGCTATTGGTTCTTTAGTTTGTGTCATGTTCTGATTGGTTGTTGTCTTGTTTCCCATTGGTTGGTTTGTGTCATGTGACCTTCTTTCTTTTGTCTTCTTTGTCTCTTGTCCTGTATTGTTGTAACCTGCTGTCAGTTAGGTCTCTGTTCATGCTAAGTCAAGTCTCTTGTTGTATCTTTTGTTCATCTTTTGTTTGTTAACAATGATACATGGACCACAGAGTTCACGCATGGACTTCTTTTACTTCTCATAAAACTCAACTGCGGTACAGGGCACATGCGCAGTACATTTGCGGGCGTGCCCACTACACAAATTGTGTGGGGGTGGCCTAGGCTAAACCATTCACTGCATATACTACATCCCCCTTCTTAAGCTTTGAACAATATATTAATTAAATTTTAAATGAAGACTGTATAAACATTAGCAGTGTATAAGTAAACATTTGCTATGAACAAGCAATAAAAAAGTTTAGTCCAAAATGCTTAAGTAAGAACATAATCTCTTAACCGTGCAGGTTGTCTGATGGTACGTCCAGCTCTTGTGAGTTGAGAACCAGCGACAGTACTTTCTTACACACGTTGGGGTGGCTCAGTTTGAACAGGCTCAGGAACTGTATTGTCACACAGGTCATCATCACTGAACATGGGGCAACCAGGTTGTGTATCATATATGACTGACCTGTCAGGTCTGAGGTGGCACCTGTTTCTGCGGTAGATTGTGCCCAACGATGTGATTACATCATATGAGCGGGGCTCATCTCTGATTTTGACAACCGAAACAAATGATAAAACCTAGATGTGCTATGTTTGAAGAAACCTGGCTAAAATCAGAAGATTACATTATCTTAAACGAGTCTACCCCTCATGATTACTGTTATAAACATGAGCCAAAAGGTAAAGGGGGGAGGTGTTTCTACAATTTATAGCAATATTTTTAGTGTTTCACAGAGAGCGGATTTCAAGTATAACTCGTTTGAAGTAATGGTGCTTCACATAACATTATCCAGAGAAACAAGTGTTAATGATAAATCCCCTATGACGTTTGTACTTGCTACTGTATACAGGCCACCAGGGCACCATACATATTTTCTTAAAGAATTCGCTGATTTTATATCTGAGCTGGTGTTGGCTACAGATAAGGTCTTAATAGTAGGTGACTTTAACATCCATGTTGATATTGAAAATGATGCACTGGCAGCTGCATTTACAGACATTCTAAATTCTATTGGAGTTAGACAGCACGTGTCAGGTCCCACTCATTGTCGAAATCATACTCTAGACTTAATACTGTCACATGGAATTGATGTCAATGCCGTTGAGATTCTGCAGCAAAGTGATCATATCTCTGATCATTATCTAGTCTTGTGTATACTCCAGATAACTAAAACTGTAAATTCAACTCCTTATTACAAGTATGGTAGAACCATCACTTCTACTACAAAAGATTGCTTTCTAAGTAATCTTCCTGACTTATCTGAATTCCTCAGCATGTCCAATAGCTCAGAAAAACTTGATGATGTAACAGAAACTATTGACTCTCTCTTTTCCAGGACTCTAGATACGGTCGCTCCTCTGCGCCTAAGGAAGATTAAGGAAAACAGTCCGACCCCGTGGTATAACGAGCACACTTGCGCCCTGAAGAGAGCAGCCCGGAAAATGGAGCGCAGCTGGAGGAAAACAAAATTAGAGGTTTTTCGTACTGCTTGGCGGGAATGTACCCTATCGTACAGAAAAGCGTTAAAATCGGGCAGATCTGATTACTTTTCGACTCTTTTAGAAGAAAACAAACATAACCCTAGGTATTTATTCAATACAGTGGCTAAGTTAACAAAAAATAAAGAACCAACAGGCACTGACTATGCCCATCAGCATAGCAGTAATGACTTCATGAACTACTTTACTTCTAAGATCGATACAATTAGAGACAAAATTGTCACCATGCAGCCGTCAATTACAGTGTCGCATCAGATAGTGTCCCATAGATCTCCTGGGGAACAATTCAACTCATTCTCTACTATAGGCCAGGAAGAATTGTATAAACTTGTTAAATCATCTAAACCAACAACTTGTATGCTAGACCCTATTACATCTAGGCTACTAAAAGACTTGCTTCCAGATCTCATAGATCCTCTGCTAAATATTATTAATTCATCACTGTCATTAGGATATGTCCCCAAAACCTTCAAACTGGCTGCTATTAAGCCTCTAATTAAAAAACCACAACTTGACCACAACGAATTGACTAATTACAGACCTATTTCGAATCTCCCATTTCTATCAAAGATATTAGAAAAGGTTGTATCCTCACAACTATCTTCCTTCCTACAGAAATATGATATCTGTGAGAATTTTCAGTCAGGTTTTAGACCGTACCATAGTACTGAGACTGCTCTTATTAGAGTTACAAATGATGTACTCTTGTCATTTGATCGTGGTTGTATCTCTCTGTTAGTGCTACTGGATCTTAGTGCTGCGTTTGATACTGTTGACCACAACATTCTCTTGAATAGACTTGAGAATTATGTTGGCATTAGTGGTAGTGCATTGGCATGGTTCAAATCGTATCTATCTGACCGTCATCAATTCGTGGTAGTAAATGAAAAGGTATCATATCGATCACAAGTGCAGTATGGAGGCTCAGTACTAGGGCCATTACTCTTTACGCTTTACATGTTACCCTTGGGTGATATCATCAGGAAATGTTAGCTTTCACTGCTACGCTGATGATACCCAGCTCTATATTTCTTCGTGGCCCGGCGAAATGTACCAATTTGAAAAACTAATGGATTGTGTAGTTGAGTTAAAAAATTGGATGACAAGTAATTTCTTACTGCTAAATTCTAAAAAAACAGAGGTGTTAATTATTGGGCCTAAAACCTCAGCGTGTAATAACCTACAACACTGTCTAATACTGGATGGCTGTTCTGTCAATTATTCGTCATCAGTTAGGAAGCTAGGTGTGTTATTTGATGGTAATCTTTCCTTTGAAAACCACATCTCTAGTATTTGCAAAACTGCATGTTTCCATCTCAAAAATATATCTAAACTACGACCTATGCTATCAATGTCAAATGCTGAAACATTAATTCATGCGTTTATGACCTCACGGTTAGATTATTGTAATGCTTTATTGGGTGGTTGTTCTGCTCGCTTAATAAACAACCTCCAGCTGGTCCAAAATGCAGCAGCTAGAGTTCTTACTAGAACCAAAAAGTATGATCATATTAGCCCGGTTCTGTCTACACTGCACTGGCTCCCTATTAAACATCGTATAGATTTTAAAATCTTGCTAATTACTTACAAAGCCCTGAATGGTTTAGCTCCTCAGTACCTGAGCGAGCTCCTATCACATTATAGTCCCTCACGTCCGCTGCGTTCTCAAAACTCTGGCAATTTGATAATACCGAGAATATCAAAATCAACTGCGGGCGGGAGATCATTTTCTTATCTAGCGCCCAAACTCTGGAACAATCTACCCTACAGTGTTCGGGACGCAGACACACTCTGTCAGTTTAAATCTAGATTAAAGACCCATCTTTTTAACCTTGCTTACACATAACAAATCAACATATTCTTATAATTCAAATCCGTTAAAGGATTGTTAGGCTGCACTAATTAGGTCAACCGGAACCGGGAACGCTTCCCATAACACCCGATGTACTCAGTGCATCGTCAGAAGAATGGCATCTACGCTAATATTAGTCTGTTTCTCTCTTATTCCGAGGTCACATTAACCACCAGATCCAGTCCGTATCCAGATCAGATGGTCACTGCAGTCCCCCGGATCCAGTCCGCACCCAGCCCAGATGGTGGATCAGCACCTAGAGACGACCTCTACAGCCCTGAATGTCAGCAGAGTCCACTTCAACTAGATGAGCCCCAGAGTCGGATCGACAGTGAAGACCTCGTCACCTAGACGGCTGTCGGCACAAGACCACGGGAACTTTGGCCAGAGGAGAACTGGCCCCCCGACTGAGCCTGGTTTCTCCCAAGGTTTTTCTCCATTTGTCACCGATGGAGTTTTGGTTCCTTGCCGCTGATGCCTCTGGCTTGCTTAGTTGGGGACACTTTCTCTTAACACAATATTGCATTTTATTTTATTGTTTTTGATTAACTACCTTTACCTAAAATGTGAGTGTTTACTGTTGCCTTTGGCATTGTTGATGTACTGTTTCCTATTTAATACTGTACAGCCGCCTTGTCACAATTCTGTATTGTTAAAGGCGGTATATAAATAAAGGTAAAAAAAAAAAAAAAATGTGATTACAAGCAATACCCGTGTTTTTCCTTCACCATTATAACATGCTGATTTTTTTGTTTTCATTTTACGCTGTGAAGATATTACAGGTTCATCAAAATTATCCATCCTCGATCACTTTTAGTCTGCTTTGATGAAACTCCTCTCAGCTAGCACGTCTTCTCAAAGTGAAAGTCGCCTTGTCACCTGACCTGAATACAGTGCGCTGATTCGCTGAAATGGACTTATCAGCTTCTGTTCAAAAACAACAAGGGCGCTTGTTGGCTTCTGCAGTAAAACGTGAACTCGCGATCCCTTGGAAGTGGACAATACCTGCTTTTTGGACAAAACGTGTTTAGGGTTCAGAAAGGGGCGTAGCCACGCTTGTGCCGGTGCCACCCTAAGTGGCAGCTGGCACACCTAAAAATAGATGCAGAAATATATATTTTTTTATAATCGTGTAAACATGGGCGGCGCTAAAGAAGGGCTAGCAGCTGCTTCAGCACCCCCATAGCACCCACACATGTAAAAATGAAATAAAACAAAAACGTTTGACTCATTACGCAAGCATAACTGCTGCATTGGAATATAACGTGACATGATTAGTAGGCCCGCTTTTCCAAATGTCTCAGCATTTTATTTTAAAAACAAAAAGTGCCAAGTAGGCCTGCCCCCGACTAAAGATTTTTCTAGTAAACTACTCACACGTTTATATTAATCTGATTAATATAATAACGTACTAACCATCCTTTAATATATAGGTGTACAGTGTACAGCCTATTCTGCGCTCAAGCGCGCGCATAAAGCTTTCACCGGCAAAAGTAACGATTATGAATGTGTTGGGGGAAAAGAAAACATTTTAATTATTTGTTAATAAACTAGTGCTTTCTCCTCAGTCAGTGTCAGCTGAAAAGATGAAGCTGCCGAATGCCGACGCTGCACTCGCCATCTCCACATGAACGTATTTAATAGAGTAATGTACCTTTTCATTCCGACTGCGTAATCAGAGATTTATTTATTTATTTTTAAATAGGTTCGTTTAATATAGGCTACATTTTAAGCGTTCTATGGATTTCTTTGTGAGGCAAGTAGCTACTTCATTGCTGTGACGTGCTCCATTTCACGGAGACGGCAAAAAGCACAACCTTTTGGTGTTATCGTGAGAGTACATAAATCAGGAAAAGTTCTTTCCACAGGCGAAAAAAATTGCAAGGGGTGGCGCGGGCGCCTCTATGCCATGCAGTAAGTGCCATAGGCTAATAATCAATCTGATACGCGCACATGCATTGAATATCCATCTAAAAGAAGCAGCTGTGGGAATGCTTGAAACAGGACCGGGAATGTGGAACACTGGCGAATTCTCTCTTTATTCTTTCTTTCTTTCTTTCTTTCTTTCTTTCTACAGTTCTTAATAAAACATTTTTTATCGTTTAAACATCAGCGTATGTGAAATTTTAAACTGCTTAATTTGTGTGTAAACGCCTATTATGTGAAAACGCTTATTCTGGACAGCAAATTGTACCTATGTAAACTTACGACTTAATATGTGTGGAACATGTGTCACAAATTAAAGTGAAAATTAAAGTGAGAAGTCAGGTATCTATTGCGGCATTAATTTTTTTTTTTTTTCATTGTCGGTTCACACGAAATTCTGTCAGTGAGAGGGGAGTTGTAGGGACGGGCGCCGCGCAAGAAAAATAGGCAGCGACCGCATCTTTAGTCATTTTAATATGTAACTGTCTGTAAGGTTAGTAATGCGCGTCAGATTTTTTTTTGTGTGTGTGTGTGTGTGTGTGTGTGTGTGTGTGTGTGTGTGTGTGTGTGTGTGTGCACATCAGTTTGACAATAAATGTGGCACACCCAGTTTTTCTAAAGCACACCCAGAGTCTCTTTTCTGGCTATGCTAGATCATGCTATATGTGGAGAATAATGCACGGCAATCACGGCAATTTTTTTTTTTTTTTTTGTTTGTTTGTTTTTTGTTTGATAGTGTTTTTTGATTGTGTGTTTTTAAGTGCCGTTTATCGTTTTTGCAAATAAATATATCCGAGGTCGCGTTAACCGAAAATTGTCTGTCATTGACGGAATTTTTTTATTCGTGACGGAAAAATCTGAAGGCGGTCCGTCATTTTGACAGATTACACTGAGGGTGATCTACTGTAAAATTGTAGCTGTTCAGTCGGTGGCGAGCGCGCTCCAGTCTGGCTAGAGAGCGCTGGAACGAGAACAAAAACGAAACTGCCAGGAATGTTTTCCTATGTGTTTGATTATGCACAGGCGAGTACACAGAAGCTACAACGATGCCTTGCTAATAACTTGCTAATGCCTTTTCTCCCCACAGAAAACCTTTAGGATACAGAAAACGCTTAAGGGAATGGACGAATTAAGACAGTATTTGTAGTTCCAATGGTTTAAGTACAGTAACCGTGGTTAATTTGTTTGCTGCTTGTTTAAAAAAATAATAATAATAAAAAAAAAAAAAAAAAGTTTTTGAAAGGAAAAATAAAACAAATAAGTCATGTAGCCTATTAGTCCCATTTTATTCAGAAATAATACTACCAGCAGGCCTACAGCGTGTTATAATACCAACATTATAAACACACATAGCTAGGCTATTTTAGTTCCCCGCACTCCACAGTAAATCCTTTAAATTTAACCTTATTCAGAACAAACCAAAAACCAAAAAACTATAACGTATTAATTTTTAATGAATAAGCTTATTTAGCTATAAATAAACCAAAAGAAATAATTTAAAGCGAAACTGAAAGTATGGGCTCACATATCGCTCTCCTTCAGCACAAATCCAAATGTTTCCATATTCACAATGTATTTGCAGCTAAACCATTAAATTAACCGGGCTTTGTACGTTCCAATATCGACGTGAAAAAATCATAGTGAACAAAAATGTGTGGCAGTGGATTGGACCGGTGCTCACGCTGTATGGCACAGACTAATACAGACTATTTAAATTGACTAGTGTAACTTTGTATCTGTTTGGGTGATTCTGTGTTTTATTTTGATAATGAACAGGCTGCAACCATTTGCTTAGTTATTGAATGAATGAATGACGCGACGCCTTGCTCATTAAGACGGTGACATGCCGCCACCTACTGGCGATTTAGTTTGACTCTACAAGTATCTCTTCGTTTTTCCATTATTTTATTGCTTTATTTATTATATTAATATACTTAATGAAATGTTAAGAATATAATATGCATGACATAGTTGATAAGGCTAGAAAAACCTAACCTCTCTAACGGTAAAAAAAAAAAAAAAAAATGCACATGTAAATCAATTTAAGGGGGCAAATATTGTAACGGAAAAGGTGACTGCGGTGGGGGTACTCAGAAGAATGTTAAATGCAGTAGGCGGTACGCCACTGTAGAACGTTTGAGAACCACTGGCTTAATGGATTACTTCATTAATTGCCTATTTTTAATAAAATATAAAATGTTGGCTTTTTATATTACTGTCTTCCTATATTAAGGCAAGTTAAGTGCGGTTTTCTATGAGCTTATATTCTGGGCTCATCTGCTTGCAGGTACATAGCATATATTTTTAATAATTCCATATTTGGTCTTTTTTTTTAATCAACGTCTTCATAAAGCCGCATTTTCTTTATGGGAGGAAAAGGCTTAACATGCAATTTAGAGCTTTCTGTTCATATTCGAGGCTTGCCTGCTTTCCTACATTTAAAATTTATTAACAAACTGTATACCGAATTCAGCCTTTTATACCCTATTAGCCATTTAAGTTTCCTTTCTATGGGGGATACGCTTAACGTGCAATTTAGCGGGTTACGTTTATATACTGAGCTATTCTGGTATATAAGGTGTGTACTGATTTTGGTCCTACAGTGTTTTACATTTTAGAATGTCCCAAAATCGTGCCTTGATGTATTTATATAATAGCCTACTTGAGTCCAAGTTCAAAATCAAACTCTATGAATCGCTCAATTGCGAACGTGCAAGCTAGGAACCACTACAAGCTGTAAAGTTAGCAGGAAGTGTTTGTCCGAACTCAACTGGTTTTGCAAGAGAACGCAAATGTTTTGCAAGAGAATATTTTTCCTCCCACCCTGAATTTTTTTTCACTCACTCTGATTTTTTTCACAACCATGTCCCTTAAGGGGTAATATATATATATATATAAACAACACAACCCCAAGTCAATCACACTTCTGTGAAATCAAACTGCCCACTTAGGAAGCAACACTGACTGACAATCAATTTCACATGCTGTTGTGCAAATGGAATAGACAACAGGTGGAAATTATAGGCAATTAGCAAGACACCCCCAATAAAGGAGTGGTTCTGTAGGTGGTGACCACAGACCACTTCTCAGTTCCTATGCTTTCTGGCTGATGTTTTGGTCACTTTTGAATGTGGCGGTGCTTTCACTCTAGTGGTAGCATGAGACGGAGTCTACAACCCACACAAGTGGCTCAGGTAGTGTAGCTCATCCAGGATGGCACATCAATGTGAGCTGTGGCAAGAAGGTTTGCTGTGTCTGTCAGCGTAGTGTCCAGAGCATGGAGGCACTACCAGGAGACAGGCCAGTACATCAGGAGACGTAGAGGAGGCCGTAGGAGGGCAACAACCCAGCAGCAGGACCGCTACCTCCGCCTTTGTGCAAGGAGGAACAGGAGGAGCACTGCCAGAGCCCTGCAAAATGACCGCCAGCAGGCCACAAATGTGCATGTGTCTGCTCAAACGGTCAGAAACAGACTCCATGAGGGTGGTATGAGGGCCCGACGTCCACAGGTGGGGGTTGTGCTTACAGCCCAACACCGTGCAGGACGTCTGGCATTTGCCAGAGAACACCAAGATTGGCAAATTCGCCACTGGTGCCCTGTGCTCTTCACAGATGAAAGCAGGTTCACACTGAGCACATGTGACCGACGTGACAGAGTCTGGAGACACCATGGAGAACGTTCTGCTGCCTGCAACATCCTCCAGCATGACCGGTTTGGCAGTGGGTCAGTAATTGTGTGGGGTGGCATTTCTTTGAAGGGCCGCACAGCCCACCATGTGCTCGCCAGAGGTAGCCTGACTGCCATTAGGTACCGAGATGAGATCCTCAGACCCCTTGTGAGACCATATGCCGGTGCGGTTGGCCCTGGGTTCCTCCTAATGCAAGACAATGCTAGACCTCATGTGGCTGGAGTGTGTCGGAGTTCCTGCAAGACGAAGGCATTGATGCTATGGACTGGCCCGCCCGTTCCCCAGACCTGAATCCAATTGAGCACATCTGGGACATCATGTCTCATTCCATCCACCAACGCCACATTGCACCACAGACTGTCCAGGAGTTGACGGATGCTTTAGTCCAGGTCTGGGAGGAGATCCCTCAGGAGACCATCCACCACCTCATCAGGAGCATACCCAGGCATTGTAGGGCGGTCATACAGGCACGTGGAGGCCACACACACTACTGAGCCTCATTTTGACTTGTTTCAAGGACATTACATCAAAGTTGAATCAGCCTGTAGTGTGTTTTTCCACTTTTTTTTTTTCCACAATTTTGAGTGTGTCTCCAAATCCAGACCTCCATGGGTTAATAAATTTGATTTTCATTGATAATTTTTGTGTGATTTTGTTGTCAGCACATTCAAAGAACGAAGTATTTAATAAGAATATTTCATTCATTCAGATCTAGGATGTGTTATTTTAGTGTTCCCTTTATTTTTTTTGAGCAGTGTGTATATATATTAGGTGTGTAACCGTACACAGATGTCACGGTTCGGTACGTACCTTGCTTCGAGGGTCATGGTTCGATACGATTTCGGTACAACAGAAAAAAATACCAAATCTACTATACTAGGTTTCTTTTCATTTATTTTAAACAGACAGTAGTACAAATTACAATTATTTTTTTTTTTCCACCTACATGTGAAAATACTAAATATTATATCAAATTAATGTCATATAGGTTAGAAAATCTGCAGTACATATATACATACAAGGAATAAACACTTGAAATATGTTTAATTTAGTTAACTGATAGACAAGGGCAGAGGCGTTTCTAGGATTTGAAAACATCCGGTGCTGGTGCCAAAACATCAGGGGCAAGATGTCCAAGATGGTGGCGCGTGCACACGCTGCGGCTTCTCTCTCTCCCGACAAAACGGTGTTTTCGTGTTTTTCGTCCTGTAAGTTGCAGTGTTTTTGTACGTCTTCGTTGCGTTTATCTGTCTTTAAGCGCGTGTATAGCCGAACATTTTTGCTCAACATCGGCAGGAACAAACTTTTTAAGTTAAACTCCGTGGACGCCGAAGAGCTGAATGATCTGAGTCTGCTCCGGAGGCCTACTCAATCACCGACCCCCACTGCTGCACCTCGCCCACAATGGAGGCGCCTCAAACGGCGTGAGAGGAAGCAGAAGAGGGGTAAGCGCGGAGGCATCCGAGCTAGGCTAGCGGCTAGCCCACACAAACCCGCTATCCCCTCCATCGTTCTGGCCAACGTACGCTCATTAGACAACAAACTGGACTACATCCGACTACTACGTTCATCTCAGAGGAATGTAAAGGACTGTTGTGTTTTTGTGTTCACGGAAACTTGGCTCAGCGACAGTGTACCGGACCGCGCCATTCAGCTCGACCAGCTAACATGCTTCCGTGCTGACAGAGTTGTTGTCGCGGGAGGTAAGACCCGCGGTGGCGGACTTTGTGTTTACATCAATGACGCCTGGTGCCGCGATGCTGTTGCGGTCTGCAAATACTGCTCACCAGTGTTGGAGTTTATGGTTATTAAGTGCCGGCCGTTCTATCTACCGAGGGAATATACAGCCATACTGCTGTGTGCTGTGTACATCCCTCCCTCCTCCAATGGCAACAACAGGAGTGAGGCACTGAATGAACTGTACCAGCACATCAGTGAGCAGCAGACAGCCCACCCTGATGCTTTTCTCATCGTGGCTGGGGATTTCAATCATGCAGACTTAAAGAGTGTGTTTCCCAAAATACAACAACACATAGACTTTCCAACACGGGGAAATAACACACTGGACTTTGTTTACACCACCCAGAAAGGAGCTTACAAAGCTTTCCCCCTCCCCCACCTCGGCGCCTCGGACCACATCACTGTCATGCTAATGCCTGCTTACAGACCACTCGTTAAAGTCACCAAACCGGTTCGTAAGCAGATACAAGTGTGGCCGGAAGGGTCTTCAGAGGCTTTACAGGACTGCTTTGACACCACAGACTGGAGTATGTCTAAGCAGGCTGCCACCTACAATAACACCACCGACCTCCAGGAGTACGCAGAGACTGTTACAGCCTACATCAACAAATGCACTGAGGATGTAACAGTCACTAAAACCATCACTGTCTGTGCCAACCAAAAACCATGGATGACAGGGGAGGTCTACAGGCTGCTGAAAGCTCGCAACGTTGCCTTCAGAACTCGAGATGAGGCGAGCCTGAAGACGGCTAGGGCCAACCTGTCCCGTGGCATCAGAGAGGCTAAGAGACAGTACTCCAGGGGAATATCCCACCACTTCAAAGACAGCAGAGACACACGGAGCCTGTGGCGGGGCATACAGACCATCACAGATCACAAGCCCCCACCACAGACCTGTGACAGCACCATCTCCCTGCTGAATGAGCTGAACACCTTCTTCGCTCGCTTTGAAGTGCAAAACAGCACTACTGCACAAAAGACCCCACCCCCTCCTGGTGACCAGGTGATGACTCTGTCCCCAGACAGTGTGAGGAGATCCCTCAGCAGGATCAACACACGCAAAGCTCCGGGTCCTGACAACATTCCTGGTCGCGTACTGAGGGACTGTGCAGTGGAACTCACTGATGTCTTCACAGACATCTTCAATATTTCTCTCAACCAGGCCGTCGTCCCGACTTGTTTCAAAGCCACCACCATCATTCCGGTCCCAAAAAAGTCATCTCCCTCCTGCTTTAATGACTACCGTCCTGTTGCACTTACTCCCATCCTCATGAAGTGCTTTGAACGGCTAGTCATGCAACACATCAAGTCTGTCCTGCCCCCCTCCCTGGACCCCTTTCAGTTCGCGTATCGGCCCAACCGCTCGACTGATGACGCCATCTCCACTGCACTCCACTCAGCACTCACACATCTGGACAAAAAAGACTCATACATCCGAATGCTGTTCATAGACTTCAGTTCAGCATTTAACACCATAATCCCCCAACAGCTCACACAAAAACTGGTCCAGCTGGGGCTCAACACCTCACTGTGTAACTGGCTGTTGGATTTCCTCACCGGAAGACCACAAGCAGTACGGGTCGGCAGTAACACTTCCAGCACCATCATTCTTAACACGGGGGCCCCTCAGGGATGTGTGCTGAGCCCCTTTCCTCTTCACTCTGCTGACCCACAGCTGCACACCATCACACAGCTCCAACCTCTTCATCAAGTTTGCGGACGACACGACTGTGGTGGGTCTCATTAGCAAAAGGGATGAGGCCGACTACAGAAGCGAGGTGAGACTGCGGAGTCTCCAGGCCAGGACCAGCAGACTGAAGGACAGCTTCTTCCATCAGGCTGTCAGGAAGCTAAACTCTCTGCCGGCTCTGCCTCCACTCCCCTCTTCTGCCCCACAAACTTCCTGTACTGTGACACCCATCAGGCCGTCAGGAAGCTAAACTCTCTCCCAGCTCTGCCCCCACTCCCCTCTCCTGCCCCACGATATTCCTGATCTGGGACACACACACACAAACACTCACGCACTTGCACTTACACTCACACACACACACACACCCCCCACGACTGGCACCAGTCACTTTGTGTAGTATTGGTGCTCTGCTAACTACCTCATACTACTCAATTACTACCCTCAGACTACCTCTAAAGACTATGTCACTTTATGTCACTTTATTACATAAGCTCTTTTTGCACAATATTTCTATATATTCTATATATTATATGTATAATTGTATTTATTTGCATCTTTAAAATTGTACTTTTTGTATTTAATGTTACGTGTATGCACCTAGGGTCTGAGAGTAATGCACTCCCCTCTCCTGCCCCACGATATTCCTGATCTGGGACACACACACACAAACACTCACGCACTTGCACTTACACTCACACACACACACACCCCCCACGACTGGCACCAGTCACTTTGTGTAGTATTGGTGCTCTGCTAACTACCTCATACTACTCAATTACTACCCTCAGACTACCTCTAAAGACTATGTCACTTTATGTCACTTTATTACATAAGCTCTTTTTGCACAATATTTCTATATATTCTATATATTATATGTATAATTGTATTTATTTGCATCTTTAAAATTGTACTTTTTGTATTTAATGTTACGTGTATGCACCTAGGGTCTGAGAGTAATGCAATTTCAATTCTCTGTATGTCTGGCACATATGGCAAAATTGACAATAAAGTTGACTTTGACTTGACTTGACTTTGAAGTCATACTTATGTAAAATTTTGTTAGACACAGGTGGGTGAACCTGGATCCCTCTAGGGAAGTTATGTGAAAGGCCCTTTGAAATTATTACCAAATTTGTTTTGGCATGCCTATTTCTTTGAATGCATAAAACAACTTTTATTTATTTCTACAACAGCCTTATGAAATTCCATGTTATGTATTTAAATTTTTCAGGTTATCAAATAAAGGCATCAAATATTAATTTATCTTTTAATTAATGAAAATTAAACTTTATTTTTGAGAAATAAAAGGGATGTACTATTCAAATGTAAAAGATGAAAGAAATATTGTGTAACAAAGTTTTATTAATTTTTCAACAGTAGTAGTAGTAGTAGTACTAAGGTACGTACATTCTACTGAATAATAGTAATATATTTCTGGCAGAATGTTTACAAGCTAAACCGAACTTTTATTTTGACGGATTGCCGTGAATACCTTTACATTTCTGTGAGTATATGACCCTGGTTTTACTCAAATGAAACAGTGAAATGCTCACGAAGTACTCTCAGAGCAGTTCTGGAGATGTTCATGCATTTTTTATGCCAGACGCTGAAATCACCGCGAGCGTTACGTGTGTGTAGTAAAGGAAACCGCGTGTGGGTCTGCACCATTCATTCATAAAGAGACATGCAGAACATTCAAGATTCATATTTAAATGGTATTTTGCGGCTGGAATATTTACAGATACTAGTCCATATCACGATTTGATTGAAGTGTAATGACCAGCTTTTGATTAATTAATTCAAAGTTTGACAAATTCCGTGAATTCCTTGGAAATCATAGAGCGATACCAACCCGTAAAAACGTTTGGGGCTAGAGAAAAATCTTTCGGGGCTCGGGAAAAAAATGTTGTGGAAAAGTTCATTTATTTCAGTAATTCAACTCAAATTGTGAAACTTGTGTATTAAATTCAATGCACACAGACTGAAGTAGTTTAAGTCTTTGGTTCTTTTAATTGTGATGATTTTGGCTCACATTTAACAAAAACCCACCAATTCACTATCTCAACAAATTAGAATATGGTGACATGCCAATCAGCTAATCAACTCAAAACACCTGCAAAGGTTTCCTGAGCCTTCAAAATAGTCTCTCAGTTTGGTTCACTAGGCTACACAATCATGGGGAAGAATGCTGATCTGACAGTTGTCCAGAAGACAATCATTGACACCCTTCACAAGGAGGGTAAGCCACAAACATTCATTGCCAAAGAAGCTGGCTGTTCACAGTGTTCTGTATCCAAGCATGTTAACAGAAAGTTGAGTGGAAGGAAAAAATGTGGAAGAATAAGATGCACAACCAACTGAGAGAACAGGAGCCAAAATCGATTCAAGACTTCCCCTCTCTGGTCATCCCTGTCTCTGCTGAATTATTTTTATTCCTGGTGGAGATTAAAAAAAAAAAAAAACATTCCGCAAACTCCTAATCTAAATCAAATGATTTGCAATACACATTTTGAAGTCCCAATCTAAATCAAATGATTTGCAATACGCAATCTGATTGCAGCACTTCAAAACAGTGAATCATTTTGTGTCGCAATGGTTAAACTGAATCTGAGTTTCAAAAAGCTTAGTTGACACCGCTTTCTCTATATAATGTATTTGTTGTTTGAATAACTGTGGAAATGAAATCATTACAATTAATAGGCTCAACTTACAATGTTTTTATTAAACTGTGATCACGTTAAATTCAGTTCCCGTTGTATTAAAAACATTTCACGACATGACACCCATTATCTGGGATGCCTAAAAAGACAGGTTTATGATGCATTAACATATTACACTGGCATTAGGTTATTTAGGCTATAGACTTACCCTGCTGATAGCTCTGAAGTAAACTAACCCTGAAACATAACCTACTACGGAGTGAGGTATGTTTAGAGGATAAGTTGCTATGGCTACCAGGACTGAGTTGAGCAAGGTACCAAACGCCTAAGTGCTCCCGAGGTGCCACAGCAAAAATGGTTGCCCACTGCTCCGGGGCTGTGTTGACTACTCACTGTTGTGTGTTTGCACTTGAATGGGTGAAATGCACAAATTCCAAATTCCAAGTATGGTATGGGATACCATACTTGGCCCCACGTCACCTCTTTTCCTTTAAGTTGTTAGCCAAATAGTTTCTCATGATTTTTTTATTTTATTTTTTTTTTTCATAATTGTTGCAAAAGTTTGTTAAAAAGATGAAAGAACCTATAATAAACTTTAAATGCAAATATTTTTAGTTTTTGTTTTACTTTAGACATTTATTTTATATTTCACATGTCGGTATTCTAACATATGTTTTGTTACATTTACCCAATTGGCTTTAGTGTGAAAACATGTCCTGCTAAAGAATTTAATGTGTGAATGAACTGTTCAATATCTTTGATGTTCTCTAAACTTCAGAACTGGTGAATATAGAATTTGATGTCATTTTAATTAAAAACAAATTAATTGAAATATAGAAAAATATTAAATGGAAATATTAACTGCCTTAATATTAGGCCTTGTTCAGCCTTATACATGTTCAAAAGATTAGTAGTCGAACATGGTGGTGTCAAACCAGTGGTGTTTGTCATACACTCATACAAACAAATGTCTTCTGAAGACAAAAAAAGCCGATGACATATCTGCACCACTCTAGAAGAGGGTGCCTGCAATGTATGCTGTCAGAACTTTTACTGACGTTTTGTTCTACAATGTAGACTTCACACATTGACATCCCAAACTGTGTTATCTAGTTATTTATTAGAAACACAGTTTTTCAAAAAATAAACATAAATGCTTTAAAATTCACATTTTTGGTAGGGGTGTGTGTATCACCAAGTTTGATACCACATGCTTTATTTTACTCATACACTGAAAAACCTCATTGTAAAACCCCATAGGAAAATCTCAAAGGAATCAGTGGCAAATTAGCATCCACTCTGTATCCTTTTTTTCTTACACTCCATTTAAGCTTTGTGCGATTTATGTGAGTAACTTCCGTTACACTGAAAACAATAGGCAAAAGGTTATGAACTAAATATAACTATTTTCAAAAACTGGGTACAATGATGTGAGATTATTCGAATCCTTCAACCAACGATCATTAAAAGTACATTTAAAAGTGTAGAAGCGTTAACCATGTCTGAGCTCATTGTCTGTAATGTGATCACGCCCACGTTTGATACAGTGGAGGAAATTTCTTTTGAGTAAGATTACTTGCATTAGTTGTTATTGTGATGTAACACATTTTACTACTTAGACTTTTCCCAAAATATAATTCTTGACTACATGTATGAAATCAAATGAAATATTTTTAATGTGTCATTTCATTGCATCTAAATGTCTCATAATGCCAGGAATTTTTTTTTCTTATTTTTTTAATGTTCTGTAAAATATAAAACCACAAGATATAAAAGCAGAATGAGTGTTTACGCTGTAACACTATGAATGTTAGTCTAAGAATATTTGGCACAAAGGTGAGTTACTGTTCAAGTCTTAGTGTTCAGTTCAGTATGTTCAATAATGTGCCTTCAATGTGTATATTTTGATTATACTGTGTTGTAAATAAAACACAAATAATCAACCCTCCCATTATTTGAAACTCTTTACATTCTTTCCTACTTGCCTCACTGTCATACTGATGGCTCATTAGATAGCCCTTTGTCTCTCATGTGTGAATTACTAAATATGCATGGCCATTGTCACTCTCTTGCATTCTCCCTTGCATAACACAAAACATGCACTACAAAATTTAAATCAATATATTGTTATACTGAATGAGTAAACAGGATGATTTTCACATAATTTTGTAGGAAAAACTCTAGTCTACCACATCCACTTCTCAAAGGTCTTGTAAACAAATGTTCTGTATGTGTTTTATAGCCTTATTTCAGTGAAATATTATCATTTATGTATTTATTTTTTTCTCAGTGAAAATTTTTAGTTTTTCACAAACCATGCATAAACGTTTAATAAAAATATTATTGTTGGCCAGTTTGTGTTGATTACAGTGTAATCAGACTTATTATGTTAATATGTTTTTAAGATACAGAAAAATAAATGTCAGGCCATGTCAAAACTTCTCCAGGGCCCCAGAGGGTTAAAGTTATTAAAATCAATCCAAAGTATACAGCTGTGCAGAGATTAATAATATAATATAATATAATATAATATAATATAATATAATATAATATGCACTCTCTCTCTATGCACATACGACATATGGTTAGAAAGCATGAAGCTTGCGGTGTCAGAATACCAGTCTGTCAATCAAATCCAAAGCAAGGCGCAACCCACAGCAACGCATTATGACAACACAGTCTCAGTCTGAATAAATGAATTATTATTACAAAAAGTGTGCATCAAATACGCTAAAAACGGAAGCTCAAATGTGTGTGATACGCTAGAACAGACCTCACTGGTTCTCGGACATCAGACAGGCACATTTCTTCTTATTTTGGTTCTAATAGTGTATTGGTCTAATAAGTGCATAACACCTCCTACTGCACAACACTGGCATGACAGCTGATGTAAAATAACAGATTGGGCTTAGAAGAGCTGATACTGATCATTTAAAAAAAAAAAAAAAAAAAAAACAACGCTCGATTGGCCCCGATCCCAATCCTTGAGATCGACTCAGGACATCCCTAGTTAATAGTGGTATTTTTAAAATACCAGACAGGGAATGATCAGACTATTTAAGTAGGCATTTAATTTTGGTTTTATGTAATTGGTTAGAATGGGTAATGTGGCAGTGTAACGGGGAGTGAGGGACGAGAGGCGAGCGGATCCATACGCGAGCTTTTATTACTTGGACGAAACAAAGACATAGTCGTACAGGCAGGGTCGAGACAACAGCAAGCAGGTATATATGGGCAATGCACAATAGAAGTCCGTGAGTCAGGCGTGGGTCGAACAGGAGCGAACAGGAGCAATACAGATAATCCAGAGAGAGAGTAAACGATAGTCCAGGCGAGAAGTCAGAAACACGGGAACAAGGAAACTAGGAACTCGGGAAACTAGATAACACTAACAACACAAAACAATCTAACAATCCGTGAAGTGCACTGTGAAGGACCGGGGGTTTTATAGAACGCCTGATCGGTCACGGGGGCTGACGCAATCAGTGCGGTGGAGGATGGGGGATGCAGTCCGGAGTGTGGTGCAACAGTCAGAGTGTGTGGGTGAGGTGAGAGTGACATCTGGTGGTGAGCGGACAACGGGACACCCACCAGATTCGTGACATAGCCCCCCCCCCAAGGAGCGGCTTCCAGACGCTCGAAGGGAACAACAGTCCAGGGGAGCGGTGGGGTGGGAGCGAGACAGGGCGAGGGCTGGAGGGCCAGGTCCATGTGGGGGGCCCAGTGATTGAGGCAGGACCGACAGAGCAGGTACCCTCCAGGGCGGGGCCGGAGGCGGAGCAGGAGCCCTCCAGGGCGGAGCAGGAGGCACAGGAGCCCTCCAGGGCGGAGCTGGAGGCGGAGCAGGAGGCGCAGGAGCCCTCCAGGGCGGAGCCGGAGGCGGAGCAAGAGGCGCAGGAGCCCTCCAGGGTGGAGCCGGAGCAGGGGCCCTCCAGGGCAGAGCCGGAGGCGGAGCAGGTGGCGCAGGAGCCCTCCAGGGCGGAGCCGGAGGCGGTGCAGAAGGCGCAGGAGCCCTCCAGGGTGGAACAGGAGGCAGATCAGGAGGCGCCGAGGCCCTCCAGGGCGGAAGCGGAGCAGAAGGCGCAGGAGCCCTCCAGGGCGGAGGCGGAGCAGAAGGCGTAGGAGCCCTCCAGGGCGGAACAGGAGGCAGAACAGGAGGCGCCGAGGCCCTCCAGGGCGGAACAGGAGGCGCCAGGGCCCTCCAGGGCTGAGCAGGAACTCGCGTCATGGACTGGGACCTGGGGAGAGCAGGGACAGAGGAGGCAGAGAGAACAGGGAGAGAAGCAGAGAGACCACAGGATAACGCTGCCTCCATAGGAGGTTCTACAGTCGACGCTGACACCTCTGGAGGCATTGGCGCAACTTCTCTGATGGGGAAGACCTCTGGAGCAGCCCTGAGACCAGACGGGACCTCTGGAGCAGACTTGAGACCAGACGGGTCCTCTGAAGCAGACTTGAGACCAGACGGGATCTCTGGAGCAGACTTGAGACCAGACGGGGCCTCTGGAGCTGACTTGAGACCAGACGGGGCCTCTGGAGCTGGCTTGAGACCAGACGGGACCTCTGGAGCAGGAAACTGCGTTATGGCCTGGGACCTAGGAACGGCAGAGACAGAGGAGGCAGACAGAATAAGGGGAGAAGCAGAGAGGTTGTAAAGGGATGCCGCCTCCATGGGAGGATCTACAGCCAAGGCTGACACCTCAGGAGGCATTGGCATGGCTTCTCCAAGTGAGGGGAGCTCTAGAGCAGACTTGTGATCAGACGTAACCTCAGGGGCAGACTTGGGAAGAGATGTGACCTCAGGAGTGGAGTGTGCAGCCCACACACACACCAAAAGGCAACTGCCATTAAGGGAAGAGCAGCGGCGGGTGGCAGGACCTCTTTAATGGTGGTTTTAGAAGGTGTTAATGCCACTGGGATGTTTGCAGCACTCACTGACCCTAGTGGTGGGTCCAGCACGCTGGCCGTCATGATGGGCCGTGACCCTGAGGTGTCAGACGAGACATGGCGTGGCTCTGGGCAGTCAAACGAAACACGGCGAGGCTCTGGGCCGTTAGGCGGGACGTGACTTGACTCTGGGCCGTCAGGCGGGACGTGACTGGACTCTGGGCCGTCAGGCGGGACGTGACTGGACTCTGGAGCAGCAGCAACAACTTTGTTTGGCTCATGAAGATCAGCTGTGGTTTGACTTGGTTCTTGGAGATTGGCTGTGACTTGACTCGATTCGTGAAGAACAGTAGTGAACTGCTTTGACTCATGGAGACCAGCGGTGACTTGACTTGGCTCATGGAGATCAGCAGTGACTTGATCTGACACGTGAAGACCAGTGGTGACTTGAACTGGCTTGAGAAGATCATTGACTTCACTTGACTCAGGAACCACGGCTGTTACCTTGCTTGACTCAGGAACGACCGCCTGGACGTTGCTGGACTTGGAAGCTTGACTGGACTTGGAAGCCTGACTGGACTTGGAAGCCTGACTGGACTTGGAAGCTACAGCTGTTGCCTGACTTGACTCTGGAGCAGCGGCTGAAGCTTGACTTGGCTCTGGAAAAACAGCAGCAGCTTGGCTTGGCTCGTGAGGTCCTGCTGTAACCTGGCTTGGCTCATGGAGATCCGCTGTAACGGGACTTGACTCGTGAAGAACAGCTGTGACTTGGCTTGACTCGTGGGGAACAGCTGTGACTTGGCTTGACTCTGGGGTAGCTGCCGCGGCATGAAGGAGTGCCATTTTTGCTGCCCATACCGTCACTAGAGGTGTGTCCAGCACGTGGGCCATCATGACCACAGGTGGCGTCCGGGTGCTGACCACAGGTTCTGTATTGGCGGCCATATTGTGGAGTGGCTTGGAGACGGCGGCCATCTTGTGCAGTTGCTTGGGAACGGCGGCCATCCTGTGCAGTTGCTTGGAGACGGCGGCCATCTTGTGCAGTTGCTTGGGAACGGCGGCCATCTTGTGCAGTGGCTCTGGCGTGGCAGCCATCTTGTGCAGTGGCTCTGGCGTGGCAGCCATCTTGTGCAATGGCTCTGGCGTGGCAGCCATCTTGTGCAGTGGCTCAGGAAATACAGCTGCAATTTGACTTAACTTGGAAACTTGACTTGACTCAGGAAACGCAGCTGTACCTTGACTTGACTTGGAAACTCGACTTGACTCAGGAAACACAGCTGCAACTTGACTTGACTTGGAAACTTGACTTGACTCAGGAAACACAGCCGCAACTTTATATGGCTCTGGTATGGCAGCTGTGACGTGACGGAGCTCTGTTTTCGCCGCCATCTTGCAAATGGGCACCTCAGTCGCCGCCATTTTGTGCACGGGCTCTGTTGTCGCTGCTGTCTCATGAACGCGCTCCGACGCGGCCGCCATCTTGTGAACGGGCGCAGCTGTCGTCGCGATTAGATGAGCGCTCTCCGCAGCCTTCGCCATTGCTTGAGCGCGCTCCTGCACGGCCGCCATTTCACGAGCGATCCAGGCAGCAAACGTGTTTGTGGGATCGTGCTCCGGCATGACCGCCAACCTGCGGGTGGGACGCACGGTCGCCATCACCGCGTTGTCGCATTCTTCCTTCGCGACCCCCACAGTACACGCCGAGCCCACACACAATAACGCAAAGTTCATGAAAGCAGCCAGAGATGAGCGCGGACCCTCGTGTCTGAGTCTAGCCTTTAGAGGCTCATTAATGCAATCACAGAATATCTCCATAATGATACAGTCCGGGAGGGTGGAATGGTTAGCGATAGACAGAAACTCACGGATGTGCTGGTCGAGAGAACGTGATCCTTGTTTTATTCTGAATAATATCCTGTCTGTGTCCATATCTTCTGAATGTCCGGGGGTGAAGCTGCTGGATCCTTGTGTGACGGATTGTTCTGTAACGGGGAGTGAGGGACAAGAGGCGAGCGGATCCATACGTGAGCTTTTATTACTTGGACGAAACAAAGACATAGTCGTACAGGCAGGGTCGAGACAACAGCAAGCAGGTATATATGGGCGATGCACAATAGAAGTCCGTGAGTCAGGTGTGGGTCGAACAGGAGCGAACGGGAGCAATACAGATAATCCAGAGAGAGAGTAAACGATAGTCCAGGCGAGAAGTCAGAAACACGGGAACAAGGAAACTAGGAACTCGGGAAACTAGGGAACGCTAACAACACAAAACAATCTAACAATCCGTGAAGTGCACTGTGAAGGACCGGGGGTTTTATAGAACGCCTGATTGGTCACGGGGGCTGACGCAATAAGTGCGGTGGAGGATGGGGGATGCAGTCCGGAGTGTGGTGCAACAGTCAGAGTGTGTGGGTGAGGTGAGAGTGACATCTGGTGGTGAGCGGACAACGGGACACCGACCAGATTCGTGACAGGCAGGTTAGAGGTCACAGTGGTCATTTTTTTTTCTTCACAAGAATAGTGACACAGCCGCACATTTCTGTCTGATAAAAGCACATTTCTGTAATTTCCTGGCAAAGAGGCCATCGTCTGTAAGTTTGTTTATTTAATATAATCAATGTTTAAAAAAGAAGTACTTTGTGGAATTGAGAAAAAAAAAATTGCTGGTCATTTAACAACGAAGGTTATCATTATCTTTATTTGGTACATTTACTCTAGATTGTGTTTTCTTAAAATGTACTTTTATTTTTACTTAATACTTACTGTATGGTTTTTGTGTTTTGTATTTTAGTTTCACAAAAAAAATTCTTACTGGTTTCTAAACAAACAAGGTCTTTTCGCCTTTTTTTTTTTTTTTTTTTTTTTTTTGCTAATTTTTTTTTTGCAGCTGATTTTTTTTCCTTTTTCATTATTATTTGGGTTTATGCATAAAAATACCCGGTCACAGCTGTCCCATAACTGCATATTACTTTTTCCTTTGTTTTAACAAATGTTCTTACATAAACAAATGGTAGATGACACATTGTAACTCTAAACTCAATTGTGCATTTCAGATGTTGCCACTTCCTACAGCCTCATCATGTGCAGAGAGAAACTGCCACTCAACAACACCAAAATACACATAATGAGGGACTTCAATGTATCATAGAGGATTAGAGGAGAAAAATACAGAAGTTCACTGGAACTTGGTCCTCCTTACACTATTTTCTATTTTGTTTTACTTTAAGTATTTTTAAGCATTTATTTATGTTCAGAGTCAATATGTAGTTTAGTGTCAATTACTGTTGTTAGAGCATTGTCATTTTTGCTACAATTTCACACGTCATTTAAAAAAATTAAAGAACCTGTAACGGAGTGAAAGACGCGTGAAGTGGGCGGATTCATATGCAAAGCTTTTATTTAGATGAGACAGGGTCAAAAACAAAAGGCAGGGTCGAACAACAGCAAACAGGTATATAAGGACAAAACACAAGAGCAATCCGTGGCACAGGCAAGGGTTGATCAACGGCGAACATAATCCAGGGTAATCCAAAAGGTTAATCCTATAAACATGCAAGAGATCCAGGGCAGGCAGCGAAACAGACTAGACGAGATAACTAGCCAAGAATACAAAACTCAGAAAACCAGACCAAACATAGGAAACTAGGAAATGGCTCCGTAAAGATTGCTGACACTAGGAGAGTGCTAAATGCAATGTACAGTACTCAGCGAATAGCAAGAGGAAGTCTGAGGCTTATATAGAGTGTCTGATTGGGTGCATGTGATCAGCGCAATGGATGATGGGGAATGTAGAGTGTGGTGCAACAGTCTGTGTAATGTGAAATGTCAGTAGGATGCACAGGCAACCTCTGGTGGCTGGCAGATCAGACAGGATTCATGACAGAGCCGAGACGAGACCGAAGATCCCCACGGAGGAGCAGAAGACCACCAGAGCAGGTCAGAAGACACCCACGGCGGAGCAGGTGCCCACCAGGGTGGCGCCGACTGAGCAGGAGCCCTCCAGGGCAGAGCAGATGGAGCAGGAGCCCACCAGGGCGGAGCAGACGAAGCAGGAGCCCACTAGTGCGGAGCAGACAGAGCAGGAGCCCTCCAGGGCAGAGCAGACAGAGCAGGAGCCCTCCAGGGCGGAGCAGAGACCCATGGCAGAGACTGAGACCGGGGGAAAACAGAGACAGAAGAGACAAACAGAGCATCTATGGCATCAGGGACAGAGGCAGGGAATACTGTGGGCTTAGCAACAGTCTCACTGGGCATGACTGACAGGGTGAAAAGTTGGTTTCCTTGTGGGTGGTTGGGCTAACAGACAGTTCAAAAACAGAAACATTACTTGTGACTAGACAGGCGGATAGTTCAACATGAGATTCAGTGACTAAAACAGGACTGACAAATTCAACAGAGGCATTATGACAGACAGATGGCTCAGGCTTCGATTCTTTGAAAGAAACTGGACAGACAGACAGAGTGAAAACAGACACATCAGTTAGGGCTAAATGGATGGACAGTTCACACTCTCAGTCTCCACGGCTGGTTCAGAGCCAGACTTGAGTTCATAAGCGGCCCCCGTAGCCGGAACAAGGCCATGACAGAAGGGGCAGAGAGTTCACTGACGGCCTCCTTAGCCGTGACAGGATGGGCAGAGCGGTCAATGATGGCCTCCATAGCCGTGACAGGATGGGTAGAGAGGATAATGACGGCCTCCATAGTCTCCATTCTTGAGTCACTAGCATTGATTACTCTGATAGAAACAGTTTGGCGGAGACGCGGAGCGCATGCGAGCCGAATCGTGTTGCCAGTACAGACTAACCGATTCATGATTTAGAGATTTGTTATCGAATGGTGATCCAAAAAATGCAGATTGAAACTAAAGTAACGAGCCTGATTTGAAAATGTAATAAGTAGAAAATACAGATATTTGTGTAAAAATGTAAGGAGTAAAAGTAAAAAGTAGTCCGAAAAATAAACAGTGAAGTAAAGTACTGATACCAGAAAAATCTAAGTACAGTAACAAATTATTTGTAAGTAGTTACTTCCCATCTCTGCTGACTTGACTTAACTCAGGAAACACAACCATAACTTGACTTGACACAGGAAGAGCAGCTCTGACTTGACTTGACTCAGGAAACACAGCCGTAACTTGACTTGACACAGGAGTGGCAGCAGTGACATGACGGAGCATTGTTTTCGCTGCCATTTTGTGAACGGGCTCTGCTGTCGCCACCATTATGTGAGTGCACTCCGGAGCGGCCGCCATTTCACAAGTGGGTTTCAACACCGGAGTAGCAATCATTATGCTAGAGTGTCCCGGAGCTTGCAGTTGACTAAACTTTGCAACCGTCCCAACCACGATATTGCGTTCCTCCTCCGTAAATATTGCTAACACTAGGAGAGTGCTAAATGCCTTGTACAATACTCTGCGAATAGCAAGAGGAAGTCTGAGGCTTATATAGAGTGTCTGATTGGGTGCATGTGATCAGCGCAATTAATGATGGGGAACGTAGTCCGGGGTATGGTGCAACAGTCTGTGTAATGTGAAATGTCAGTAGGATGCACAGGCAACCTCTGGTGGTGGGCAGACCGGACAGGATTCATAACAGTACCTAATTGAAACAACATGCTGTTGTGATTTAAAATCCTGTAAAAAATTCTAATAGAGGCTGCAAAATATTATAAGACCTGGCAGATAGAAGGGTAAAACAATATTAATAAACATATACAAATAATATTATTAATACTAATATTAATTATAAAAACATATGCTAATAAACCTAATAAACTTTAAACCTTAAAAAGGTTATTTAAAACACCATTAAGGTTCTATATAACATTTTCTGGTTCATTACAGAACCCTATACAAAGGGTTCTATTTAGTACATGGATGTCTATGCAACCCTCCAAGGATATTTCTCCCCAGACCATCACTAACCCACTGCCTAAATGTCATGCTGGTTTATGTTGCATCTGTTAATTGAATTAATTTACTAAGCATTTTCTAAGCATAATACATACAGTATCATATCACCTGTACACAGTGGTGGCATTTCGCAAAACCATAAGGTACTGGCATACAGAAATGCATGTACACATCAGTGCCTAATTTGTTTCTCCAACTGCAACCCTTTACAGTCAAACCATAAATTAAGTTCTCTAAATTTTGGCGGATATTGTTTTAGACTGCCTCATCCCTCCAGTTGGAAGGATTTTAAAGTCAACACATTGCTTCCGCATGTTTTTGTTAGCGCTGCTACTGAAATTCTAAAGTGGCATTTGGATGTGCTGAGCCCGCAGAGCGACATTTATTACATGAGGTGAGGAAGGCTGTTTGGCTAGGTCGTATGGACTCTGATGCAGCCAACAAGAGAAACGAAGAAGAACATTAAAGAGCTATGTGCCCCCAGAACCGTCAGCCCTGGCCAGAGCTGAATCAACAAACAATAGCTAGAGCTCCTGGTCTGCAATTGTTTTGCAACATAAACCTCACCCAGATGCCTTATGGGGGAGAAAAAAAAGAATAAAACAAACACTAAAACATATTACAGTTTTGATTTAGCAGACATAGGTTTCAGTGAGTTTGTCAAACTACAGTTTACATCAAGATTTTATTTCATTAATTATTCTTTATATCAAAAACTGTGTATTTAAGTCATTATATGTTTAACTTGCATTTTTTTATTATAATTTTTCAGTACATTCATTGATGGGACTGTTGGGTCGTGGAATTTGAGCTGTATCACTTTGAGGATTATGGAACACTTGCCCTGGTAGGCCAATCAGAGCCCAATATATCAAACATAGTTCTTTACTTTGGTGACTTTACTGTAGTGTAGAAGCATGAAATATGTGTGGTCTGTACAAAAGATGAATAACAATTACAGTAAGTAAATATTATGGACTTCAAATCCAATAATTTGTCAACACAGTTTAATAAATACTAATAAACTAATACTATCAATATGGAATATTACAAATATTGGAAAAGCCATTTATGAATTTCCATACTGGAAAAAGCCATTTAAATACAATATTCATCAACTCACACTAATGCTTTTTAATTTACTGCAAACATTTTACACAATGAACAACAATCTATCTAGAATGAAACATGACAACACTGTAATCAAGGCATTCGTCTAATCTGACAGTAAATGTGTACACATACAGTACATGCTCAGTAATCCAGAGAGAGGCGTGGGTCAAACAATGGTGAATGTAATCCAGGGGGAGAGACAAACGATAAATCCAGACCAGGAGTAAGTCCACACGACAAGACGAAAGAGAAATCCAAGACAGGCAGGTGATCAAGATGCAGACAAAAACCAAGACAAGACTAAACTAGTAACTAAGAACAGGATACTAGGACAGGAAACTGGCTCTGTAAGACCAACTCATCAGACCAACCGTAGCACAATCTGAGACATTGATGCCAGGTCTGGACACAAGAAGATGGTATACTCTCCACCAGACGCAGTAACAGATTTCTCCACCAAGTCTGGAACTGCAGGGCAATGGAGGACCCAGAGTTCACCAACAGGGAACAACTGGGAAATCAAGCGCACGTATCCTATCTAAAGGAATGGCGCAGCAAGCAGAACACCGAGCCTGACTCCCGCTAATTACCTGATAGTACCCATCACACGGGAGAACACGGGCTCCACCCGAAGATTATGAAATCTTGCAAAGGTGTTAAGTGTCACCCAGCCCACAGCTCTGCAAATGTCTGCAAAAGAGACGCCATGCACCAACGCCCAGGGGTACGCTTTCCAAAAGCATTGTTAGATAACAATGTTCGTTAGTTCCATTGAACTCTAATGGAAATGGCAGAACTTGCGACCATAGCTGCTTTAGGGAAATGCACCCCAGGAGTAGGCACCACTCTGAGTGAAATGAGCCTTCATTCCCAGGGGGCACAGCTTACCTTGGTACACCAAGGGGATGGCATCCACCAGCCAATGAGCCAAACTCTGTCTGGAAACAGCCATCCCCTTCTCCTGTCTTCCAGAGCAGACAAAGTGCTGCTCTGAATGTCTGAAGCTTTGGGTGTGTTCCACGTAAATGCGCAAAGCGTGGACGGGACACAGCAACACAAGGGCTGGGTCTGCCTCCGACGAGGGCAGCACTTGCAAGTTCAGTACCTGGTTCTGAAAGAGTGGGGTGGGAACCTTGGGCTCATAACCAGGCCGGGGTCTCAAGGTAATGTGAAAATCAGTCGGACCAAACTCAAGACACAATTCTTTGATCGAGAATGCCTGCAGGTGATTGATGGTTTTGATTGAGGTCAGCATGACCAGCACGAAGTCTTGAGAGACAGGTGTTTCAGCTCAATTGAATCAAGTGGTTTAAAGGGGGCTCTCCGTAATAGTGATGTAATACAATGACAGCAACAAACACATTTAAAGTGGAGGGGGACAGCCTTCGCTCCAACACCACACCAACCCAAGCATTTCTGAGGGTCCTCTCAACGAGAGGAACACCACTCAACAAACAGACCCCACTTCAAAGCATAGGCCTGCCTCGTAGAGGGGTATCTAGCTTGGGTGACAGTATCTATCACGGCCTGAGAAAGGCCAGAGAGGTCTACTGCGTCCTGTCCAGAAGCCAGACATGTAGGTTCCATAGATCGGGGCGCGGGTGCCAAATTGTGCCCATCCCCTGAGAAAGAAGGTCCCTCCTCAGGGGAATTCTCCAGGGTAAGTGCGGTCACAAGAAGCATGAGGTCGGCAAACCAGGCCTGGGTGGGCCAAAACGGTGCAACCAACAGAATCTGCTCCTCGTCCCCCCTGATCTTGCATAGGGTCTGTGCAAGGAGGCTCACTGGGGGTAAGGTGTTCTTGCGTAAACCCCAGGGCCAGCTGTGTGCCAGCGCATCTGTGACAAGGGGAGCCTCGGTCAGGGAATAGAACACCCGGCAGTAGGAGGATTCTCAGGAAGCAAACAAGTCAACCTTGGCTTCCCTGAATCGACTCCAAATAAGCTGAACCACCTGAGGATGAGTCTAAGCTGTCATGAGGCTGTCAGCTGCACAATTGAACTCTCCTGGAACATGACCGGCATGCAGCGATTTGAGTCGAATCTGTAATTCAAATCCGTTAAAGGATTGTTAGGCTGCATTAATTAGGTCAACCGGATGACCTAATTAAGTGTATTATGTGTAAGCCTGGTTAAAAAAATGGGTCTTCAATCTAAATTTAAACTGACAGAGTGTGTCTGCATCCCGAATAGTGTTAGGTAGATTGTTCCAGAGTTTGCACGCTAAATAGGAAAAGGATCTCCTGCCTGAAGTGGATTTTGATATTTTAGGTATTATCAAATGGCCAGAGTTTTGAGATTGCAGCAAACACGAAGGACTTTAGTGTGATAAGAGCTCACTCAAATACTGAGGTGCTAAACCATTCAGGACTTTATAGGTAATTAGCAAGATTTTAAAATGTATACGATGTTTAATAGGGAGCCAGTGCAGCAATCACACAACAGAGCATTACAATAATCTAACCTCGAGGGCATGAATGCATGAATTAGTGTTTCTCCATTTGACATTGACAGCAAAGGTCGTAATTTAGATATATTTTTAAGATGGAAAAATGCAGTTTTACAAATGCTAGAAACATGTTTTTCAAAGGAAAGATTGTTATTAAATAGCACGCCTAGGTTCCTAACTGATGACAAAGAATTTACAGAGCAGCCATCAAGTATTAGACAGTGGTTCTAGGTTATTACATGCAGAACTATGCATTCTGATAGTTTTGCAAATTGGTATGTTTCATCGGGTTGTGAAGAAATATAGAGCTGAGTATCATCAGCATAACAGTGAAAGCTAACACCATGTTTCCTGAAGGGTAACATGTAAAGTGTGAAAAGTAACTGTCCTAGTACTGAGCCTTGGGGTACTCCATATTGCACTTGTTATTGGTCAGATACCTCTTCATTCACAGCCATCGGCGGTCAAATAAGTACGATTTGAACCATGCCAGTGCGCTTCCTCTAATACCAACATAATTTCCTAGTCTATTCAAAGGAATGTTGTGGTCGATAGTGTCAGATGCGGCACTAAGATCCAGTAGCACTAATAGAGAGATACAGCCACGATCAGATGATAAGAGCAGGTCGTTTGTAACTCTAATGTGAGTAGTCATAGTACTATGATGCGGTCTAAAACCTGACTGGAAATCCACACATACCATTAACATCAATTCCATGTGACAATATTAAATCTAGAGTATGATTTCGACAATGAGTAAATCCTGACACATGTTGTCTAACCCCAATAGAGTTCAGAATGTCTATAAATGCTGATCCCAAAGCATCTTTTCCATTATCAACATGGATATTAATATCACCAGCAATTACGACTTTATCTGCAGCCAGTACTAACTCAGATTCAAGCAAATTCTTTAATAAAATCTGTATGGTGCCCTTGTGGCCTATATACAGTAGCCAGCACAAACATCACAGGGGATTTATCATTAACACTTGTTTCTCTGGATAACATTATATGAAGCACCATTACTTCAAACAAATTATACTTGAAACCCGACATCTGAGAAATACTGAAGATATTGCTATAAACTGTAGCAACACCTTTCCCTTTACCATTTAGACGTGGCTCATGTTTATAACAGTAATCTTGGGGGGTACACTCATTTAAGGTAACTTAATCATCTGGTTTTAGCCAGGTTTCTGTCAAACAAAGCAAATCTAGTTTATGATCGTGATCATATCATTTACAAAAAATGCTTTCGTAGAAAGGGCTCTAATATTTAATAAGCCAAGCTTTATTTATTTATTTTTTTATCTGTATTATATCTGTTTTTTTATTTGTTGAACATCAATTAAATTGTTACCCTTAAATTGATTTGGATGTTTTTTGTATTTTCTAGTTCGGGGAACAGACACAGTCTCTATAGTGAGATAACTAGGTGAGAGAGTCTCTATGTGCTGAGAATTAGCTGACTTCTGCGATGTGAGGCGGCAAGCAGACGGTTGGTTTAGCCGGTCTGTCTGCTTCCTGACCTGGGCCCCAGTTAGTCAAGTACGAACTCTAAGATTATGTGCCATATTTCTATAGAGAAGAGCAGCAGCACCCCTGGAGGGATAAAGACCATTTCTTTTCAACAGGTCAGGTCTGCCCCAAAAACTTGTCTATGAAACCTATGTTATTCTGTGGGCGCCACTTAGACATCCAGCCATTGATATTATTACCTCTTTAATATTATTTTTAGTGATTTCCAACTGGCGAAGTCAATCATCATTAGTGCTGACGTGAATAACAATCTTACTGAATTAATGTTTAGAATTAGCCAGCACTTTTAAATTTGCCAAGATGTCAGGCGTCAACATCTTGAACGAAAGCCTGTGAAGGGAACGATTCAAGACTCGCAGATCCAGGATAGGCTGTAACCCACTGCTCTTCTTGGGTACAATGAAATAGGGACTGTAGAAACCCAAATTCATCTCGGCCAGAGGGACAGGCTCTACTGCCAGGCTCTATTGCGTCCTTCCCAAGAGGACCACAATCTCTGTACGCAGGACAGAGGCATCCTTGTCCATTTGAACAGATGTAAAGAGGATGCCCCGGAACCTGGGAGGGCGCCTGGCGAACTGAATCGCATAACCGAGCCGGACCATCCAGAAAAGCCAACAAGATGGGCTGGGCAGTGCTAACCACACCCCCAGCCTATGTACAAGCGGAATTAATGGAGTGGTTACCGGCGTACCCATGGTGGGGTAGCTGTGGGAAGAAAGGTGGCTCAACCCGGGAAGCATGGCTTCCCAAAGCAGAGATGAGCCGCCAGAAGCAGCACTTACCTGATCCTTCCGATGGCGTGGTGAAGTAACTGGAGGAGTGTGAGGAAGCCTCAACATGTTAAGAGGCTAATTTATGTGCTGAGTCTGAGGGTGAGGAAGCAGTGCGTGCTCACAACCAAAACTCGACGCGATAAACCCAGAGATGAAGGAAATTGCTCTTTTATTGAAAAAGTGGGTACCGCTGACACGAAGGTCAGCAGCAGCAGCAGCAGTGGAGAAGGCCCCCGGCCCTCACCTGGGATGAGGGTGCAGATGTTGGTGTCCTCCGAAGAACAGATCCTGTCATCTCTGGGTTGTCCGTCTCAGGGAAATTCGTGGGCTGCACCCCCTTCCTGTGGCTAGTTCAATGCCCCTGCTAAGGGGTTACCTCCTTGGATGTTTCCTGGGGTGGCGGAGCAGTTGATAAGTGTAGCTGGGGCAAGATGTGTTTAATGGCCTCCGTCTGCTTCTGGACTGCTGAGAACTGTTGGCCAAAGTCCTTAACAGTGTCATGCATCTTAGCCAGATTCAGCCAGAAATGGTGCACCTGGACCACCATGGTGAACACCACATGGCTGTCAATTGAGCCTTGGACTCTGACTGTGCAGCCGCCGAGCTGGGGGGCTCAGTAGAATCCTCAGCTTCTGAACACAATAGCCCCTCCTCTGATGCAGCGATAGACATCCTCCTAGGAGCTATGAGACACTGGGCCCGCCGCGAGACAAACCGACGACATCATCCGGGAGCTCAACGACGCTACACTGTGAGCCAGACTTCGCTGGGGGCTGGCCCGACGTAACATATCTGACTGTATTCCTTAGGTCTCCCTTGTCTCTAAGTTTCTCAGTTTACTGCAGTTTGTCAGTGATCGCTTGAAATTTACAACTCAAATTCTGAAACTGATGGAAGGATTGATACTAGTTTAAACCTAGCTCTTTTTATGTTCATCTCCAGTACAGTGATAGAATGGGAAACTGTGCGTTCTAGAGTAAGTGTTAAAAACCATTTCCAAACATTTACACAGCATCAAATCATTTTTCTTTTATAGATCTGAGGTGTATTAAGAATACCACATATATTTACATTTGAGGACCAAAATTGCCCAAATAACAGAAAAACACTAAAAGCCTAATGCATTCAGATTATTATTAAGTCCCAAAAGCCATTGACCAAACAAATAAATATAACAAATAATGGGATAAAAATTACAAACTATTTTCATGTTTTACCCAAAAAATTACATTTTATTGTCTATGAAAAGTGGTTTGTTTCTCTCACTCTCTCATACAAACACACATATACAGTACAGACAATCTTGCACACAAGTCGATCAAACACGCACACACAAATTGTCAGTGCTTCCCTGTTGCTTTTTTTGAACAGTAAGATTTTTAATTTTTTTATTTTATTTTTTTTTTAAATAGTCTCTACTGCTGTCATGAATCTGGTCGGTGACCTTCGGTCCGCTCACCACCAGATGTCGCTCTCGCCATGTCACATCACACAGAATGTTGCTCTACACCCCGGACTACTACTCCCATCACCCACTGCACTGATTACGTCAACACCTGTGGCCAATCAGGCGTCCTATATAAGCCCCGGACTTTCCCTCAGTTGCTCACGGAGTATTGTGGTTATTGTTGTGGTTTACAATGTTGTTTTGCGTGCCCTAGTTTCCCGAGTTTCCCGTGTTTCCTGTGTTTAGCTTTCTCGCCTGGCCATCTCGTCTCATCTGTCTCACCGCCTGCCTTTGGACTATTTGCTCATTCGTTTGGACAATCCCTTAGCCTTTCCCCTTTCAGATTACGTTCACCTCGGATCGACCCACGCCTGCTTCACAGACTATTCTTGTGTCTCTCCCCTACATATCTGTTTGCCATTGTTTGACTCTGCCTGCCTGACCATGTCTTTGTCTCGTCCTGTAAATAAAGGCTTGCATATGGCTCTGCTCACCTCTCGTCTCACTCCCAACATTACAACTGCTCACCATGCCTGCATTTATTTGATCCACAGTATAGTAAAAACAGTAAAATTTTGAAATATGTTTACTATTTAACATTATTGTTTTCTATTTGAACATATTTTAATATTTAATTTATTCCTGTGATCAAAGCTAATGTTCAGCACCATTACTTCAGTCTTCAGTGTCACATGATCTTTCAGAAATCATTCTAATGTACTGATTTGCTGTTCAAGAAACATTTATTATTGTTATTATTATTATTATTATTATTATTATTATTATTATTATTATTATTATTATTATTATTATTATTACCAGTTGAGTGTATTTTTATTTATTTATTTTTATTTATTTTATTTGATTTTATTTTATTTATTTATTTATTTATTTTTTTTGATGAATAGAAAGATCCAAAGATCAGCATTTATCTGAAATAAAAATCTTTTGTAACATTATACGCTATACCATTCAAAAAGTGATCCTGACTATTCTAAATGGAGAGAGAGAGAAAACTGAACAAGTTCAGCGTGCTCTTTGGAGTTCTTTTTGTTGGTGGTATGGCGCTTCAGTGGGTTTTCCCGTGTCGAGTGGGTTGCACACATCAAGGTTAATTTATACTCTATGTGTCCGCAAGTTCACACTTGGGAAGGTGCGCACACAGTCAGCGGGGGCTTGCGCTGTGGAGCCAGGTGAAAGTATAAATCCTACGACAGGTTACACTACCCCCTGTCTGTGTTGCAGGCGTCCATCTCCTCTGTGGGCTTCAGCACATTAAAAGAGCAATCCTAAAAGAGCATTCAGGTGGTATGTCTTTTTAAAGGCTGTACCAACTCAATGTTACGTCTTAAAGACAAAGTTGCATCTGGGTATAGATGCCATTCCACCCGTGGGTTTCTGGATGTGGTCGTTACCTGGTGATGGTCACAATCCTTTTTCTCTGCAGGAAAGTGGAACTCAAGGGCCAAAGTTGAGAACCGCTGTTGTATTTATTAAACTTATTGACAGTTTCAAATTATGTTAGAAAACACTGCCTCATCATCATCGATCCTAAACGTCCCACTTTTAGCAAAGTATGTAATGCCACTCTATGGGGATTATCTCTAGATCTACATGTAGTGTTATGTTGTATTTGGGCCACAGGTATACAGTATATATTTTTAACTAACAGCATACAAAAATAGAATAGAATTGCAATATTTTAGTGATATTCACTCAGTGTTGTTATTACTGTAATACTGTCGATACCTAAGTACCACCAAAATGGTACAGTGGTCACGTGGCCCAAGTCGTAGCTCTCAGAAGATTCTTAACATACAAGTTATAATTAAGAGTTCTACGAGAACATGAATGCTTTGATGTTGATAGTGTTGCCATAGAAACATAAAATTCTGAGCCTGAGGATATTGACAGCTCAGAGTAGAATGCCACATGTTGTCAACTCGAAATTACAGTAATTACTACAAGGCGTGAAAACATCTGTTATTGCGAGAAAAAGAACTTAGGCTGTGCCTGAAATTACCCTCTATACCAATAAATAGGGCACTATTTAATAACAATAAGTAATATCATACAGGTATATATTTAAAAAAAAAAAAAATACTATTAAATAGTTTGACTGACATTTATAAATCCTAGTGTCCATGACAGAGTTGAAGATAAACCTTTTAATTACTACTGGAGCTGCCAGCTTGCCAAGTTTGATGACAGAAAACACCCTGCGTGTGTGTTTTTGTTGTTGTTGTTGTTGTTGTTGTTGTTTGTTTGTTTGTTTGTTTGTTTGTTTGTTTGTTTTTCTGTGAAACAAACAAATGTGTTATCATAGTTTTCGTGACAATGACATAAATTGTAAACCAAGTATGAAAAATGTAGAACATCACATACATATCACATTATATATGATATAACTAGTGGACTTCTATGCTGACAAGAGAAGTCCACCATTTGCTTTAAAAATTTACAGCAAAACCAGGCAGTTTTAGCTTAAAAATTAAAAAAGAATATAATCAATAATTATGAATTACAAAATTATAATAGCCTATTTTAAAAATTTTGTTAGCTGATACTAACTGGATAGCTAAATAGCTACTTGATGCTAATTTGAGGTAATGTTTAAATACAAAGTCCAAATATTTTTATTCAACCAACTAGTTGGAATACATTTGATGGAAAAACAAAGGATTTGATGTTCAGAAAAGAATAAATACAGTAATTGCCCATTGCCCCCTGGGGGCATTTTACTGCACCTAGCTGGGGTGCATTTAATCTCACTGACTATGTTTGAGAAAAAAAAAAAAAAAATGTCATTCTGAAGATACAGTACTGTGTAAAAGTCTTAGGCTACTAGTATTTTCACCAGCTCAAAAAAATGGTTTAAAGTCTGTTATTTCTATGTTTTGCTGTAGTGTGTGAGTAGGAAATATCAGTTTACATTTCCAAACATTTATTTTGCCTTTAATTGTAATAATAATTCAGTCAGATTTTTGTTTGCACAAGAAGTCTGACAACAGCCAGTGCTCCACACAGAGATCTGATCTGAATGACATGAAGAAACAGAATAAACTGAGACTAAATCCAGAAACCGTGGCAACGTCTCCAAGATGCTTCAAGAATCCTACCTGCAAAGTACTGTTAAATGTTTTAGGCACTTGTGTAAAAATGCTGTAAAATGAGGATGCAGTCAAAAAGAATGCCATAAATAGATTTTATTTATCAATTAACTTCTATTATCTAAATTAAATCAACATTTGGTAAACCATATTTGCGTTTAAAACAGCTTTTGCCCTAGGTACATTTGCGCATAAGTTTTCAGGTAGCTTTGCATGTAGGTTTCTTAAAGCAACTTGGAGATGTTGCCACAGTTCTTCTGGATTTAGTCTGTCTCAGTTTGTTCTGTTTCTTCATGTCATTCCAGACAGACTGGATGATGGTCAGATCAGATCTCTGTGTGGAGCACTGGCTGTTGTCAGACTCCTTGTGCAAACAAAAATCTCACTGGATTAATACAATTAATGGCAAAATGAATGTTTAGAAATGCTTTAAAACACTTTTTCTTTCTTACTGCTGAAAATTAGATCATGTACTGTGTACTACAGTACATCATCAGTGTAAGCTTCATAGTGAATACTTCTACATCACTGTTGTCAACGTAGTCTATAGTTACAATAAAAATGTATCTTGACTTTATCTTGTGGTTATTTTGGGAAAAACGGTAGGGGGCATTTCACACCATGGGGGCGTTTTCCCCTACTCTACTTTCAGATACCTTACCAGAAAATGACTTTAGTAGAAGTTGAAGTCATCATTTAGAGTATTACTAGAGTAAAAGTTTTAAAGTATGTAATATTTATTGTACTATGAAAAGTATTTTATATATATATAAACCATACTTAAGTATTTAAAGTAAAAGTACAAGTAAATGCAAAATGGAAAAGGAGCAACTAAATATTAAAAAAATATTTATATAGAGATTGAGCAGCAAGATTGTGTTCAGCTTTAACTCTTTCTTCCATTTTGTATCTTTTGGTAACGATAAGAGGCACTTCTGAAACTTAGTCTGTTTCATTCCAACATAAGAAACATTTCTGGAATCTGCATCTGAAGTGGCATTTAGATGTATTTACACAGTTTAATGTAGCTCAGATAAGACATGGATGCAATTATCCTGCAGTTAAATATGCATAAATAATGCTTTGTTTTAAACATGAAATGATGAATACTGATATTTAAAATTATTTAAAATATGAAAAAAATGTTGAAATGTGAAATTAAAATCACTAGGTGGTAGCAAGTCATCGTTACGAAGTGAGTCATTGCGATTCAACAGATTCATTGAAACAGCTTGCAAAAACTTGCAAGTGCCAGACCACTGATTGGTCAAACCTGCTTTCCTGCAGTCTGTGTTCTTCCAACTTTATTTTGTATACCGTTTCCAGTGTAGTTTACTCTTTGAGCCACCTAGTGCCACTAGCCACTAGAGCCACTAGAGCTCTCCTCTAGTGGCTCTCCTCTACTTTAAGCTGAGCTTGTATTTGGGCTTGTTTCACTCTCACTTCTGTCCCGTTTTGCGCATATGTGGCTCAAGTCAGTGCAGCTTCTGCCTTTGCACAGGCCCCCAATGCGGCCTTAAAGTAGAGGAGACTCGTTTGGAGGCTACTCTGAATGCACTGCAACAAGAAAGAGAGGCAGAAGCTGCTGCAGCCGAGGCATCCGTGTCTGAGGCGGCGGCAGAGTCGGGGGGAATAGAACAGCTATCTGAGGGCAAAGAGCAGCATTCTTCATATGACTCACTGCAAAGGACTGAGAAATATGTAGAAGATCAGCACAAACATAAAGAAATGCATTTATCAATGCTTGCAGAGACCACTGAACACAAGCCATTGGCTTCATACTCAGTTAATCTGCTACAGCCTCAAACCACCATGCAGGATAGTCCTTTTCAAGACTTGCCAGTGAGACAGGCACCAACTCAAATCATCACAAATGCTGTTACACGCTTTAGCTCCCATACCATGCATACTCAAGCTGAATCCATCAAACAAGAAGGTGGAAACACATCACAGTTTAATTCAGCATTGCCTAAAGCATTACCTCCTTGACACAACATTACATTTACCATCCACTCACCCTCTCATCGCAATGAGTTCCATACTGCTCGCTCAGATGTGTTTGAGGTTGCAAAGTTTCTGGCCCGCCGTGATCTTCTGACAGGCGGACTTTCAAGATTCAATGATAAGCCTGATAACTACTGGGCATGGAAGTCCAGCTTTTGCAATGCTATTGAAGGACCTGATCTTAAGCCTAGTGAAGAACTAGACCTGCTTGTTCAGTGGCTTGGCCCAGAATCGACTGAACATGCAAGACGCATTAGATCAGTTCACATCAATTATCCAGATGTTGGCCTCAGCATGGTCTGGAAACAGCTTGAGGAATGCTATGGTTCTGCCGAAGCTATGGAGGCTGCTCTCTTTAACAAACTTGAACGTTTCCCTAAGCTGTCGAACAAAGACCCCCAGCATCTCAGAGAGCTAGGGGACCTACTTCTTGAGTTGGAGACAGCCAAAACGGAAGGTTATCTGCCTGGTTTGACCATCCTAGATACTTCACAAGCCATCAGCTCCATTCTAGAGAAACTTCCATACAGTTTACAAGAAAAATGGATGTTGCAGGGAACTCGTTACAAACAAGAGTATGGCGTCAGCTTTCCCCCATTTTCATTCTTTTGTATTTTCTTTTGTGGTGAGCCCCACATGAGAAATGATCACAGCTGTAATCTGAATAGTACGCATAACGTGACATCATCAAGATGTGAGAGATTTTCAAAGGAGTTCAGAGCTCCTGTTACTGTTCACAAAACGGAAATTGACAATGCCACACAAAAGGATGAATCTGACAAGGCAAGTGACAACCTCAACAAGTCAAGTCAAGTCACCTTTATTTATATACCGCCTTTAACAATACAGAATTGTGACAAAGTGGCTGTAATACAATTTTCAGGTAAAGGTAGTTAATCAAATACAATAAAATAAAATACAATATCGTGTAAAGAGAAAGTGTCCCCAACTAAGCAAGCCAGAGGCGACAGCATCAAGGAACCAAAACTCCATCGGTGACAAATGGAGAAAAAAACGACAAATGGAGAAAAAAACCTTGGGAGAACCAGGCTCAGTCGGGGGGCCAGTTCTACTCTGTCCAGATGCAGAGGACTCACCAGGTTCCCGTGGTCTTGTGCCGATGGCCGTCTAGGTGATGAGGTCTTCACTGGGGATCCGTCTCTGGGGCTCATCTAGTTGATGTGGTCTCCGCTGACATTCAGTGCTGTAGAGGTCGTCTCTAGGTGCTGATCCACCGTCTGGGCTGGGTACGGACTGGATCCGGGGGACTGCAGTGACCATCTGATCTGGATACGGACTGGATCTGGTGGTCAAGGTGACCTCGGAATAAGAAAGAAACCGACTAATATTAGCGTAGATGCCATTCTTCTGACGATGCACTGAGTACATCAGGTGTTATGGGAAGTGTTCCCGGTTCCGGTTGACCTAATTAATGCAGCCTAACAATCCTTTAACGGATTTGAATATCAGAAATATGCTGATGTGTTATGTGTAAGCAAGGTTAAAGAGATGGGTCTTTAATCTAGATTTAACTGACAGAGTGTGTCTACGTCCCGAACAGTGTTGGGTAGATTGACCAGAGTTTGGGCGCTATTTAAGAAAATAATCTGCCGCCCGCAGTTGATTTTGATATTCTAGGTATTATCAAATCGCCAGAGTTTTGGTAACTGTTTTCAACAGACAATGTCCTATCCATAAAAAGCCGCATCCCCTCAGGAAGTGTAGAGGTTTCAGGGAAAAATCCTTGCAAGAAAGAAAAGCTTACCTGAGAGAGAACTCCATATGCTTCAGATGCTGCTCCTCAACTACCCACCAGGCAAAGGACTGTAAGGCAGTAATCCAGTGCTCTGAATGTGATAGTGACAAGCATATAGCAGCCCTACACAATGGTCCCTGGTTAAAAAAGGAGGATACCGAACCTTCAACAAACTATGGCGGGGAGCAAAAGAGCCTCCTTCCCCAGTTGCCACATCCACCTGCACAGAAGTGTGTGGGGATCATATTAGCTGGAAGTCCTGTTCAAAGATCTGCCTGGTAAATGTATACCCAAAAGGTGAGCCTCAGTACAAACAAAGGGTTTATGCAGTCATAGATGATCAGAGCAATAGGCCTTTGGCAAGATTGGCCTTCTTCGAGATGTTTAAGGTCGAAGACAACACGGCACCTTATACGCTCAGAACATGCACGGGTGTTGCACAGACTGAAGGACATAGAGCTGACGGATGTATAGTAGAATCCATTGATGGGAAGACAAGCCTTGCTCTTCCATCACTTATTGAATGCAATCTCATTCCAAACAACAGAACAGAGATTCCTACCCTAGAGGCAGCACAATACCACAGTAACCTAAGATCAGTAGCATGTAAAATTCCAAGTCTACATCCTAAGGCCAAAATTCTGCTTCTGCTCAGCAGAGATATCACCCAGGCACACAAGGTGGTAGAGCAATGCAGCGGACCACAACATGCTCCTTTTGCACAGAAGCTGGCCCTTGGATGGGTGATAGTTGGAGATGTCTGCCTTAACGGAACCCACAAACCTGCAACAGTTGATGTTGCAACAGTTGACTCACATTATAGAAAATGGGTGCCCCAGTTACATGAGTCCATGTCCAAACAGTATGTACGTGAAGGACTGTTTCAGTCTTCATAATGAGCCAAAAAATTCCTTCACCCTGAACCCTAAAAAGATAAGTTTGCTGACACATAATGAATGTCTCATAGGCAAATCAGTTTTCTGCTACACGAGGAATGATGACAAACCAGCTCCCTCCATGGATGATCTGGCCTTCCTGAAGATTATGGAAAGAGAATTTTATCAGGATGAGTCAAATAGCTGGGTTGCTCCACTTCCGTTCCGTAGCCCTCAGCAGCGCATCCCGAATAACCAGGTGTAAGCCAACAACCGGCTCATGCTACTGACTCGCAAACTTCAAAAACATCCCGAGGTAAAGGAGCACTTTGTGAATTTTATGAGTAAGGTCTTCAAGAATGAGCATGCAGAGTTGGCACCACAGTTACAGAAGAATGAAGAGTGCTGGTATCTACCAATGTTCGGGGTGTACCATCCAAGGAAACCCGGACAGATAAGAGTGGTATTCGACTCCAGTGCTCGACATCAGGGTATATCATTAAATGACGTCCTCCTCACTGGCTCAAATGTAAACAATAGCCTTTTGGGGGTTCTGCTGTGATTTAGGAGGGAACAGGTGGCAGTGATGGCTGATATCCAGCAGATGTTTCACTTCTTTTTGGTAGCAGAAGAACATAGAGATTTTCTACGCTTCCTTTGGTATGACAACAATGGCATAAACAACGAGGTGCTGGAGTATCGGATGCGAGTACATGTTCTTGGTAACAGCCCGTCTCCAGCAGTTGCCATATATGGGTTTAGGAAACCTGCATTCACAGGCGAACGAGACTGTGGATCCGAGGCAAAGCATTTTGTGGAAAGGAACTTTTACGTGGATGATGGCCTTACTTCCCTCCCTACAGAAGAGGAAGCCATCAAGCTACTCAAATCCACTCAGGAAATGCTGGCTCGGTCTAATCTACATCTTCACAAGATTGCTTCTAATAAAGTGGAAGTCATGAAAGCCTTTCCTTCCGAGGATCTCGCAAAGGAGCTAAAGAATCTAGATCTGAACACTGGCCTCCCACCAGTCCAGAGAAGTCTGGGAGTTAATTGGGACGTGAATGAAGACGTGTTCATCTTTCAGATTGCAGATCAAGTGAGACCATACACCAGACGTGGGGTTCTGTCAACGATTAACAGTTTGTTTGATCTTTTTGGGTTTGCTGCACCTGTCGTCATTCAGGGCAGACTTCTGCTTAGAGCGCTTACCACAGAGTCTTGCGACTGGAATGCACCTCTATCAGATAAGCATTTCAAAGAATGGAAAGGTTGGAGAGACTCATTAAAAGAGCTTGAGTATGTCAAAATGCCCTCAGATTCTCCCTGGTCACTGTCACATCACATCTCTGCTCATTCAACATTATCACAAACAAGTTGAACATCAGGGACGTGTCTTCACTGAGGGTGCTGTAAGAGAGGCTGGTTTCTGGATCATAGGTGGTAAAAGGCGCATCAGCAGTGTGATCTTTCATGTGTTCTTTGTCGCAGACTGCGGGGGAAGATTTAAATTCAGAAGATGTCTGACTTATTTCCTGAAAGGCTCAGTATAGAACCTCCATTCTCCTTTGTAGGGTTGGATGTTTTCGGGCCTTGGGTGGTCACCTCGCGTCAAACTAGAGGAGGACAAGCAAACTCTAAACACTGGACAGTTCTGTTCATATGTATGAGTACAAGGGCCATACATATCGAAATCATAGAGTCAGTGGATAGCTCCAGCTTTATAAACACTCTTCGCTGTTCGAGGTCCAGCAAAGCAATTGCGGTCAGACTGTGGCACCAATTTTGTTGGTGCATGCAAGGAGTTGAAGATGGAGGCAATTACAGATGACAGAAAGGTACAAGAGTATTTAAATGACAAGGGATGCTCTTTGGTGTTTAACCTCCCTCACTCATCTCATATGGGGGGAAGTTGGGAGCGTATGATCCTTGAATCTATGCTACAAGGATTTGGTCCATCAAGGTTATCCCATGAGGTTTTGATCACGTTCATGGCTGAAGTCACAGCTATAGTCAATGCCCGCCCATTGGTACCTGTGTCAGCAGATCCAGACGCTCCCTTAATTCTAACCCCAGCAACTCTACTAACTCAGAAGTCTTCAGTGGTTCTTCCTCCACCAGGAGAGTTTGGTGAAAAGGACCTCTTTGTTCGTCAATGGAGGCAAGTCCAAAGCTTGGCCAATACGTTCTGGAATCGTTGGAGAAAGGAATATCTCACAACCTTACAAAACCGTAGAAAATGGCAGAATGAGATCCCCAATCTCCAAGCGGGAGATGTTGTGCTGCTGAAAAACATTCAAGCCAAAAGGAACGACTGGCCCATGGGAATTTCCTTCAATGTTTGACATGCTCATATTGAGTGACTATTAACCTTAATAGCAGCCATCTTGCTGTACTCAGTTGATGCTGATAGCCACAGTCAATGCAGCTACCATTCATCTGTTCATTATACTTGCAATAGTTTATAGGAGCTTTGTCTGTAAGTATGGTATTGGTGACATTACTCATGATAAACTTTGTTTAGGGAGATCATTTTCAGAACAGTGTTGCATGTATCTACATTATTATTGTGCTATATGTAGTTATCTCTTAATTGAACTGTAACATTCCTTTGACGCACCTTTTCTGAAACTTGTTTTCCTCTGCATTTCAGTTTTCCTCTGTTTATTAATTTTATTTAAAAACAGTATCATAGCTATTAAACTATATCTTGTTATGATTTTAAATTTGTATTTAACATCAGAATAATCTCAAAGTAAAAAGAGGTGTTAAAGTGGTGGCTGTGCTTCAAAATTATATTATAATCTTAATTGTCGTGAAAAATGATTCTGAAAATCTGACAGGAATCAGAGTTAAATCCTACTGTAAGGTTAACCCTGCCTGGTTTAAATGTTTCAAAATGATTAACAGTTGAAAATATTTATTAGAAATGTATTTGATTGAAATAGTTACACTACTTATTACATTTTCCTTTTTTTTTTTTTTTTTTAAAAAGGTCATTTCTGTTGTGACCTCAGTTGAATGAGTGCTCCATCACTGTCCTTTAGTCTTTCAAAGCACCGGAGACAGGAAACTGTAACTCACACTGTCTCTCTCTGTCTCTCCATTGCCTATTTCTGGACACAGGAAGAAGCGAAATCGCTGTGCTGGGGCGAGAGTTTCATCCGGAGTGGTCATTGCGGTATGTGCAGACAGCAGGAATGTGTGCAGTGTTGTTTGTGTGACTCTCACCGCTTGCCTCAGTATGACTATGCAAACATCTATAAAATCTATAAACCTGTTGACCAAAAGACATCTTACATTGATGAATACGTAATATATATTATACATTACAAATGCACAAAATTCGATTGATAAACACACACATTTACAACCATGAATTTTTTTTTTTTTTTTTTTTTTTTTTTGCATGCAGTGTCATTTTGAGTTTTTCCAGCCATCCATGTGTTTATATTGCACCATCCCTGTCCAAACGCTCACTGTCTGTCTCTGTCTCTCTCACCAGGCATTGGCAGAACTTACTACTCACTGGTGACTGTGATACTGTGAAACAGACAAGCACTGATAAATTTAAACCGAAGTCACTGGAAGGCAAGGCTGCAACCTTTTGCCAAAATAGCGTATTGGCTAATGCTAACGCTGTGGTGCAGGGGAGGACACCAGATGCTTTTTTTTTTTTTTTTTTGGAATAGATGTGAATGGAGGAGAGGCTTCACTATGCTGCTTTTTTGAAAAAACAGCTTATCATTTATTCAATCGACAGCCTATCGGCTAATCTTAGACATGTTTTACATTAAACAATAGTTTTGGATTGAACTTTACACAGAAGTTTACACAGAAAACAATATTATTTTATAAGAGAAGTCATAGGCTTTTTGCAACAGGTGGGATTCAGCTTATGGCACTTCTCATTCATTCCTATGGTATCTGGCGATTGAGTGTCGCACAACTCTGTTTGAAATTCAGCAACATCAGTGCTGTAATGTGGCTGGTTATCAAGGCACACGTGATCTAAATTGACCACTACACTTTCTCCAATACTAAGTAATATAGCCCCTCTCATATCCCAACAGTAATTCTATCTCTGTTTAAACTGCTGCTGTGTTTAACCATGGAGGGCAAGGCTCCTTAGTACACACATATCTTAAGCACACACAATGGAAGTTGTTCAGTAAAGGCTGGGGTTACTGCTTGTGAATATGGGTACTGCTGCATCAGGATGTGCCTACTGGACGCTCTGCCGCTTTTGTTTTTCTTCTTCTGACTTCCTATTTAAAATGGTTGAAATGTTCACATGCAGCATACTGCACTCACATACAGTGTAGAAATACTCACATATTACATTGCATATGACATTTTATTTAACACTCTGCTCTATTGCTGTGTCACCAACTAAACAAGAAATTCGATATGCTGCTAGTGTTGAAAATGAATAATCTAGCCTAACTAGAGAATCTAGCCTTCATTTATATAAAGTGTTTACTATAAGAGTATAAAACATATTTCATATCTGTGCTTCTGCCCATTCTGGTAGGACTCCAGATGTTTGTTAGAGATGTCATGGTATTTGCAGTGAATTTACAATGCTTTTAGTGCACATGTACAGTGTCTATTAAGTCATGACATCATAGGTCAGTGCTTAGTCTAATGGAGGGGAGCTAACTGTGAGTGATTGTCCAAGAACCCACTGCAGACATCAGATCTCATGCTGCCAAATCTGCAATTACAGTGAATGAGTAATTAGGTGAATAAGACAAGTACGAGGGCATTTGCAGTCTGTATGTGGAAAACAAGAGGGAGAGGTCATGGCCCTTCACATTTGTGAACAGCTCTAGCAAAGACAGCCTTTTTCAACATACCAAACATAAATAAATGATGTGCACAACGTAAATAAAATCATCGGGTAGGCATGGAAGTGATTGGGGTTTCAAAGCCGGAAAAATAGTCAGTTGCGTGGGTTCATAAAGCGGACATAGCACACACAGGTTCTGCCAATCTCATGTTAATCTTGAGTACCTGAGTAGTACTGCATACTTCATATCTCTGAAGAGTCTTTAGTTTTATCAGATTTATAAAAGACAGATACCATTTTATCACTTTTCTCTGAAAACAGTCGAGATCCTGGAGGCAGGGCTAAAGTGTCACGAGCATGAAAAGCTTTTGTGTAGCAAACGTTATGACATCGACATTAATAAAACAGAAACAAAAACTTTGAGTTATTAACTATGGTCAAATATACAGATTCAGACATATATATATATATATATATATATATTTGATCCAGAATTGGATCCCGACGACTTCTGTAACCCGAATGATGCACGTTGCTGGGCGAGCTCTTGTTCTTGCTCTGGTTGATGTGTGCATGCATTCTTCCTGGAAAAGTGCGCATACAAGGAATCCTGCTCTTTATGATGTTATACAGGGCCACACTCGAAAAGAAAAAAAACCTTTCTGAAATTTTAAACGAACCCTGAAGGAGTGTTTTCGGCACAAAATACTCATCAAATGTCCAACTCATTTTTGGAGACTTTGGTCAAGTTTAGTGTAAGAATCTAACTCTTTAGCAGTGTAAATAAGTCAGAATGAGAGTTACTTGTATCTCATATATAACTTACTCTATAAACACACAATAAACAGTATATATATATATATATATATATATATATATATATATATATATATATGTTTAACAACATTGTGAAGAAGAGAATATTGTTTGAAACAACATTGTTTGAATCTGTTGCCTTATGTGCAGAACAGTCTCACCCCTCAAATCTTATTTGTGTTTCCTGTTTATGCTTCTTCATAGATTACTGTAATTGTTGGAATTGGACTGAGCTGATGGGACTGTACAGCAGGGAATAACCTCTGAAATAACTTTATCAGAGGCACCAAACTAGCGTGCCTCCAAAAAATTACATTGTTTCCAAAGCATTCAAAGCAGTGTTGGAGAAATTAAAGCCACAGTCAATAATATATAAACAGACAAACAAATGGGCAAACTATTTTGCCCATGGAAAAGTTGCTAAAGGTGGCACAGACAGATTTTGAGTTTAAAGGAGCAATTAGTTTTGGGTGATATGTGTTGGATAACTATTTTTATTTCATTTAGATATAGGCAATATATACAAAACTCCCTGTTGAAGAATTGCAATACACATGCAGAATCAGTAGAGAACACACCTATAGATTTGATGTTAATATTTACTTTTAATAGACACATTACTATATATATACACTGTCAGAAAAAAAGGTACAGTTCTGTCGCTGGGGCGTTACCCTAAGGTACAAAGTGAAAAGGTACAAATATGTACTTTTAAAGTACTAATATAGTTCTATATGTACTTTCAAAGTAATAAAATGTACCTTTAAGGTACTAATATGTACTGTTTCACTTTTGTACATTTTCACTTTTGTACCTTACGGTATCGCTGCAGCGACAGAACTGTACTTTTTTTTTTTTTTGTATACAGACAAAATAAAAGTAACAAAAGAATTGACAGTCAATCATCAGCAACATTTTGTTCAGTGTTGTGGAGCAAATCTAAGTAAACAATTTCCCCGAACATTGCTGATAGGGAATAACAGATAGCATCTGTTTGTTTTGAAGGAATCATTTTTACGTTTGTGGAAACTGATAGGACTAAATGAATTGCATTGTGCCCACACCAGTCAAGCTTTACATGTGATCCCACACAAGTGTCCCAGCAGCTCTACACATCACCAGAAAATACGATTTTTTGTCTTCCTCATGAAAGAACCTGAAACAACACCATGTAAACAACACTAACAGCATTTACTGGGAAAATAATGAGTCTAGTTTGGTTTGAATTCTTCTGAAGACTCATGAAACATTGACTACACATATTTAGTTCACTCTTCAAGACTCAGAATTGCTCAGACTGTGTTACATGTACTTACATAAGCGTAAACAGACTGCACCATACTGCACAACACACAAACATTAAAACTAATATATTTTTAATGTTTATAAAATGCATGTGGCCATGGTAAATGAACCTAGAAGCATTATGGAATTGAAGTCTCAAGTATGTTCATGTACTAATTAAAATCTAGTTCTATTTAATAACCTAGTTATAACCCAGTTATTGAACTCACTCTAATAACTACATTGTATGTACATGTGAAACAGGACTGTAAAATAAAGTGCTACCAAGTATTTCTCCATCCTACTTTGCTAAATGGGGATCAGGCTGAAGATATGATTGCTGCTACTTTCATGTTGTATGACTTCATGACTGTGAGCTTTGACCAGAGGAGGGTGCTGTGGTAGTTCAATTTCTGCTGAGTACTGCAAGAACACTTGACATAATAAAAATCATTTGGCACTCTAATAACTACATTGTATGTACATGTGAAACAGGACTGTAAAATAAAGTGCTTCCAAGTATTTCTCCATCCTACTTTGCTAAATGGGGATCAGGCTGAAGATATGATTGCTGCTACCTTCATGTTGTATGACTTCATGACTGTGAGTTTTGACCAGAGGAGGGTGCTGTGGTAGTTCAATTTCTGCTGAGTACTGCAAGAACACTTGACATAATAAAAATCATTTGGCATTACACAAAGGATGTCTCTAAGGATCAACTGACTGTTTATCAAATTCTAAACAAGATGCTCAACATCTTTTCTAATTTTTCTGTTAAATCTTGTCTGTTGTCATCTACACATTTGTTCTCTCTTACGTCTATTTTTATTCCCTCTAAATATAAAATTGAGAAATAAATGGACACTCACCAACAGCACATGCAAATGTAAGATACAGTGGCAGTTCACCTGGTTGCCATCTTTAGACATGCAAATAACAAAACTGCAGTCAAGCCCTGCTGCTCAAGCGTACAGAGAGATTTATGACATTTCAGTTACTTTTTTTTTTTTTTTTTTTTTTAAATTGATTGATTGTTTATGTTTCTTTTTGATACAATATGCCTTGCACAGCACATTAGCAGCTGTTGTCATCTAAAGTAAATGTAAATGCAAACACTGACATTTAAAGCAAATGTGTAAGGCTTTATTTATGATCACAGTGAATAAATGAAAGGTAGACACTCCCTTGTAAGGTACAGTCAAAAGCAATGTGTTATGAGAACCAAACATTGTGATATAAAATCACATTCTTTAACATGTTTATTTACAGAGACTATGTCTAGCAGTCACACTTTTTTGATTCTAGTGAAAACAACTATTTGCCTACTCTATGTAACTGTTGAAAAACTACTTCCACCTGTTTTATTTATTTATTTATTTATTTGCACTTATTTTCCAGAAATGTCATCAACTTGATTGCACAGATACTATTGAACTCAACTGAGATAAATCAATGCTGATCACTGAATCAATGATGAACTGACTTTAACTGAAAATTGAGCCTTTACTGCTGTTGTTTTGAATTGTTACACAATATTTTCCTATTTAATACTGTAAAGCTGCTTTGACACAATCTGTATTGTTAAAAGCACTATATAAATAAAGGTGACGTGACTTGAGTATTTATTTATTTTTTGCAAATTTCATAACGTATATAACTAATGTTAAATTCAGCAAAAACAAACAAAGAAGATGTATTATATTGGAAAGGGTTTAAGCAATATTTTCATACTTGTTCAATGAACCATTAACAGTTATTGCATACATACCCAGTGTTGGGCATGTTACTTTAAAAAAGTAATTAGTTATAGTTACTAGTTATTTCTCACAAATAGTAACTGAGTTACATCATTATAAAAGTAACTAATTACCAGGGAAAGTAACTATTGTGCTACTTTAAAAAAAAAAAAAAAGATCAAATATGTCAAATAACTTGGATGCCCCCAATATTAAATATGTTAAATAAATGAAATTTAAATTAAATAAATTAAATTTTTAGTTTACTCACCAGACTAATATTAAATATCTGATATACAACTTTATCATAGTCAACATTTGAAGTGGATCAAAAAAGTTTAATCTAAGTTGTCCTAAGACTTTGATGAAAGGTTTGGTCTGCTTTAAATGTTGACTACTATACATATATAAAGCTTAATGGCACAGTTTTTTAAATATCCGAAAGTACACTTAGCATCAGTCAGTCAAGCATTATAATATGACATTATGATAATCTACTACGAATTCTACTACTAATAACAATATAAAACCCACTAAGAATTAATGAGCTGCTGGGTTCATGAATATTAATCACGTTGTCTGGGTCTGTGAAATCAAAACAGGGACGATAATAGGTTAGCGCCAGCCAATGAGATTGCCGTTTGTGCATTAGTTCCACCTTCTACCGGAGAAAACGGCAGTTCTTAAAAGCTAAAGAATTCTAGAGGAGCTCCGTTATATTGACTAGAAAATACAGCAAAGAATATTGTTTACTTGTAGCGCATCAGTTCTGCATTGTATGTAAGTCTCTCTCACTCTGTATCTTTCTTTGCATGTGTGTGAAACAAAGCGACGGCTAGTCGTGTGCCTTCACACTGGAGCTTACGTTTCGTCAATACAAGTATGCTGCGCATCCATTCAGATTAATTGAAAAATAACATTATAATAATATTATAATAAATTATAGTAACGCCGCATTGTATGTCAGCGTTGTTACGGGGGAAACAGTAATTTGTTTGATTACTCATTTTTGAAAAAAATAACGTCATCAGTAACGCTGTTTATTTATAACGTTGTTATTCCCATCACTGTACATACCTGTGAAACAGTCCTTAAGACAGTAACAATTTACAGGTAGTAGGCAATTAAAAGGCACCTATTATGCCCCTTTTTACAAGATGTAATATTGGTCTTGGGTGTCCCCAGAATGTGTCTTTCAGCTCAAAATACCCTTACAGATAATTTATTATAAAATCTAGGACATTTAATTTTCAGGGTGTTTCTAAAAAAAAAAAAAAAAGCTGTTTTGGTGTATCACTTTGAATGCAAATGAACTGCATATTCCCGCCCCGTCTTCAGAAGAGGGTGTACCGTATATATCTCTGCATTGCATACCTACAACAATAAATAGTCAGTAGAAGTAACATGACTGAGAGACATAATATGAGCAAGAGAATCAGTGTTCATCCGTACATATGGGAATCCAAACACACCGAAAACAGCGCAGTGTTACAGAGCTTGCGGCACGCTGACTGAATTGACATTGCGGGAGGACATGTTTGCAAGCATCACCAAACTAACAACGTCATCCATGTGTCATCAGTGGCTCAGATATTGGGAGAAAATGAAGACTCTCATGTTCAGTCTTACATCCAAACAGAGCACCAGGATTATTTACGAGACAGTCAGTACATTTACATGTACAACAATATTCTGATTTTAACACGATTAAGACAATACTCTTGATTAAGAATCTACTATGTAAGCAGATTCTTGGTTACCTTAATCCAGCTAAAATCATACTCGATGTAAACACAAATCGAATTAAAATATGTGGAGTATTCCTCTTTTAGTCGCATGATCAAAGTGCAGTATAGACATGTACGCACCTTAATAACGTTAATACTGTAACCATTTGACGGCAAACAAAAGAGCATCGCTTCAACCACACCATCGTCTGTTTGCACGGTTAGCATGACAAATAATTAATTACACTTGAAGTTTGCGTAAAATTAAAAATGAAACACCCAAAACTGTATATGGCACCGTAACGAAGACGAACCGCATGTTGATACATGAAATTCCGGAGGGGACGTCGGATGCCATTGCTTGGAGACGTAATGACGTGTGCCATTTATCAGTCTATGTACTATAACATGTAAAACCAGAACATGAAAGGAATATTCTAAAAGCAACTCATGTAAACACCTTAATCATAATATTGTCTTATTCAGAATAAGGTAAATAATTAGATTAGTGATGTCCATGTAAACGTAGTCACTGTTGACGTTACAGCTGCTAGAGCAAAGAAAAAATGGAGGACAGCATACAACCAAACACAACTCGCTGTGGGTAGAAACTATGGCAGTGCAGGACTGTCAGTCAGTCCCCATGGGTGGGGCCTAAGCAATGTGATGTCATATTGCTTAGAGCAGGAGTGCCCAGACTCAGTCCTGGAGGGCCAGTGTCCTGCAGAGTTTAGCTCCAACCCCAATTACACATACCTGAATCAAGCTCTTACTAGGCATACAGAAACTTCCCGGCAGGTGTGTTGAGGCAAATTGGATCTAAAATCTGCAGGACACCGGCCCTCCAGGACTGAGTTTGGGCACCCCTGGCGTAGAGAATCAAAACGACATGCCTAATGAAACTGATTTGGTTTAATGGGGATTAAAAAATAAGGAGTGGGTGGATTTTTATCAGTGTAAGGGTGGTTGCCAACACACATTTATGTACAAACACCACATAAAAGTGGGTTTTGCATAAATGCCCTTTAAGGCCATAGTTATAATGACTTGGAACAGTAATAAGACCTTTCTACTAACTCTGAAAAACACCAGAAGGCATTTTTGTTCTGGTATGTTCTGGAGAGAGAGAGAGAGAGAGAGAGAGAGAGAGAGAGAGAGAGAAGAAACAACCATTTTTGCAAGATAATTCCAAGATTTTTTATCAAAATCCTTTTATGTTCATACAAATAATCTAATTTAAGAAGAGAGAGAGAAATGTTACCTCTGTGACAAACTGCTTGTGATGTCCCAGCCTGGTCTTATGTAGGTATTAATGTGAGATGGGACACTCACATTGACTCCATTGCTAATAGGGCCCAGCAGAGGTTGTACTTCCTTCACTGACTGAGTAAATTCAACCTGCTACAGGAGCTGCTGAAACAGTTCTACTCTGCCATTATTAAGTCTGTCCTGTGTTCATCCATAACTGTCTAGTTTAGTTCAACTACCAAATCAAACATCAAGAGACTGCAATGGACAGACAGGACTCCTGAGACGATTACTGATGCCCCCCCTGCCCAACCTGCAAGATCTTTACACCTCTAGAGTGAGAAAAAGGACTAAGAAAATCACTTTGAATCCCTTACACCCAGCCCGCTCTCTCTTCAAACTGTTGTTTTCTACCAGATCAGCCAGGTACAAGACCAGTTTTTTCTTCCACAGACTACATTAAGCCTGAACAATTAAAACATTCATAACTATACATTGTCCATCACAACTAACACATTTATACATAGAATCCGAAAATTGTATGTTTCTATACTACACACTTGTAAATAACATATCTGAGAGTTTGACTTATAACCCAGAGGTTGTGGGTTCAAATCTTGGTACTGGCAGGGATTGTAGGTGGGAGGAGTAAATGAGCAGCACTCTTTCACACCCTCAATACCACGATTGGGGGGAGAAAGGCACCGAACTACCAACAGCTTTCCCGGCGCCACAGCAAAAATGGCTGAAAACTGCTCTGTGTGTGTCCACAACACACTGCTTTGTGCGTGCACTTGAATGGGTTAAATGCAGAGCACAAATTCTAAGTATTCACCATACTTCACCACATGTCATGTCCTTTCCTTTTTAAGTCATGTTTGAAACCGTACCTACGTGACTATTATTGATTTGTAGTAGTAAATGCAACATAGGCGCATTAGAAATACGTGCCTCTAACATAATTTCTACAAAACTGAAAAAAACTTATCTATATAGATGAATCACTGCAGTTTCCAGTTAAACAGAAAACTAGAGGCAGTAAAACTCTTATTCAACTTGTATTTTTTTCACACAAAGTATGACTTACAGATACAGAATTTAGATTAATAAAGCCTAATTTTCACACAATTATTTGCAGAATATTGTGATGAATTCAAAACAATTTTAACATCCTGCACGATTTGAAAACTGATACTTCTGAATGTTGTTGTCACATATACAGCCTCATATGCATGAGTTTTCTAATTTAGTAGGTTTTCTCAGTAGCCACAATCAGCCACAATATGTTACTTCAAGCAGCGTAATAAAAATGCAGCAATTTCAATCTGTTAAAGGATTGTTAGGCTGCATAAATTAGGTCAGCCAGAACCAGGAATAATTCTCATATCACCCAATATAACATTGTAAGAATGATTGCATCTACACTTATATTAGTGTCTCTGTTTCATCCTGATTCCTGATGTAACCAGGAATAAAACCACACTATGTTCGTTCATCTGGCCAGAGGAGAACTGGCTGATCCTAGTTTCTCCCAAGGTAATTTTTTCCCCCTCAATTTCTATCTCCAATAGAGTTTGGTTTCTTCGTTTAACCTTTCACCCCCTTCATTTCTTTCTCCACTAGAAGTTAGTAATGTATGCAAAATTCCATCCAGATAATTGGTCATTTAGGGTGTGCTCAAAGAATGTATCTTTTTATCAACAGGTACTTCAGGAGCAGAGTATGTGAGCGGAGTGGAGTGGGAGCGGAGCGCGGAGTGGAGCGGTGTGATTTTTAATAGAGTGAGGAGCGGAAATTTTAAAAGTCAGAGTGTTGTGGTTTTTACTCGCTCCAAGAGCGCTCCACTACCGCTCCATCACAAGTACAATTCATGACAACGACCCATAATATAACTGCATATATAGCAAGAATTCACGTGTTAAACATAGCCTATTTAGCTAGCTTGACAGAGATGGATCACTCAAATCAGAAAGAATGTGAAAACTAGGATGACAGCAATGGACATGAGCAGAAAGTTATAGTTTTCAATGAATTAGTTTGTTCTTTCAAGATACTGAATATTTTCTAGTGAAAGCGTGATTTAAACAAGTACAACACTTATTCACACGCAATCGCTCTCTCAATAATGCATTCAAACAAATGTAAACTTACTGTGGTACTTCATCTGTATATCCGATTTCGAATGAGAAGAAATCTATAAGAAATGCAGCGATCTGTACGTAAAATAACTGATGAAACGTATTGTTGTTATTATTATTATTATTATTTTTTAATCACAAACATTTGCACTGCAAAAAGCAGCAGTTATACCTTTTAATGCTGACAACCATGTTAGCTTGGCATGAGGAAAAACGTTTGCGCACGAGTGTTCCAATAAGCCACTTTAAAACTATACTTTTGTTTTATTTCTGTTATTTTCTTCTTTTAATATGCATTATGAACAGAACTGTGGTATTTCAAACATACTGATATAGTTTAGACGCGGAGCGAGGGCGGAGCGGTGTTTCTGGTATCAGTGAGTGAGGAGTGGAGCGGGAGTGGGAAACGGTGAACCCGGAACGGAGCGGAGCGGTTATAAAATGGACAGAGCGCGGAGGGGAAATTGTTGTCGCTCCACTCCGCTTACATACTCTGTTCAGGAGCTGATTGGTAATATTAGTAATGTTTTTGTTCACTGATAAAATGTTGAATGTTTCATATGTCAGTGATGAGTGGCAGTTGTGGCCTGTTGGTTAGAGAGTCATACTTGTTACTTGAAGGTCATGGGTTCAAGTCTCAGTACCAGCATGGATTGTAGGTGGGGGGAGTGAATGACCAGCATTCTCTTCCATTCTCAGTACCACGACTGAAGTGCCCTTGAGCAAGACATCGAACCCCAAACTGCTCCAGTTGGTGCTGGAAATGGTTGCCCACTGTTCCGGTTGTGTGTTCTCAGTTTGTGTGTAAGTTGTGTTCAACATGGCATCTTAGCAACATGTTACGACAATGGCAGAACACTCGTAACTTCTTTATTCCGAATGCTCATTTCTAGGTCTGCGAACTGGGACTCGAACTCGCGACACCTGCAGCACAACTGTTCTACATGTCAGCATGCTGCCCACTCAGCTAATTTAGCATGTTAAGACTAACAGTACTGTTCTATGTTCTGGTTTTTACCATAATTCACAGTTTACTAATGGTTTTGTATAATTATTATTTATGTGTCATTACTGTCATTAAGACTATATTAAGTTAATTTCAACTTTCTTGAGCACACTCTAAACGCAGTCCAATCTCAGCGAAATTTGGTTTGTTTCCATTTCTCATTAAGGAGAGTTGACTGGGATTGTGAGAGCAGATTTCAAAAGTCCAAAAGTAAGGGCCACCCTAGTGAGCGTGTGAGTCACAGGCACAATCCCTGCATTGTTTTTTCCTTCTAAGAGAGAAAATTTATGGTCATACAGGTAGAAGCAAGGCAACATGCAGAACTGTAAAACTTTGCAGTCTATTGCAGTTTCCTTTGGAGTGCGTCATAATGAACCAAAACTTAGCACAATTATTTCATTTATTTTGCATATAAGTTGCCATTACAATTGGCATTGCCATTGCTAACACTACGCTTGATTTTTGATCTTAATTTCATAGGTGACTCTTGTTTTCCTTGTGTGACAGCTAGCCCCGGTCTGTTTATAGTGTAATTCAAAAGAATGTCTTTATGCGTTTGTCTGTGTGCATGTGGAAAAGAGAAGCAGGAATGTGTGGTCACGAAGGTCAGATCTCTCTGCTTGAACAGTTTGTCTGAGGTCTGACCACTGGCTTCTCTCAGCTGCTAGAACTATTTTAATATCCCATCCTGAACACCTGCAGCTGCCACAATTTGTACTGTGCATTACTTGTTGAGTAATCACACACGCACACACACACACACACACACAAACACTGATCTCCATATTTTATAGGGACATTCCAAAGCTGTAATGGTTTTTATACTGTTCAAACTGTATTTTCTACCCTTACCCTAACCCTAACCCTACCCCTAAACCTAGTCCTCACACAAAACTTTCTGCATTTTTGGTGATTTGTTTTCTCCTGGGGACCAAAAATGTCCCAAAAAAGATAACAAAAAAAATAATAACAATAATAATAAATAAATAAAAAATACTGGTATTACTATACTTGTGGGTATTACTATAATGTCCCCATAATGTAGGGAATACCAGGTACGCACACACACTAAACTTACTGTAAGACTTCTGGAATGGTTTCTTCATCTTCAGTACACTGTTAAAATAAATGGATAGATAACAAATTTTAAAGTGTGATTATTTTACTGTGAGCAGCAATAGAGGGGTTTTATGAACAATTATTTTGCTGAGAGATGAGTCATTTCAAAAATGTTATATTTGTGTTATATTTTGTAAAATCAGTGACAGCTTTTTGTGTTTGAATATAAATGTTGTCCCCATTTCTGTATGTCAAAATGTGTTAATAATTTGGGTCCCTTTAGTGATAGCTTCCTCAGGTTGGATAAACAGGTTCATTCCATTGTAAAATCTAACTTTTTTAGATAGATAGATAGATAGATATATAGATAGATAGATAGATAGATAGATAGATAGATAGATAGATAGATAGATAGATAGCTATTGTTGGATCATAACGATGGAATGAGAGAGAGCTGAGTGTCATCAGCATAGCAGTGATATGAAAAGCTATGTTTCTGAATGACAGAATGCCATGTAGACAGAGCAGAGCAGTGAGCCCTGAGGCACCTGAGCATATATATATATATATATATATATATATATATATATATATATATATATATATATACAGCGCCCCAGAGCTTTGATCTCAGATCTCAGAAATGGTGCACCTTGTTGGCTGTTTGTTCACATGCCGCTGTTTTGTTTGTATCAAAAGTGGTGCACAGATGGCCAAACAACAAACTGTCATCCAGTTGTGTGTCATTCTTAGCTCATTGATGCCAGAGGGGAGCAGAGACTGTCGCACATTGTTCACAGTGACCACAGGGACACAATGCAACAAATCACCAGCAGCTACAACAGTGGTGACCAGGGCAATGTGTCACAAAACACATTTTGTCGCAGCCTTTTGCGTATGGGCCTGAGTAGCCAACGACCCAGCTGGGTCCTCATGCTAACTGCATTTCATTGCCAAAAACTTAAAATGGGCCCATGATCATTGAGACTGTGGATGAGTGGAAGAAAGACATAATTAAATTAATATTTTGGAATTAGATCCTGCAAAACATGGCATTTGGGGAAACACAGAGTAGTTAGGTTGGCAAAAGCGACAAACTTTAAAATAATGGAAAGAAAAAAAATCAGGATTTGTGAAGATATATATATATATATATATATATATATATATATATATATATATATATATATATATATATATATATATATATAAATTTAGTATAAAGTATATAGTATATATTTAAACTATAATTAGCAATAGTATTATCAACTACTTTTTTATAACTAAGTATTAACTAGTGGCAGGTCTTGACATTGCTTAAATGTAGAGTCCATTTTAGCAGGAGTAAAATATGACTGTTGCATATGTCAGAGAAAAAAAAAAACTGTGAGTTGGAATTTTTTTTTTTTTTTTTTTTTTTTTTTTTTTTTGCCAAGATTACTACTGGACTTGAGGAAAATTGTGAAGGCAAGAATGGTAAATTCAGTGTAATCAGCACAGTGTAGAGAATGAAACCAGCAAATGACTTTGCTGCCTAATAATAGTTTATTGCATTCTGGAAAGTCAGGCCTCTTTTCAGGTTTTTTTTTTTTTTTGGCCTCCCCATATAAAAAAAGACAGCAGCCTGTTAGTTGACTGAAAGAAGAACTTTGTTAAAAAGATTGGAAGACTTGTTCGTTTTAAAACAAATAATTTTACCAGCTATGACACTCCATCGTTGTAAATCGGATTCCAGTTTAAGCACAGGATAGTAATTCACTTTAAAAAGACAAGAGAATGAACGAGTTGTATTAATTCAAAAGTATGCCAAGTGTCTCAGTTTTTTTTCTCCACATAACTCTGCTTTTGGAGCCATTGCATATTGATGATCAATATTCTGTACAGATTTTTTTCTCCTGTGATTGTTTCTTTGCTTTGTTACATGAAGCAGAATGTGGCATTATTTATTACAACCTTAAATGTCCTCCATAGTAATAATGGAGATGTAGAATCAGTTTTATTTGTTAATAGATAATTGTCAGTTGTATGTAACAAATTATGTCAAGCACAATGGTCAGTGTGTTGTTTTGATCATCCTATAAATTGATATTGACCAAGTGACATTATGTTCTTATTTTCTTTTTGCTATTAATTTGTATACTATAGTAATATTATAATTAGTTACTAATTATAAGACCACTATATTACCACTAATTGAAATGTATAAAGCTCTGTGGTATGATAAGATCTGTATTGCTGATTTGACAGATAAAAACAACCACATTCTCAGTAACTAATACTGATATTTTTGGACTGTGTGTTCTATCTAAAAATAAAGATGTCACAGCAGTCACCTGTGACAAAAATCCCCTCCGTTGCAACCACTATATGCCATTTAACAATAACCTCCAATAGACCGTGAAAAGTGTTATGGGCTGGGCTATTAATTGTATTATAACAGCTTGTCTTATGATTTTTGTATATATGTACAGACAAATATGTGGTCTGTATTCCACATGACTGGGTGGGCTGTATTCAGGTCACAAGTTTGGGTATTTTATGAACCCAAAATAACATCAGAAAGTGTTCAAACCTCTTTATGTTGTGATGGGAAGGGAGCATTAAAAGTTCCAACGGCACATAAATTTAAGAAAATAAGGATGTGCACTGATAAATAATATGTAATGAATATTTCAACATTCAGTCACACTTTATTTTTACAGTCCAGTTCTCGCTATTAACAAACCATTAACTATGGCTTTTTCTCAAATAAACTTCTCAAATGCTTATTAATAGTTAGTAAGGTAGTTGTTAAATTCAGGTACTGGGAAGGATTAGGGGTGTAGAATATGGTCATGCAGACTAGGTGCTTTATAAGTACTAATAAACAGCCAATATGTTAATAATACACTGTAAAATAATTTCACCAGTTTCAATTTAAAAACTTAAGTTCAGCAGCTGCCGTAAAATTCTAAGTTAAATCAACCTAAAACTAAAAGTAATTTTTACTCATTACAATAAAATTAGTTAAAATGACTTGGACTTTTAAGTTGATTTAACTTCAAATTTTAAGGCGCCTGCTAAACTTAAGTTTTTAAGTTGAAACTGATGAAAACTTTTTACAGTGTAGGCATTCTAAGAAGTAACTAATAGTGAGAATTGTTCCCTATATTAAAGTGTTACCCAGCATTCCATTAAAAAAAGCTTTGATTTGATGGTGAAGCTATTAAGCAAAAACTTCTAAAATATCTTATTCTGTCTGCTCTGTAGTTATCTGCTTTATACAAAAACAACATTGCTTTATAGGAAACAACTAAATCAATTATGGAAAGTCATGGGCTCCCCATCCCTGTCACAGTCTATGTTATGTTCAAACTCACCTGATAACTGGTTAGTCTGAACTAATCTGGTGGCCTAGGAGCAGAAGGCCACCATGGAGGAGTTGGCAAATGAAAAGCCCATGACAGAAGCAGTGGAGTGGAAGACCACTGAGGAGAACTGAAGGGGGTTAGTAGTGGAGTGAAGGTTCTGGTGGAATCAACCAGGGGAGTCCACAATGCTGAAAAGAACCGGTGGAGGAGTAACAGATCCAAATAATTATCCATACTGGTGTGGGATTACACATTTAAGAATCTGTTTAAAATATGCTGATCCTATGCTCTGACATAGCATCACATGAAATACTAAGGTGAAGTACATTGTATTTACCATTTAAGGTAAATATGATGACATCAGACTCTCAAGCAAAGTTTGTAGCACAAGGTTCCTGCCAGTTCCTGTTCTCTTATTGCAAGTCAAATGAGCCAGACTACTGAGATGTTCACCTTTTAATTGTAATGGCTCTTGGTGCCTCTGCCCCAGTCTTTGAGTAGTTATGATGATTGGATTAGGACTGGTGTAAATGGGGCAGGTTGCAAATACTTCATTTGCATGCTTTAAAGTCGTCACCCACGTGCTTTGTCTCCATTTCTAAGCACTGCCCCCTAAATGTATATAAACTACAATGTATCACTGCCTTATTTAGACTTTTAATGACTGCAGTGCCACGCAGCGCGTTCTTAATAAAGAACTCCGCTGAAGATACCCAAGAGTCTCCTGGTCTTTGCTTCTGAGTTTCCAACACTGGGATGAACCAGTGGCATAAAGAGGCATAAAGAGTTATAAAGAGGTTAATAAGTAGAGCTGTAGTACTGGTTCTGGTATGGCAATACAGCGAGTATTGGCTCTGGGACAGACAATAACTCAGGCTGGGGGTTTGCGTCAGCTCAGGGTCAATGGAGAGCATAAGCATGAACTAGGGTCTATGGTAGGTCGAGAGATCTTACCAAAACCTCTTATCAGACTTTTCCTTCTTCTCACCCACAGTGCAAGAGGCTCTACATTGTGAGCACCAATTTAACATAATTACAGACCATCCACATTCTGTTCAGGGGTCCAGAAATTCTAGTATTCTAGGCATTGAAGTTATGGAATATAGAATGTATTATAGGTGATGTCTCTGAGTGGATCAGGCCCGGTTCCAGAATCAAATTACTGAGGGTGCTTCTATGATTAGAGAGGCTGCTCTAACCTTAATGCACTTTTATTTTGGCGTATATTTTTGTCCCACCCATTGGTTATCACTGTCATATGGTTATCACTATGTCAATAACTGTAATTTTGGGAATAAATTTATATCCCACATTTGTATGTGTCATTCCCAAATATTCCCACACAATGAGCCTCTTATTAACACCATGTCTACACATTTGTTATATGATGAGATGATTCATATGTGTGCAGAAGACTCAGCATCGTACAAAAGCTCTAGCATTTTGAGCACAGAGTGGATTGCAGTATAAACACCATTGATTTGCTGTTGAATTCAAGAATGGCACCCTAGCACCCCTGTAAAACCAGGCCTGGGTGGGGGTGGCGGGGGTATCAGAGGTGTTTCGACTGAACTGATACTGATTTGAGGAAACATGTTTGACTGCTGGTCACTGAGAACGGCTGTGGTCAGGTAACTGTGGTCAGCCCTTCTTTCACACACCTGCAGTACACCTCGTCAGAGCTTCTAAAAACACACACATAGTCTAATTACTCTCCACCACACTCCCAGTTCCCCTCACACTGTTTCATCTCTTTCAGTCTTACACAGATACACACACACACACACACACACACACACACACATGCACACACTCCCCAGTGATTCAGATGTGCCCAGCACACACTCAGCATTGCATAATGTCACACCAAGTGTCTCTCTCAGAGGAGCACAGGCTGCTTTCTAAAAGAGGAATAGAGGAATTCACGCAAATATTTAGCTGGTTGGAAATTGGTTGTTGAAAGAAAATGAAGTAAATAAAAATTAAAGAACGGAAGAATACTTAAGGCAACCAGCTTCAGGAGTTTTTAAAAGTTGGTTTCAAGTTGTTTTTATCAAATACAATATAATAAGCTTTATAAACTCAAAATAAAAGTTTTTTTTTACTTGTAGATCCTTGTTCATTTAGCTTACATTTTAAGTCAATATAAGCATTGATATTATGTGTTATATTATGCATTATAGTGATGTAGAACTTTCTTTGTTTGTTTAACTTGTGTAGTCATTAGGCAAACTAAAAAGTTTTACTTCTATACTGTAAAGCAAGTTGTATTAATGTGCTGTAATGGAAGAAATCTTACCAAAAAGGGAAAACCAATCACCAAAATGTAATAAAAACACTACATACAGCTAATATATGTATATATATATATATATATATATATATATATATATATATATATATATATATATATATATATATATATATATATATATATATATATATATATATATATTCTAAAAAATAAATATTTGTCATAATTACCAATGTTTTGACCCAAAACAAGTTAATTAAGTGTTTCAGCAGTGATCAAACTGCCAATACTCAGCATTCTTATCCTTACCTCCAAACTTGACATTGTAAGTTCTTGAAGTTAAATATTTGTTGCTAAACTAAATTGCCACTTCATGGAAAAAAAAATAATAAATAAATAAATTTAAAAAAAAAAACCTAAAAGGTGTATTATTCTGAGAATATGATATGTTCAAAGCTTTTCCCATGGTTCTTGTCAAACATATTAAGATTGCTTGCAGATGCATTACATTTTAAATGTTGTGTACTAATAAACATTGCCTGAGTGACAGTCAAATGCAGAACATATTAAATCTCTGTGAGAATATGAATATCTTTACAAAAATAAGGTAAAAATTAGATGATTTCTATGTACAACAATGAGAAGTAAACTGAAAGCATACTGCAGAAGCTGTGTCTTTTCCTGGACACTCTTCCATTTCAAAGAAAAGAATAAATAGCTAGCAGACAGACAGAGTTCTTCCAGACTTCTGTGGCAGTTCTGATGCAACAATCATTGGGGATTCACATTCTTCAGCTCAAAGTGGGTAAATAAAAGCTGACACAGCAGCCACTCTCACAATCTTTCAGTTTGAAACACACGCGTCAGCGCAACCGACTGATGCAAACAATGCATACTGCAGCAACCAATGACAAATATCCTCACAAGGAACAAATCAGTGATTCCTCTTTCAGTTTGTTTTATTAGACTCCACTGGCTTTATTAGGGTGAGAGTGAACGTTTGTATGAAGTCTGTGAAGAAGCACATACAGCTCTTGAAGAAAGAGTAGAACACCTGCAGTCACACTGAAGATTTTCATTTTTCTTTTTAATTCCTCTAAATATTCTCATGTTTTTTGTGGAAAGTGGTTGTCACCACAGGGCTGTGTCGCAATCCCAGTCAGACCAAGTGACAGACATTGCAACTGTTAGCAGAAAACTCAATCCCACAATCCTCAGCTCTTGCCTTCCCCAACACACAAGCACACAAGCCCCGTTTTTCCATATACTCTGCTGTTAATTCAGAAGGATAGTGATCATGTCTCATATGAATGTCACCTCTGTAAACTATTTCTGATTACTTAAACTGATGTTGTTACAGTACTCCCCAGTCTCACTGTTTTATTGATCAACTGATTCTTGATACATGAGGCAAACCACATCCTACAATGTATCTGTCATTAGTTTTGATTAATCTAAATCTTCAAGTCAGCAGTATAGCACTTTCACAATACATATAATTTTGAAGCTGAAATTAGAAAAAAGAAAAAAGAAAAAAACATTATATGCTGGTTAGGTATGTTTTGAAGCATGGCATCTGGTTTGAGCTGAGCTAGTTATAAACTGGTTATGAGCTGGTCCTGAGCAGGAGCTAGTTGCTTAGGACCATCTTAGGACCAGCACATAACCATCTTAAACCAGCTGCCATGCCTCAAAACATACCAAACCAGCATATGCTGTTTTTATTTATTTTATTTTATTTTTTTCAACAGGGCAGTACATTATTATCATTCTTATTATCATTTAAATATGGAAAACCATGTTAAAAGTAATGATATTAACATTTGCATATTTTAATTAATATAATGGGTTTGCAGATTGAATGTTCCCTTTTCATGTTTCACTTGCTGTGAGTCCAAGTTCTAATCAGTTTAGAAAAGAAAAGAAAAGAAAAGAAAAGAAAAGAAAAGAAAAGAAAAGAAAAGAAAAGAAAAGAAAAGAAAAGAAAAGATGCCAAAAGCAAGGCATGTCAAGTCCTTAATCAAGAACTAGGGATTTTAAAGTTTTACATAATTTAACTAGTTCCTGTTAACCCTGCTGAAAAATCCAGCATTACTGGTCACCAGCATGAGGTATGTTTTGCATGCTGGGACCAGCATGGGATGTTGGTTACTGGTTTGCTGGTCCCCAGCGCTGGATGTTTGTTGCTGGTTTGTTGGTCCACAAACTTTTATACCAGCACTAACCAGCATAAACCAGCATGGACCATCTTGGAATCCATGCTGGTTTATGCTGGATTTTTCAGCAGGGAACCTATACAGCATGCATGAATGAATGAGTGAGTAAATAAATAAATAAATAAATAAATTTGGCTAAAATATATTTTAAACATAAGCTCTAAAGAGTGAAGTTAAATTAAGATATATATTCAAAATTTATAGAGACAACATATACATTACCAATCTTACATTTTGTATTTACATGTATAATTATTTTATATAATAGTATTGTTTCAAAAATATTTTGAATTGAAAATGTAAATGAACGTCATGTATATGGTTGTTGTAAGAAGATGGGTGATGCAGAATTAATTACAAAAAAAATACTTTAAGAAACACAGAGACAATAACTAGGAGAACACAATGCCAGCCACATAAACTCAAGACGAGAACTGAGCAGAAACTGGGGATAAATACACAAGACATAATAAGGAAACTAAATGATACACAGGTGACAATAATTATAAGTACAAAATAAGTATAAGGAAACTAACTCGGACTAGAAACAGACACATGGACTAGAAACAGACACATGAACAAAAACACAGTGAAAGTAAACACAATCCTGAGAGAGTGCATATTTAACAGAATAAAAAATAGTTCCTTGATATGTAAGCATTTATTTTTAAATTTCTGTTTTGCCCATGTCACAAGAACAAAGAAAAAAGATGAATGCAGTTGATAATTGGTTGTTTATAGATTATTTATGATGTGTTGTGGACAAATAGACAAGATATGTACAGTATGGCGACAAGATTTAGTTTGACTATCTCTATCAACAGTACAATACAACTAGCCCCAGTTTCCACTATATATAGGTTTATTAGGGGAAAAAGGTGGTGGATGTCTTATGAAGATGAATGGGTAAAAATCCCCTCTTATTATATTACTTTTGTTCCAGTGAATTTGTTTCGATCACACAAATAACCATCAGCTATTCCCCAGAGTAAAATCAGCATGAGGAAGAGGAAATGAGAAAGTGTGTGTGTATGTGATCACTCATGCATGGATACTGAACTCACTGCTGATAATACACCATCTTGAGTTTACATGAAAAAGCAAAATCAGAATCGGAATTTGTGAAAACAGGAACCTGTCCTGTGATAAATTAGAACTGCATTTAAAATGAACTGCAGTTAATATGAAGTCCAAAGCTCGTTGTGAATGATGTGTCAAAGCAGTGGAAGCAAAACAGCATCATAGGATTTATTTGCTGATATTTGAAAGTGTGTCACTGCAGTAGAGAATGATGGGGGATCTCTACGGTGTGTCATCAGCAGGGAATAGATCCTCTATCCAAGGGTCTCCCTGTTTCTTTGCTTTCACTCTCAGCCATCTTACTCAGCGTGTAAGTACATCTCAGGCCAGATGTCCAGGCATGAGAATGATGTCATTGTCTTTTACTTCCTCGTTATTTATAGTTTTTGCAACTAGTTTGTGCAATTACATTTATTTGAATTGATTGTTAAAAGTTCATATTTATCATGTTGTATTCTGTAATGTTAATATAAATCATACACTGACAAAAAAAGGTTGCATTTTATGCTTGCAACAGCCTGTCTCTCTCTGGCAGGCCCTAATGAAAATGAACCATGGTTTTACTAAAATGACCAAAGTTTAACTGTAGTATTTGTAGATTTCTGTTACCACTACAGTAAACATATTTTAACCACATGTAAAAAAAAATATATATATATAACCCAATAAGTTGCAATTAAAGGGGTCATCGGATGCAAAGTTCACTTTTACATGGTGTTTGAACATTAATGTGTGTTGGCAGTGTATGTACACATCTACCCTATAATGATAAAAATCCATGCAGTGGTTTTTAATTAATCTGTAAAAATAATATCCCCTTTTTCAAATCGAGCCATTCTCAGATGTGTGGCGTCACACCGACAGAGGTCGCTCCCACGATAGTTGATTGACATGAGCGTCTTACCTCAGACCCTTAAATCAGCTGTAAGAGTTGTTTCGATGCCAGAGCAGGGGTGTGTTAGACAAGAGTATCTCAGATTGAGCGATTAAGGTGTTGTATTGCTGGATGTAATAATAAACACAGTGGTCATCATTTTCTCCCGATATCTGAGCCGCTGAAGATGCAGTGGATTACATTTGTTTGTGAAGGGAATGAGCCTCCTGATCTACATATATCCGTCTTATGTTCGCACAAATCATTCGTGATCTAGCTTCACTTACAGCAGAAGTGATTATAAGGGTTTTTTTTTATGAATCTTTGCGATCGCCTTTCCTAATGTGCTAGTTAGCAAGTTTAGCGGCTAAACACGGCTAAATGCGGCTAAAGTAAACGGGCTCGTCACTCCACAGGGAGAAGAGAGGGGCGGGGCGGGGCGAGCAGAGCAACCTCGACCCGAACAAGATAATTTTTGCAGAGCTGATTTTGGCAAGGTAAAAAAGGTGTTGTTTTACACTACCATTGAGAATTTTTAACCAAAGTATATTGTAGACTTTTCATTAAGACCCTAAAGAATCATATCAACTTGTGGAAAATGGCCATCCGATGACCCCTTTAAGGCATATTAAATGTTGAAATACGTTTCAAATATAAAGTTAAGTGGGTATCATTAGCCATTTTATTAATTTAATAAATTTAGTAATCTAAAAGTTCAGTTTAGAAGTATTGTATCAATATCGACGATACTGGCCTTTAAAAGTATCAGTATCGTATCAAAAAGAAAATAAGTGGTATCGCCCATCACTATTTTAAAGCCTCCAGATTCTCTACCATCATACTTGCTCTTAGTTGAATTATGCAATGCCTTCTTAACCTTTTTTAATGCAAAACCAGAAAATATTCATCAGTCTATGTTGTTTCAGAAGTTCTTCTTATTGTTTCAGTGTTGTGCAGCCAACTCTGTTCTCTCTACTATCAGCTTGAGTAACTTCAGTAATTTGGAAATCTAAATCAACCACCTGTCAATTAGATCCACTTCCAACTCAATTAGTTAAAGTCTGTCTGTCAATTCTTTTACCTTTTAAAACTGATATCATTCATTCTTCTCTTATTTCTGGCATGTTCTGCCTGTTGCCTACTGCATTAATAACTCCTGTACTCAAGAAGCTAGGTGCTGATCCAAATAACATAATTATTTGTGCAATTTCCAACTTGAAATTTTTATCAAAAATGCTGGAAAAGGTTGTTGCGGCTCAGGTATACGATCATCTCTCAGTGAATTATCTATATGAGCAATTTCAATCAGGTTTTCGATCCTGTCATAGTACTGTGACTGCCCTTGTCAAAATGTTTTAAGATTTATGGGTAGCGGCTGATTTAGGACTACTATCTATATTCATTTTTCTTGATATAACGTCAGCGTTTTACACCATTTCTAATGATATTCTATTACATAGATTGTAGTCCATTGGAATTGTATGTATTTTTCTGGCTGGTTCACTCGGGTCATACTCAATTTGTTCAACTAGGCCAGTTTAAATCTAAGTCATCACATATTACTACAGGTGTTCCACAGGGTTCAGTTCTGGGCCCTTTATTATTTATCATTTATCTACTGCCCCTTGGAAACATTTTCAGGCAACATGGTATTCACTGTTAGGCTGATGACATCTACCTGTCTTCAAAACCTACTTCTGAACTTCCTTCATTCTCTCTTTTTCAAACTGTTTGTCTGAAGTTAAAGTTTGGTTTTTAAGCAATTTTCTGAAACTTAACAGTAGTAAAACAGAAATACTTCTTGTTGGTTCAAAAAATAATTTGTCAAAGACCAGTGTTTTTTCTATGTGTATGGATGGTTCTATAATTGCTTCCTCAGTGCAGGTTAAGAGCTTGGGTGTTATCCTTGACAATATCTTTTGAAGCACATATTAACAAGGTTATCTGGATGGCTTATTATCATATATGTAATATTAACCACCTCCACCCAGCCCTCTCAATGAGGAGCACTGCTATTATGGTCCATCCTCTTGTCACTTCACATATTGTCTATTGTAATTATCTTTTTTTATGGTCTTCCTGATAACTTTTACACAAGTTACAATTAGTGCAGAACTCAGCAACATGAATAATTACTAGAACTCCTACTATGCAACAAATATCTCCTGTTCTTCAACAACTGCCCTGGCTTTCTGTTAAACAGTTTGTCGAATTCAAAATGTTGCTTCTTGTTAATAAGGCATTGCATAACCTGGCTCTTTTTTACTTACCTGACCTACTTTTAACATGTACTCCTTCTCGAACTCTTACATCATCATCTACATTACTTGTAGTTTGTTTCTACGTTTGGTTTCTATGGGTTCTCAAGCTTTTAGCTGTGCTGCTCCTGTGGAATTTACTTCCTCAAGACATCTGTAGTAGTGACTTCCTATTTTCAAATCTCGATTGAAGACGCATCTTTTTAGGCAGGCATACCGGTGATATTTTGATGTAATTCCTAATGATTGTAAAGATATGAATGTGGGCTTTGAATGTTATTGTTGCTTGTTAACTGTTTTATGTGTTTTATTTGCATGTAAGGTGTCCGTGAGTGTCATGTAAGGCACCCATAAATAAAATGTATTATTATTATTATTATTATTATTATTATTAATTACACAGAATTAGATAGATTGAATACTTAGAGTGTAAATCTGATCGAACAATCCAATCCAAGCACGGTCCAACTGTAAAACAGTGGCCGATTGGTCTTTCGTGTCTACCCACCATACCCAAGTTCGATCATGTGTCCAAGACACTGCAAATATTTATGGCATAGTATTCAGTTTCGTTCTCGTTCTAAGGTGGTACTGATATAACTGCTAAAACAATAAATGTAATATAGCTAGATCTCAAATGGTGGATCATTCGTCATCATTATATGTCGTATTGCCCAGCCCTACAGCTGTAGGCAGAAGAGTGCAATCAAATAAACGTGGCCAGGTATCAACAAGCTGAAGCAAATAACATTTGCAGATCCGTTTTTCTTCCTTATTTGTAGTGTGAGTGCTTGCAGTTTAATGCTAATCAGTGTATCTATAATAAATCTACAAAGATAACTTATAAAGCTCTATTTCAAGTTGTTTACAGAGATTTATTTTCATTTTAAGTAAATATGGCCATTTTATTTTATTTTATGTTTATATTATTCAACTTAAGATCATGCTGGAATGGTTAATGCTTATTGTATTATCAGTTGCCAGAGCAGTTCTCACTGCATGCATGGAATTTCTAAAATGGAAAAACACTGTGTTTTCCATGCTGGCCGTGAACAGGACTATTGCAACTGATGATACGGGAAGCATTAACTAATCCAACGCAATCTTAATTTGAATGATATAAACACACAACAGTCTCTCCCATGTCTTAAATATTCACAATGCATTGTGCTGTGACGTTACTCTATAGCTTTAGACTTATCTGAAGTTGAATGTCATGTTAGTCCATTAGGATTATCTCAAGATCTGAATAAACTGAATAACGGGGAATAAACCGTTTTTATGAAAAAAAAAAAAAAAAAAAAAAAAAAAAACAGCTGATTATTTATAGCACTGACAACATATCGCACAAGTTTGCTGTTAAGCTGACCTGACTTCCTGGAGTGAACGGTGGTGCGATTTAGGCCATGTACACATTGCAGCTAAATGCAGTTGTTAATTCACCTTTTAGTGCTTAATCCTGTTATGTACACACACAGTTCAGTCAGTTTACTGGAGTGACAACCATATTATTTCCTGAAAAATTCAGATAGTAACAATTGTATTTACAGAAATTATATGCAGTGTGTATGGAACCAAACTGAAGAAGTAAATTATAAAATACATACAATGCATGAAATCACAGGAAACAAGGTATGGCTTGGCTCATTAGTGTTGCCAGATCTTGCTATAAAAAAACAGCAAATAATGCTGCCCACACACTATACTGTAATTACTGTAATTCCAAGATGACAACACATGACATTTTACTCATAGCTTTCAATGTTGTCGGACTCGGCGGTAGCACCAAAATGAACCTGGCGGCAGTCAAGTGGTACATCTGTCACTGGTCCAAGTCGTAACTCTCAGAACATTCTGAGTTTACAAGTTGTAATTACGAGTTCAGGAGCATGTGAGGGTTTTGTTGTTGACAGCATTGCCATAGAAACACATAATTTAGATAGAGTAGAATGTCATGTGTTGTCATTTCGGAATTATGACATGGTGTGAATGTAGCATTAGAACAAGCCCATAATAAACTTCCAAAATAAAATCTAAACACGCCATGTGGCTTACTTAAACATACCAAAATATTGCAACCTACACTTGCTCTATTAACTCTATAAAATGGATCGCTTTAAGACATAAATACCTTAAATCACATCTAAAAACCTGTCTTTTCAAATTGGATTTCCCTCATTTAATTCATTAATTTTAAAGATTAAGCTTAAAGAATCCTGAATTGATATTTTCATTATATTATTTTTAACTTTTAGTGCTGTATTTTGTGACTGTTTGTAAGATGTCCTCGAGTGTTTTAAAAGACTCTATAAATAAAATGCATTATTATTATTATTATTATTATTATTACTACTACTTTTGGATTAATATATTTTTAGAGTTTACACCAGGAAAGCAAAATTTCTGCTTTATAAAAGAAGTCACAGACAATTGTGCAACAGGTAGGATTTAGTTTATTTCTCATTAATGGTATTCGCAAACAGTGATTGACAGTCAGTAATTCAGTGACATCAAGGCTGTCATGTAACTGGATATTATGATTTTCTCTGTTATGCTTTTCTCCACGGACCTTGGTAACTCCCAATAAAAATAATACCATCACTGTTTCAGTTTCTCTTAATGTCATATTTCCTGTAATGCTATATTTCTTGTAACTTGGTTATTGATACTTCTTAGTAATCTGTAATGATAAGATGCTGGGAAGTTTGAGTAACACTTTAGTTTAAGTACCAGTTCTCAGTGTTAACTTGTTGCTCATTAGCATGGATTACAAGCATATTGGCTGTGTATTGATACTTATTGTAACGAGTCCACTGAAGGCAAGTTCAAGAACCTATGTGCAGTTTTTATTAAATCCAAAAGAAAGCAAATAGTAAACAATTTCTTAACTTGACATGAACAGACAAGGCATGAACTCACCAACAGAAGTTACACGAACAATACTCAACAAGAGACAATGGCAACATGAGAGTTATAAATACCAAACAATACAGGTCACATGACACAAATAAGCCAATGGGGAACAGGACACATGACTAAAACAACCAATCACAACATGACATACACTAGGCAAGAACACATGAGGATCAAGGGAATCACATGACAGGAACATGAAACATGGCTAAATATCAAAATAAAAAACCAAAAAACCTAAACAAGAAACAAAACCCAAAAAACCAAGTGTGACAGTTTGGCAGATCCTTTTCCTATTTAACGCCCAAACTCTGGAACAATCGACCTAACACTGTTCGAGAGGTAGACACACTCTGTCAGTTTAAATCTAGATTAAAGACCCACCTCTTTAACCTGGCTTACACATAACACACTAGCACATTTCTAATATTCAAATCTATTAAAAGATTGTTAGGCTGCATTAATTAGGTCAACTGGAACCATGAACACTTCCCATAACACCCGATACTTGTCACATCGTAAGAAGAATGGCATCTACAATAATATTAGTCTGTTTCGTTCTTTTTCCGAGGTCACCGTAGCCACCCAGATCCAGTCTGTATCCAAATCAGATGGTCACTGCAGTCCCCCAGTTCCAGTCCATATCCAGCCCAGATGGTGGATCAGGACCTAGAGATGACCTTGACAGCCCTGAATGTCAGCGGAGACCACGTCTATACTAGATGAGCCCCAGAGACAGATCCTCAGTGAAGACCTCTTCACCTTGATAGCCATCGGCACAGGACCACAGGAAACAGTTGAGTCCTCTGCACAATCTGACTTTTCTGCAGCATGGAATAAACTGCTGATTCATCTGGCCAAAGGAGAACTGACTTCCCAACCGAGCCTGGTTTCTGCCAATGTTTTTTCTCCATTTCTGTCACTTTTTCTGTTACATTTCTATTCCTTGCCGCTGTGGCCTTTGGCTTGCTTAATTGGGGACATTTCATTTCCAGCAATATTGTCGAATTGATTGCACAGATACTATTTGAACTGAACTGAGCTGGATGATAACATCACTGAATTCAATGATGAACTGCCTTTAACTGAAATTTAGTGTTTACTATTTTCCTTTTGCATTATTGACACACTATTTTCCTATTTAGAACTGTAAAGCTGCTTTGACAATCTGTATTGTTAAAAGCGCTATATAAATAAAGGTGACTTGAAGGTGACTAATGGAAGCCAATTTGTTTTAGAATGTCTCACATACACTATTCATTAGACCACTATCTTGTGTTGTGTCAGACCAATATAAAATCATTAAGTTATCATTTTGAGTTCTCATCATTTTGATTTTTTCAATTTATCTTATAATTTCGACTTCTAAAGTCATAGTTTCTAGTCATGATTATGACATATGTATGTCATAAGCCAAAAAATTAGAGAGAGAAAAAAAATTGCATCTAGCTTTTCATGCATGGCATCCACTACAGTGGACAGATATTTGGACCAAGTCCACCAAGTGCCTCAGAAAAAAGTGATACATCCTTTTATTCAAGTACAAAATATAATTTTTTAGATTAATAAGATGTTAAACAATAAAACAAGGAATTTGAAACTGAATCTTAAAATTATTTAAATTTGATTTCAAAGTAATTAATACAGTTAAGTATAAAAATGATGCAATCAGTTTGAACATAGCACAGTGCTCATTCAGTAAATACACAGCTAAACAGATGTTAGAAATCTTGCAACATCTGGACAAAACAGATCACTTCAGCCTTCAGCACCATCATCCCAACACTCCTCCAGTCCAAACTAACCTAGCTCTCTGTTCCTAGCTCTATCTGTCAATGGATCACCGGCTTTCTGACAGATAGGCAACAGTTAGTGAGAATGAGTAAATTCACATCCAACAGCTGTAGCACCAGCACAGGTGCTCCTCAGGGTTGCGTCCTCTCTCCACTGCTCTTCTACCTGTACACCAATGACTGCACATCTAAAGATCCCTCTGTCAAGCTGTCTGGTGCAGTCACAACAACCTGGAGCTCAACACACTCAAAACAGTGGAGATGACAGCAGACTTCAGAAGGAACCCCCCTGCTCTCCCCCCACTTACCATCATAGACAGCACTATAACGTCAGTGGAGACATTCAGGTTCCTGGGCACTACAATCTCTCAGGATCTGAAGTGGGACAATCTCTTTGACCCGACTGTCAAAAAGGCCCAGCAGAGGCTGTACTGAGGAAGTTCAATCTGCCATCAGCCATCATTGAATCCATTCTCTGCACCTCAATAAACCACTCGTTTATTTGTCAATTGTTTGTCTTTTCATATATTTATTCTAATCACTTGTTTATTTTTGTTATCTGTGTCTTGTCACTTGTGATCCTCTCTTCACTGGAAGCTCCTGTCACCAAGACAAATTCCTTGTGTGTATGCACACTTGGCAATAAAGCTCTTTCTGATTCTGATTCTGATGTGTTTTGAGTCTGGATTTAAATATGGCTACTGTTTTAGCACATCTGATCTTTTCTGGAAGCTGGTTCCAACTGCGGGTGGCATAATAGCTTAAAGTGAATTCCCTTTGTTTCGAGTGAACTCTTGGTATTTCTAACTGACTTGATCCCAATGATCTCTTAGGCTTATATTCAGTGAGCATATCTGCAATGTATTTAGGTCCTAGGCCATTTAGTGATTTATAAATGAGTAATAGTGCTTTAAATTCACACCTAAATAAAATTGGAAGCTGGTGTAGGGACCTGAGCACTGGTGTGATATGCTCGGATTTTCTGGTTCTAGTCAGAATCCTGGCAGCAGTGTTTTGTATGAGCTGAGCTTCTTGGGAAGGCCAGTGAGGAGACTATTTCAATAACCCACATTGCTGGTAATAAAGGCATGAACAAGTTTCTCCAAGTCTTGACTGGAATAAAAAAAATATCTAATACTTGCAATGTTTCTGAGATGATAGTATGCTGATTTAGTTATTGCTTTGACATGACTACTGAAATTAAGGTTCTTGACTTGATCTTTAGGTGTTTGACCCCAAGGTATGCATTTACCTCGAGAACTTCATTGTTGTTTCCAAATGCAATGACATCAGTTTTCTTCTTGTGTAACTAAAGAAAGTTTTAGCACAGCCAACTGTTAATTTTTATCAATGCATTGGCAGGGGGAGTCAATGGGGCTGTAGTCATTTGGCGATAAGGCTAGGTAAATCTGGCTGTCATCTCCATAGCTGTAATATGCAATTTGGTTCTTTCTCATTATTTGACTTAGTAAGCATATACAGGCTAAACAAGAGCAGTGCAAGAATTGAGCCTTGTGTGACTCTGCATGCCATGGATATCCACTTAGCTTATGCTCTCCTTCACTCACATAGCAACCTCTCCCTTCTAAGTATGACCTGAACCATTTGAGGACCATCCCAGAAAGCCCGACCCATTTTTCCAGTCTCTCTAGAAGTATGTTATGATCAAACGCAGCACTGAGCTCTAGCAGCACCAGCACTGACACTTTGCCAGAATCAGAATTTAAGTGAGTATCATTTATCTTTATGAGCGCTGTCTCTGTGCTGTGATGCGGTCGGTAACCAGATTGAAAATTATCCAGGTATCCATTTGAGTTTCAGTAGTAGTTCAGCTGATTAAAAACCTTTTCAATAACCTTGCCTATATAAGGAAGATTTAATATTGGTTTATAGTTGCTCAATATGGTGTTATCAAAATTGCTCCTTTCAGGAGGGGCTTAACAACTGTAGTTTTTAGGGAGTTTGGAAAAGTCCCAGAAAGAAGTGAGGCATTTACCACTTCTAACAGATCTGCTTCTAAACAGTTAAACACACTTTTGAAAAAAAAAGGTGTGGGAAGAGTGTCAAGGTAGCAGGTTGACGATTTAAGGTGCTACACTATTTCTTCCAAAATGTAGCTATCAATTGCTTCAAAAACAAGACGACATAGTAATGTCTTTCTGAAATTATGTTTGAATCTATCCAACCTCTGCATCGCCTGAGGATGTACTAATCGCCTTTCTAATATTACTGATTTTCTCAGAAAAGAAGGAAGCAAACTCATTGCATTTGCTGTTTTGAGAGCATTTAACTGGAAAACTCTCTTGGGGGGTTTGTTAGTCTCTCAACAGTAGCAAAAAGAGTGTTAGATAGATAAATAGAGTTGGTCTTAGAACATTAAAATCAACAGCCAGACAGCCTGATTATTTTAAATTTATTTAATTATTCATTGTTTTCGCATTTCGCATTTAGCCTGCATCCAACTTAGAATTACATTTTCTAAAAGGCATTAAATGTTAAAAAAATATAAAAAAATAAGGATAGTAAAACCTATCATCTTTACAGTGAACAGTAAAAAAAATAATAGATAAAGTTCAAATGTTTTGGGGAAAAAAACATTTTGGAAAAACTAAAGTATACACAAAGAAATGTACTTTCCTCCTACTCCTATCCCTGAGAACACTGAAAGCCTTCTATTAGATAGTATTTTTTGCCCTGAGAGAACAGGATGCTATACACATAGATAGCACACCTAAATGTCAATCTTTTTTGTTTTTTTTTTTTTAGGAAAAATTGTAAAAAAAGCACTTTGGCTCAACATGTGAACCGAGTCATTCTTTGAGACATAGCTGGCTCAGAGATCTGCCTCAGACTGGAATCGGCAGGTTGTCCCTGAAACAGGAAGCTCGTTGGGGAACTGGGTAGCTGCATAGATCCTGATATATTCGAGCCATCTGATCACTGGCCATGTCGTCTGAGATTTCCAGACTCCCGCTGCTGTACTGGGACCGCCGAGTGGTCACTGCATCCACCAACTGCTGGCAGTTCAATGCTGTGATCTGTTTGGACAAAGCATTAAGTTATTACTATGTTTTATAGTGTTTTCAATTCAGGTTGTTAAGAATATTAACAATATATATATATATATATATATATATATTATATATATATATATATATATATAAAGAATCTAGATCTAAAAAGCTAATTGTCTGTGAGTAAACTAACAAAAGTAATTTACATTTTCACAGTATACAACAAGGTTTAATAAGTTAATGCATTAGTGTGAATCATTTTTTACAGAATTTTTTAATCTAGGTTAATGTTCTTTTATAAATCTACTATTGTTTATGTTTATTCATTCTATACAACTAAAAATCTATTAGGATATGTAAGAACTTTTAACCAAATGCTATAAAAGTATTGTTCACTGTTCACCTAAACTTAATGTAAAGTGTTTCCACATAAAAGTAAGTGATTGTTTTAATATCATGAATGCAGAATACACAAAATGAGATCAGTAATGTTTGTAAATATAATATATTTTATATTAATTACCTGCACAATGATTAATTTGCTCTTGACAGTGCTGAAATCATTAAACTCTTCCCCAAAACAGAGTGTGACAGTGGGCTCTGGAGGCTGATAATGACCCTCCTGATAAAACTGCAGCGCTGCAGGAAAATAAAACAAATCCTCTTATTTTCATGTATGATATAAATCTTATCCATTGATAATTAGTAAATAACTAATGAATCAGGTCAATTGCATTTCAATAATATTAAACTGATAAACAGAACTTATACAGTTATTTAGTATATAAGTTATTTAGTATGATGATAACTTTATTAATGACCTGTAAGTACCTTATAAACTGACGTACTTGATTTTATTAGTAGTAAATTGTAATTGTGAACTGTATTTCAGATGTTTTGTACTGAAATAGACTGTCAAAAAAAACAAAAAGTTATATTATGTCTGGGAAGATGTTTGTTTACCTTGCAGGAACCTGGCAGTGTCAAAGATCTTCACCACAGCGTCTCGCTCCAGTTTGCAGGGGTTGGGGTTATACTGAGGGTCCTGGCCACTCCAGAACACTCTGCTCTGGCACAGACGCTTGATAAAAATGCCCTCTCTGTTAGCACGTAGAAGAACGCCACGCTCCAAATGACTGAAAAGTTTACGGGTGACGTGACGCTGACGCTCGTTCTCAATGATATCAACGGATGGGAAGCGGATGTTCTGGAGGCTGTCTGGTCCATACAAGTTAGCCAGAGGGGGCTGGCAGGGGGAGATACGGCAGCCCTCTGGATGAGAGGTAATTGTACTGCCCACCAGCCGACCTCCATAGTAGAAACAAATCATCATCTGAGCGAATGCTGGAGACAGGGAGAAATGTATGGTTAACTCTCCCATTCATGCAGAAGTAAAACAATTAAGGAATTAAAACAGGGTTCCCAGGGTTTTCCATGACTTTTCAACTATGATTACTTCAAATTCTATGCTATTCTATTTTTCGAGACATAAAAATCTTTTTTTTATATAATGATATTGTCAGGTTTTCCATAGAAACAGGAACCCAATTCTTTATTCATTAATCACATGTATTTCTATAACACAAGAAATTCTAAAAAACAAAACGTCCTTAACAAATGTTCTAATATGAGTTTATATGAAATAAATAAATTCACAACACAACAGAATATACAACTCATACACAAGAGAAATGGCATACCAGCACTGAATGTACCTGCAGGATCTTGATGAACAGCAGCTGTGAATATGCAAAAAACACATAAACATTAACACAAAATGTCATTCACAAGATATCAGTACAACAAGAAAGAAAGAAAGAAAGAAAGAAGGAAAAAGAAAGAAAAAGAAAAGGAGCAACACAAAACACTAAGTCAGCAACTCTGACGGAAGTTAGTCAATCTCATGCTGGCTGTGTAGTTTTTATGAATTCATGTTTAGGTAATCAAGTATGTAAAATTACTTTTTACACTTCTTAAACATTATTAAAACATTAAAAGTCTTAAACAGTGGTACCATTGTGAGATCCCTGCTGCCACCATTCCTGCACTGAAGGCATGTTACTGCCTTCATCAAGGGGAGAATGACTACGTTTCAGGATGCCCATGTATTCATCATTTGAGGTCTGTACACACAGATTATGTAGAAATAAGCCATCAATCAAATGTTGCCACAATCCATACTAAATCTTTATTCCTTTCGATACTTTCATCATTTTGCAGGAAAACTGATCATTTAACAGGTGGATAAATGGCAATACCTCTTTAAGAAGTTCATCCAGGTTTGGTGAGCAGCCCATTTCAGTATCAGTGCTGCAGCCGGAGAGGACAGAGACTGTGCCTTTACCCACTACAAAATAAAATACAATGCTATTAACTACTAATTAACTTAATTTGTAAAGACACTACATAATATGATGTGACTTACATAACATTACAAAATATTTAGTTAAATATTAAAGGGTCACTCTGTAGAGTCACTGAACTTCTATTAATGCATGTCTGTGTAAGAATTTGCCTCTGTGCTATTTCTAACGTTTCTTGGAAAAGAAAAACAGTACACACGTACACTTCTGTTCCTCCTCTGGCACAATCCGGTACACTTTGTAAGGCTCAGAGATGTCAAGCTGGGATCGGTCAGTAACTTCCTCAAAATCTGGGCTCTTGTTAAGTGCACAACGCAATCTGGTCTTCCATGTCGCTGGTTCAGCTTTATCCCCCTCCTTAAACTTCCCTTTAAATATCGCCCACGCCTGTGAAAACACATGCTTAGTCAGACACCACCACAACGTCTGAATTACTTTCAAAAAAGAAACTTGTAAAGTAACTGAGCTGAATACAGTGCACATTTCATTGTATTTTAGAACAGACATAGAGGTTTGGTCATTACAGACTATTCATTTAACAACAATATAAAACATAATATAGTTAAAAAATGTATTTAGTAATAAAGTATACTATGATTATAATGAATTATACTTTAGTCATAATTTAGTTATAAATTATATCTAAATAATTACTAATTACTGGATAATTACTGTAAAATAGGCTTGCAGAAGGGTGAAAGTCAGCAATGTCAAACTGTGACGAAATCTCAACAGAGGTAACTGTCCACAGTTAATTGTAACATAATTTAAAATAAAGCATTGCACATTTAGATGTTACGCTTGTGTCAAACTTTTGCGTATAATATGTCATTGTCACGTATTTAACATTATCTAAATAACCAGATTCTTATTATTTACATATTACAAAAGTATATACTTTTATCAAACAGCGTCAACAACAGAAATAACATTAGTAGTAGTAACAGCAGCAGCAGCAAGAAGCATTTGATACAGATAAAATTAATTATAAAAATAAATTAAAGCTTACTTTGAAGATGGACGCATCCACCTCCTGGTTGTAGTCTTGTTTTCCTGCATGTTTCCAGGGGATTCTAAACATTGTGCGGTTCTCATCCTCCCATAGCAGTCCATTATAGATGTTACTGTTGATCTGTTCTATAAGCCACTGTTTCAGTCTGCGACCACCCGGATTCATCTTTTACACTCTTAACGCTAAAGTCGTTACAGCGGGCTGATGAGGAATATAGATTCACATTCACAACCATCCACGCCGCTTTATTTATAAAAGACACCCGCTCAAGTGAAGAACGAAGAATGTCGTGAGAGCGGATAGGCCAGCGCAACGGCCAGGCGTCCAATCACTATGCCTTATGGCTGACGACGTATAAATATGTAAATGAGATTCTACGAAGCGGAGGCATTTACAAGAAATCTGTATCCAGCTCTGGAGGTGTGTGTAGTGATCTGAGGAGAAAGAGGGGAAAGGGACTTTACAGGCTCATGCTGTTGATATCTGAACCCACTTTATATAATTTCTCCTGAATATCCAACAGATGGGGTCATGAGATAATTGAGATTTAAAAATAATAATAATAATTTGATTATACCATTGGTGGCTAATGAAGGTTGTCTTATGTTTTCCTATACATGAAACACAATGGATTAACTAACATTATTTACCAATTAAGAGAGATTTAAAAATATATATATTTCTTTACATGTAACTACCACAGCACAATGACTTAAATTATTGTTCTTCATCATCAGAGCATTTATAGATTTATATTTATGCATTTAGATTTAATAATTACCAGTCAAATAAAGCCTGATTGTGGTGGCATGTTCTGAAATGGTTAACGTCTAACCTGTTGTCAGGAAGTTTAAAGATCATGTGGAAACCATAAAAAGCGGATCTTGGAAAGGTAAGGTTGCATGCTGGTGGTGTGTTTGAGGATATGAGCACAGGTAGTGGTCGTCGTGAAGGAGTTCTCTCTTGAAGACAATGTGAGAGGAAGTTGAGCATGACACGACTCAAATCAAAACAAGTCATTCTTACTGGTTCAACAGTATGAAGTAGGGTGTGCAATAACATGGCTAAATTGCATGCTAATACACTCCATACATATAAAAGAATATACTTTATTAATTAATTAATTTTATTTTATTTATTATTTTTTTTTTTTTTAACCTGGCCTTTGGGAAAAGTACATTAAAATAATTGTGATATCCACCATGTTGCTAAAAATCATCACATAGATATTGTGAAGGACAGTGAAGAACTGTAAAAAGGAACAAGAGCTGATACTGCAGTGGCAACAAGGGAATAATAAAACATATATATATATATATATATATATATATATATATATATATATATATATATATATATATATGTGTGTGTGTGTGTTTCTTCATAAAGAAGTTGCTTTGAGGATATGAGCACACCAGATTCTTCACTTTATATAAGGCATCCCACATTAACATAACAGTAATGGGCAAACATAAGCTGTATTTTTTCCATGGTTGCAATAAAATATCTTGCAAATTGTTTTGTTTATTTATTTATTTTAAATTACACTTTAAATTGAGCATGTAGGAGGTATGTAATATGTTTTATACACATCATTTTTTATTGTTTTATGTGCATATTTTATATTTAGATAGAACAGCAGTACATACTTAGGAAACATGTCAAAAAGCATTAATCATTAAATAGCAGTCCAAATATTGCATTCAATAAGGCTACTTTAGTGTTGTAGTGCATTTGTTTCACTGATAAATTATATTAACTCAAGCTAACAGATTCAAGCAGCTTAAGGGAGTAAATGAAAATGATGAAGTACTCTTTGAATCATTGTGCTTAATGAACTCAAGATGAATGTAAACACTTCTGAGTGCTCACATCAGCATGGTTATAATATAAAGGGAGACTGCTCTGCAATCTTTCATTTAAAAATGAACTACACATGTGGGATTGCCTCACATGCCTTTATTGTCTAGCTAGGGTTAAAGCAGGTGGTAAAGCAGACATGAGCATCATGGCCACTTTCATCTTTTGCTGCCTGATGCACTGTACTAGTTGTAGGATAGAGGGTAGATGCGAGATCCCTGGCTCATCAAATCCGAATCATTTTGTCGCCCCTGTTGCTGCTGTTCTGTGTATAAACTCAGTAAAGCTTCGACTTGTTCCTTGTCTTTAAAGGGGTTGGGTCTGTAGCTGGTCCGCAGCCATGCCCGATACTAAAAGACAGAGAGAAAGCAGTTGTGTTCAGTGCAAGTGAGCATTTATATAACCTGCTCTGTCATCAAAACCAGAACCAAATTGAAGTTTGTGGTATGACTCAGAGACAACAGAGCTTATTAGTATAGTTTCAGTTGCTGTGCATGGTTTTATGTCATTTTTATGCCATTCTTTATGCTATGTTTACCTGATGTGTAACTGAAAGTAGAATTGCGCTGTCAAAGGCCGTTCTACTGGGGAAACCTGCCACTCAATCGCATATCTTCACATAAATAAAGCTCAAAAGTTAAGTGATGATCTTCAGTTTGCTGATTAAAAGGACGGCCAATTTAAACACATGCTGGAAGCTATTACAGGCTTTTCTGGAAAGTCTTAAGACTGACAAGAAATTCATTTGTTAGAAATCAGTTTCACTTTTGATCACAGCGCCCTGAGCAAATGTAGATCAAATGTTTTTTGACCAAACCAAAATTAATATACAACCCATCATTAAGTGTAACTGAATGGTGTTAGAATTTTCCTAGGAATCCCATCAGGGGTTTTCTTCTGGGAATGGCATCATTATGTTCTAATAAAACCCTGACCTCTGCTTTAGTAATCCTGTCCTCACATCATCCCCCATCATCAGCAGGTTATTTTCCACAGAAATCTGTATCATTCACTAGAAACACAGCATCTCAGCTTGTAATATCTTTAACAGTCTACTGCAGCTATGTCATGTCTTGAGAAGGATGGTGGGAATTCCCTGGCACAAAGCCCTGCTCAGGGTCTGTGCTGGAACGGAGTGGGAGGACAGACATCCGGTTACTTTCCAGGCAGACTGCCTTTACTTGATTAGACTCACCATACAACATGTTTTCACATGTTGTAAGCTAATACAACCTCATACTTTAGCAGTGCCAGTTCTGGATCACTAATATTCAAAACAAGTGACTGCAAAAAAAAAAAAAAAAAAAAAAAAAAAAATGTGTGTGTGTATACATAGAGTATTAGCAATATTTGTTTTATTTATTTTTTTTTTTTTTCAGCTTTATTAACTATTTTTTTTTGTTTTTACAAAAAAAAGTTTTTTCATTCAAATAACAACATTGTATAATACCAGACATTGGCAAGTATCTGGTTTGTACAATATCTTAAACACATTAAAAGTAAGGTAAATTTAGCAGCTGGACATCAGACTATTTATTTGCTGCATGGGGACAGAAATACAACGTTTCTTCTCTTCTGGTTATCTGTTCAAATCAGTTTCACTATTAGAGTGAGCATAAATAGTGACACTTAAAAAATGAATCACCCCACTCCAGATGGAAGTGTTCTTTAATTCTTGTTATAAGTGTGTCTTTACTGCTGCATGTTTACTGTGAGTGAAACAGAAATGCATCTACTACTTCAGGAATAATCGACACTTCAAAAATTAGAACTAAAAGAACTAAACACAACTTTCTTTCTTTCATTGTTGTGAAGTTTATACTATATCATTGTTATGAAGATTATAATCAGGTCTATCTGTCTTTTCAACTGGAAGACTGTGACATCTCAGCTGAGAGTCTCTGCCTGACTTTAAACAGGAACATTAGATTCAGGTCAAATCTATGAAGGCAGAGTTCTTTAGAATCCCTGCCTAACCATCAATCCACCACAGTCATAGTCATCAGCTTCTCATTCAAGATTTTCATTTCAGGACCACTGCAATGCGCTACTTGGCCAGACTTCCAGCCTGTGTGACTAAATCACTGGAGATTATCCAGAATGCAGCAGCATGTCTGGTCTGCTCTAGCTTGTGTACTGAATTAGCTTATACTTAAAATTTGTCATTGTTTGCTCTAAATATTGTTTAAAATTAAATAAATTGCTTTTGAGGTTTCCTTTACAAAGAAAAGTTTTTTTTTTTTTTTATTATTATTATTATTCTTATTTTTTTAATTTAAAGTAAAATTCAAGTATGTATACTTTATTTAGTAAGTACAGTAATATCAGTGTACTAGTAGTATACTTGTTGTGTACTATTTTAACACTTCAGACTAAATTAGTTCCAATTTTTTGTTTAAATGTACTTTAAATGTAACAGTTTTTTTAGTATTACACCTATACTACAAGTGAACTTTACATATTAGTTATACTCTTACTAGTTACTGTTACTAGTTATATACTTTTACCCAAATTATTAGTTAATGAAAGTAGACTTTGAAGAATACTCTTAGTAAACTACAAGTGTATGAGTTTTTATACTGCATAAATATTTATTAGGGCTGTCTGTTCAATTTCTTTTCCTTTTTCCTTTTTAATTTTTGAGTGATCTATTTGTTTACTTACTACTTTTTTGTTAATATGGCTTTTTAAATTTTTTTCTTTCAGATTTTTTTTTTTTCATATTTACATACTAATGCAATGATAAATAAAAAGAAACAAGAACTGCCAGTAGGTGGCAGTAAATGTCTTGATTAATGAGTAAGTCATTCACTCATTCATTCGATTCTTTGAAACTGCTGATTCATTCAGGAATTAAGTAAATGGTCTCGTCCAAATAACACTTGGGGTCTTTTGCACATAATCACTTGTCTACTTACATGATGTATTTCCTTTATTTGGCCCAAGTGTTAAAGTGGGCATGAAGACCACAAGTGTGTGTAGAACTTTTATTTTCCACATGGGACATACTTATAGTGCTGTATTTGTATTTTAAAATGAACTTCTAAATATCTGCTCAGTAGTCTCTATAACAAATTATGCAATTCGAGTGTGGATTTAGTGTGCACACTGGGCTTTGTCGATGTAAAGACATGAGACAGTCTTGCGCACGCGCTTCCTGTTGCGTGCACGTGCACATGCTTTCAAGTGGACAGATCCAATGGCTCTCTTAATGAATGGGCCATTGATTCATTGATTCACCCAATTTGTTCAAACCGCAAATTCAATTAGAAATTGTGTATTGACTATATGCACGGAGCGTTCTTTAGAACTTTCGCATAATGATAAGCCAGCTCGTACATTTACGATGAAGCTCATTTTATATACAGGTAGAGACTCTCACAGAAACCTCTCCTGCCTCGTTAAAATTAAATAATGCATTCAGTATGAATCACTATGAATTTGAAATATTTTAGATTTAATTTAATAACTACATCTTTTAAAAAAACCTATTAAGTAGCCTATATTCAACCAACACAAACTTGTTACTGCTGTAGTTTTGTTACTCTGAATTTAGTCTGAATCATTTAATGCACAGCTCTATTTTGACATCGACTTGTCAGATGTTTCGTTCTGTTATTACTGCCAATCATAACAATGACATAATAAGCATATTTAGTGGATTTACTCGCAGATTTTTTTTTACACTTGCGTTTGTCATTCTTGAAATGGTATACATGGACATTTAGTCCTCTTATACGAACAAAATTTTTCTTCGAATTGTGAATAGATTATGTAAAGAGCAAAAACGTAAAACGAGCAAAAACGTAAAAACTGAGCAAAAACAGACAATTTTGTGTCAAAAATATAACACAATTTTCAGTTCTTATTTATTGAACCGTTATATAAAATCAATACCACATTTGCACTTGTGCTATTTATGACAAAAACAGCACTCATGTGATTTTGCACTTGTTACTTGTAGAATGCTTAACTATATCATATTTAGAATATATTTAGAATACTTGTAAAAATAGTAGATTGAGAGTATACTTTCTTTTAGTTTAAAACAAATAATAGCAAACTTGAATAAACTTCTTTATTGTAAGGGTCATAATTAGTAAGTCGGCATTAAGACAAAGACCCAGTGTATGATTTTATGAAATGTTGTAACCTACTAAGGCAACTTTGGTGATAAACCTTTGACTAAAATGTTGTCACACCATGGGAAAAATGCCCAGTAATACAGTAAATCCCCTTTAATAAGCTGTTCTCCAAAATCACAGCCTGACAAACCAACCACGATTACAGTGAAATAAATCATATTTTCTGAGTTCATGTTGCAAGCTTTTGGCAGTAATGACATTCACGTGATGAGCAGTGCTGATCTAATGCAATATCAGCAAGTCCCCCTCAAACCCGAGTTCCCCTTATTCGCTCATTTACCCCTTCGTCTTCCCATGTGAAGTTGAACTAGTTGTCAGAAACACTTAACAGTCACTTTAAGTTCGCATATCAGCTCTGATGCGTGACAGCAACACACTTAAGCCAACGGCAACAGGAAAACCCCCTTCACACCATCACAGAACAAATGTGAGAATAAAAAAAAAAAAAAACAACAACAGTGCAGACAGACTCACCTCCAAATCAGAGTAAATGGTTCTGCCATTTGTGAGACAAACAGACAACAAATTAGAAAAGATGAACAATGCAGTTTATGATCTTGTGACAGAGATCTTTAATCAAAGAGCAAACTTTTCTATTTTAGCATTTATTTTAGAATTTTTTAGCTAATTGTGAAAGTGCCTCTAGTCCTGGAAAACTTCCTCTCTGTGTCTTCCCTGAACTGTTTGCAACAAGTGGTCGTGCCTTTAACTGGAGATAAGTCTGAGAACTATCTGCAGTGGTAGCAAATCTGCTTTCTGAAAAACTTATAATTTAAACAATTTCTGAATGCACACCATGTGTAGATTATTTGGAAAATGTCACAATCAAATGCATATGTGATAATAATTTTGCAATGTGTCAAATTACTCTGTTGTAACCTATTTGTCTGCAAAATGCTATGTAGGCTAGCTGGATTGCTGATGTCATGAAAGTAAACCCACCGCACCACCATATTGGTATTCCCTTAGTATTAATTCTGTTGAATTAATAGGAAATTATACGATTTTAATGAGAAAACATTACTTAACAAGTCAACGTTTTTATATCTGACCTCTCACTGTACATTCTTACAATGCAAACATCCTAGGCATGTAAACGGTTATTTGTTTAATGCCGGGAATTCCCTCTGCTTATTAAAAAGTTAAATTCATATACAATACTGTAGCATACATCATATGAACATGATAAACATTGGATGTTCAAAATACTTTTACAAATGACAAAGTGTTCATTTTGAAATCTGAATAAAGATTTATGCTTTGTATACATATGATTTGCTTTGTACTGTTATTTACTGTTCATGTAATTTTGTTATAGTGTTGTTATTCGTGCAGTAGGAACTGCATGTTTCAACAATGATTTTGTTAACAGCATTCATTTTGAAGCAGGTAATGATTTAAATGATTAAAATAATCATTAATTCAACATATATACATAACATTTTACTCACATGGAAAAAGTAATCTTAGTAAATCATTAAATAAATTTTGTTATCTTTAAGAGTCTGAAATAGATGTTGCTCAATCAGGGACATCCAAAATATAGGCTACATATAACTTGGAGAAATAACACTGACTACATTATGGACATGAAGCTTCATTTCTAAGATTTGAATTTCAACACATATAGTAATGGCTTGTATTGTATTATTTGTTGTATATTTGAATCCATTTCAGATACTAATACCAGATATATGCTCATATTTAATATTTCCTGCATAATTACGTACATAAAGAAATATATTTTGTGTTGGCTCAGTTAACGCTACATGTGTCTGCAAGTGTGCAGCTGACACACCCAACTAAAGGATTTCAAAATATTGCTTATCCTGCCCGAAAAGACCATAAACATTGCAGATAACATTTTAAGTAAAAATGAATTTACATACACATATCCTAAAAACTAATCCTGTGTGACTGATACACTTCAAATCGGGAGATCAGTGGTTTGGCTGTGAGTCAATGGAGCTCTCTGCCGGTAGGGAATAGTAAGATAGCAGATCGAACACTCCCGGTGGCTTCACTGACTAAAGGTCATTGCACGCTCAGTCCGAAATTTTTGTATGTTTTTTTCATATTCGTCATTCTAAAAATTTGTCACGCATAGAAACCTTGCACACTGAGTCTGATGATTTTGTTGTCCACTCTCTTTTTAAAAGAGAAAAAGAAAGTCTCTATTGGGTCCATCCAATTCTGAGATATAGAGAGGAAGGAGAGAATACTTTTTGTGCACACCTCCTTAAGGAGCTGCGAGATTATCCCGAGCGATTCAAAGTTAACTTTAGGATGTCAGTAAATTTTGATGCTTTGCTAGCGTTACTGGAGCCACATATTATAAAGAAGACCACTAATTTCTGTGTGCTCAGTGTACAAGGACCTTTACAGTGCTTTGTGCTTTGAGACGAAGCGGATGAACTTCTGGACGAAATTCTGTATTTTAGCGTTCGCTTGTACGGTGGATCTGACCTGTCAAAAACACCTCTAAAATGCTTGCTACGGATGTGAAAAACGCAGAAAATTGAAACCCGATCCAAAGTTTTTATGACGGATGAAAGTTTTGGACTCAGTGTGCAATGACCTTAAGGCTGATGATACACAGGGCAACTTTTTGAGCAATGTTGCCAGGCAACTTTGGGCAATTTTGCCATCAACGGGCAACCAGGTGAGACACAGGGCCCACAAATAAATGATCTAAATTATCCAGGATAGAAATTTATTATCAGTTCTTACTGGAAATGAGCCCAAGCAACATTGTTTAAAAAAAGTTGCCTGGCAAAATTGCTCAAAAAGTTGCCCCGTTTCTCATCAGCCTAACAGCTGTTTAGAATGCAATGAGCAATCCAGTCATTATATATATATCAGAGTTGCAACCTCATAGAATGTTTAGTTTTTAACACATAGTTCCAGCACACACTACCTTAACTATATTGTCTTTGTTATTCCAAACTACCTCACTACTTTAACTCTAGATAATGTCTTTGTACATCAAAACATCCCGCATGTTTCAAAACAAATTCTTCACTAAAAATTAAGCATTTATTTAATCACGCTTCAAAAAACAGTTTGTTTGGATATTGTGGGATTTGTGATGTCCCACAGGCAAATACATTTGCAGATGACTGCATTCTGAGCAAGACACTGACAAACAGTTATACTGTATATCAGCACCCCACAGGACCCGTCCATTGGCGTTCAATTGCTTAACAGTTGACACTTGCACCGTGTCGCATCAAAACCAAATACAGCCCAGTATAATCACTGACACTGTCTACACTGGATACATTATACAGATGCCCATTCAGTTTCTGACATACTCCATGCACTTTTGACAATTGGACAAAAGAGAGTGCATGGAAAAGCAAAAGAGCGTTTGCTTTGATCCTGTTTAAACAGCTCGTTTGCATCTCTGAACAGACTTCAGAAGGATGCCAGAATCAGGAAAAACTGGATGCTTTATTGTTAGTGGTATCCTGGATCACATTGGAGAATTATATGTTCGTTTGGAACATCTGACTGCAGATTGTTTTGTAAACAAGGCAATGTAATAGAGGGTTAGAAAAGAAACTTTTGTTGAAAGAGGAAGCAGCCAACTGTATTGGATCTGACAGCAGCTGCATCACAAACCGGAAGTAAACAATTTCATAATGCTCTGTCTTTAAATTATCATTTTATATGGATAATGCAGATTTTCCAAAACACTTAAGTGTAATAATTCTATAGACTGTAAAAAATAAAAAAAATAAATAAAAAAAGAAGTCTCCACTTCCTTCCCTTGTAGAAAAGTAAAGTCAAAATGTCCCAGGTCATCTTGTGCCAGTTATGTCCATTTGAATTTGCCTTTTCATTCAGCCTGTCTTTTGTTGCTTTTGTTGCCATCAATGTTGTAAATTTTAACTGTTTGATGGAAAATAAGAACAATTTGTATTATTACTGGAGAATTATTTGACTGTTTACGCATTTCAAATGGATCACATATGCACACAATGGGCCTCATTCAAACTTGCTTAAATTTTGAGTAATTTGCACATAACACAGACCTTTCCAAAACCTCTCCTCTGGATTCACAAAAGTTTTGAGTAGAGAAGTGCAGCCCTGTTCCCAATTGAGTTCTGACTGCAGCACCAGCCCCAGGAGAAAAAAACAGTAACAGGGTGCTTGAGACTAAGGGTGACAGGATTCGGGTTTGATCTCTGTCTCTCTGCTCTGTCTTTCTGATTTTGTTTTTGTTTTCCTTCACTCTAGTTGGTTTCTCACCTGTTATATATTTAGGGGTTCGAGCACGTATTATTATTCTTCCACCGTAAAACTGATTGTGCAGACCAAACCATAAGGCCTAGAGACTTGAAACTTGGCCAGATTGTAGAGCTCAATTTGGGGAGACCCTATCTGCCAAAGAGGGGCGCTACAGCGCAAAAAAGAATTAAAAAAAAGATTTTTTACATTTTTGGCCTAGCTCGTACATTTTTTGTGCTAGACTCAAACATCGTCTTAACATCGTTGCAATCCTTGGGTCAAGACGAAGAAAAGTGCACTGGTGTAGATTTTCTCTACGAAGTCTGGTTTTTCCGCAAAATGGCGTTATGTCTAAAACCTACTTTTGCGAACTAGTCCTAGGTTTTTCGCCCAATCGGAACCAAATAAGTGCTGAAATATTCACTTGACAGTGAATATCAATAATGATAAAAAAAAAAAAAGCTGAAATTTCAACTCACTATGAACATGAAAACACTTTATGCTAATGTTAGCCAAATGCTACATGTAGCTATAACTCTTGAACGGAATGAATCTTCACCAAACTTGGTACACGTGTAGAAGCTTAATCTTTGGCGCTATAAGATGGAAAAACCTGAAAACCACTATAACTACTTAACCGTTGGTCCGATCAACTTGAAAATTGGTATGCAGTGTCTTCGTCTGAAGTGGAACAAGTGTCTATAAGGACATTTGCGTATCTCAAAAAACGTGGCTGCCATTGGCCAATGAAGTTTGAGCACCTATTAGACAAGGTTAACAGAGGCCGATCGGAACAAAACTCACTGGGTATGTTCGACTCATGGCCCTAAAGTTCTGCAAGAATTTTGAAAGAAATCGGCCACTAGTTGGCGCTAACGAGTTTCATGGATCTGTAATCACGTGGTGTTTCACACATCCACACAGTATGCATATCATTTGATAGATCTCCTCATGTTGAGCAACTTTGCCTCAAAATACAGCCCATTGTACCATTGCTGTCAATCAAATTGTTCCTTAAATATTCGCAATTATGTTAAAAACCTACTCTTGCGAACTAGTCCTAGGTTTTTCACTCAATCTCGATCAAACCACTGCAGCGCAGTTCTCTGGACTCTCTAGATCAATAATTATCAAAAAAATGTTGTCCTTTCGTTAGCTATAACGGTGTCATTTAGAAAATGGGCGTGGCCACATATACCTAAAAGCCTATAAAACCTAATCAAATACTCAAAACTTTACGAAAATTTGTGAAAACGTGTCAGATGACTCTTAACTAGCATGAAAAGTTTCATGAAGATCGGACCATAGGTGGCACTATAACAGTTAAAAAGGCTTCAAAAACAAACAATTTCTATGGTAATTGGCCAAAAAAAAAAAAAAACATTCACACAAACACTAGATCTTAATATCATATGATAGATCTCCTCATTCTGAACAACTTTGACTCTAGGACCATTGCTGTCAATCCAACTATTGATTAAATATTAGATATTATTTAAAAAAAAAATACTTTTGTGAACTAATCCTAGATTTTTAACTGAAAATCAACTAAATCAGTGCATAACAATTCTGTAGACTCTCTAGGTCAATACTTATTGAAGATTGCATTTGGACAACTATAACAGGGACATTCAATAATATGGCCTTATGTAGTGTATCTAGGTGCCTAAAAATCCTTAAAGAAAGCTCAAAATGTAATTTATAACCATCTATTCAATAATTTATTACAGAAATCTCTTGTGTGCAACACAATGTGCGTGTGTGTGTGTGTGTGTGTGTGTGTGTGTGTGTGTGTATGTCTGTGTGTGTAATAATACTTAATGAACATTAATATAATAGTTTACCCATTTCATTTCTGTGTTTATCTGAGCCTGTGTGTGTATTCTCCATCATGGATGTGTTTTAGTGTTATCCATATATTTTGATATATTTGCTTGCAGCTATACTTATATTTACATTTATTAATTTAGCAAATTATTTTATTAACAGAAACAGTGATGACTATAAGAAGCAGTTAATCTTAAGCAGGCAATAACTCAAGAAGTGCTAGCAAAACAAAGTTTTGAACATTAGTACAAGCTAGAGAAGGGAGGGATTTAAGAAAAAGTGAAAGCATAGAAGTTGTTTTTTTTATGAGTCAGCAGAATGCAGTTAAGTTTTCTGTTCTAAGGTTATTTGCTCTTGGGTCTGATTTCTAGACATTATGCCACACCACAACAGAACTAACGTTATTTTTCTGGTGAAATGTGCATTGTTGTTGATAGCTGAATCAAGTCACTACAACATGCCACCAGGTTGTGTCATACATTAAAGTGACATTTCAATGACCTTTTAAATTTGGTCCTGAGTTTCTGAGAACACATGATCAAAGAAGATCTGAAATTGTAACTGAGAACCAGGTGGTGACTGGTCATGATCTTAGTGTTCCCCTAGACCACTGGACCAATATCTGACACTTTGTGGGGTTCTAGGATTGTGCGTCTGAAGCAGTAGTGGCCAAATGGTTGCCTTATCCAAAGAAAAAAAAATAAAGCGATTCGACGAAACTGGTATTTGAGGGAGGAAAAAGCTATCTTCTGTCTTCTCAGTTGAAATCTATCTCTTCCAGATATTCCAAAGTGTACATGTGGAGTACCAGCAGTTGTTTCTGCACTAATAGAAGTACTAAACATCATGGACAGTGCTCAGACACATAGCTTCAGGTGATTTGAGTTTGAGTCCTGGCTTGTGGTGCATTCTAAATCCACCCCCCTCTCTTTCTCCCACATTGCTTCCTACCTCTACTGACCTATATAACAAATGCCAAAAATACTACTTAAAAAAAAAGCCTAGGTTTAGAAAAGTTATGCCTTTAAGCAACATATGGAGGAAGAAAGCATCTTTCTTCATAAAAAGTCAATTAAAAATATAAAATTAAAATTAAAAAAGTATAAAATACTATGTAGTCCAACCCCAAACTCATGTCATTCATTGAGCCACACAGTTTGCAATTCTATTTGACGCCAGAAATAATATTCTAAACCTTTAAATCTGCACATTAATTTAAATCATTTGGATTAACAGAAATTAAAGGGAAAAATACCTGTTATCCACCACACCCACCTTATTTTTCAATGCGGAAGTAAGCTATTTTCTGAAAATGTGAGACTTGTAGCCACTATAGAAAAAACTATAAGAGTAATAAAGTGCAGTAAATTTACACAACAAACCAGTGTGTTTATGATTGAGATAAATAAATTGAACTGGTAACTAAAACATTTCACCAGTTTGCAATATCAATCAGGATAATGGACAGTAAGCACAAGTCTTGCACATTCAAGTTAAAGATGGCCACACACACTCTTTTGTTAAAAATAAGGTGGATAATCCGAAAATGAAACTATACTATTTTACAGTCTTACAACTTAACAGTGTAACAAGACTGTTGTTCCACAAAAAGTGATTTCCTGCACAGCTTTGCTAGTTTCATATCTCTTATATCACACTACGCTCTCTTTCTTCTTACATAATAAACTAAAATATTTAATTTCCACTGACTTTTTTATTTATTTATTTTAATTCAGTAAGTGGTATGCAATAAGCAGAATAATTTACAGTTAGCCATTATCACAAAATAAGCCAATTTTTATAATGATTGGCAGACTGTACAGTATTGTTTGCACATGTTATTCATAAACATTATCTTTACACAAGTTTGACATTTCTGAGTATCAAACCAGGATTGTAAGCTGCATCCTGGCAGAATCAGTGTATAAAATGCTGACTCTACCTCTGAAACCTGTTTCATCTGGAACTCCTGCAGCTGCTGCTGGAAGCCATAGTTTGGGCCCACAAAGGAACGCACAGCCTTCACTGCAGTCAGACACTCTTCCCAGCCATAGTTGGTGACAGTCATTAGGTAAGCCACCACCATTGTGGTACTGCGGGACACCCCAGCAAGACTGGAGCAGGGAGAGGGTTTGTTAGGTTAAGAGTTTGAACATGGTGAAGCATGAACATATAATACTAATTATATTTGTTAGGCATGGAGAAAATGTTCATTTACACAAACTGTAAAAAAAAAAAAAGTTAACAATGTAAATGGCCTGTCTATACTGTAATACTGCTAAATACTGTTAAAAAAAGCTATTACATATTAAGATATTACAGTTAAACAATGGTTTCTGTAAAACTCTCCTAATATTTAAAGATTATAACATAACACATGTCACAATACCACACAAATATAAAACCATACTTAAGTGGACAAACCCACCAATGAACTAGACATGCTCCTCCATTAAGTCGACACTCATGGATAAATCGTATGGACTCTTTAAAATGTTGAGACCTGCACAAGATACAAAAAAAGTGACATTATGCTGCCTTCACGCCATGTCGTAATTACCGTAATTCCGAGATGACAACACGTGACATTTTACTCATAGCTTTCCATGTTGTTGGACTCGGAGGTAGCGCCTAATTAGCGCCAAAACGAACCTGACGGTGGTCACGTGGTATATCTGTAACTGGTTTAGGTCGTAATTCTAAAAACATTCAGAGTTTACAAGTTGTAATTACGAGTTCAGGAACATGTGAGGGCTTTGGTATTGATAGTGTTGCCATAGAAACACATAATTCAGCTAGAGTAGAATGTTACGTGTTTTCATCTCGGAATTACGGCATGGCGTGAATGCAGCATTTGCTGCATTACATCATTAAAGATATCGCAGATTAGTGCAGATTAATTGTTTTGGTCATTTTTAGTTTCAGTTTGTTTGTTTGTTTGTTTGTTTTTTTCCTTTTTTGATCTGATTTGCAGCAACATTAACAAGTAGACAGACACAGGATACTGAAATATGCACAAAATAAATGTCAAGGTTAATTATTATTTAAATCATTTTTGTTTTCATTCGTTCATTCATTCATTTATAATAAACCATGAAAAGAAATTCATTATAAATGAAAACTCAGTAACCTAACTGAGGAATGGTTTTAAGGTACTAACTTGCAAAGTTGGGCATTTTTTGAGAAAGTTCTAGGAAAGAAGATTAAACATGATGTTTAAAACTTAATTTTTATAGTAAAGTTGCAAAACCTAACATACACAGTTTTAGAGATTTACCACATAACAGTTTGTGTTAGGGATTACAGTTGTCCAACAGCTTGAAAACCCTCAATTTCAGGTATGATTGGGCAACATGAGATTGTGAAAACCTCCAAACTACTCTCCAAATAAAGGCTGATTTCTCAATAAAGCTAAAAGCTTTTTCCTTTTTTTCTTTTTGTATATTTAATGGGGTTTAACACAAACTCTGACATGTGGCAGAGCAAAATACGCAAGTAATATCATTATCACATATATAACATTGTTATACACTATAAACATGTTTTTTTTTTGGTGATTCAAGAAGCACATTTTTATGTTCACCTTTTTTTTTTTTTTTTTTTTTGTATGAATAGTCACATTTATGAGCTAATTAAACAACATTATCTACTTAAAATACATAAGTGGCATAATCCACTGACATATTTCTTTTGTTTTAAAAGATTAGCTATATAACACAATTATGAAGAGAATTTCCTCCATGGCATTAAATTTTTCCATGTTTTTGCCATGCTTTCGATAGATAAACTGCACATCGGTTTTAACCAAAAGCAAAAAATGAGGAAGATACTTTAAAGCACCATTACTCCTGCAGATTTCTAAGCCACAAGTCATGTGTCATTAAAACTGTGTCACGACTACCAGATAGGCACTATTCATACTATGAGTGTATAATGATTCTGAGATTTGATTCTGATTCAAACTTTCATTTAATAAAAACCTACCAAAGTCCTGTTTTGCCAGTGTGTGTGTGTGTGTGGCCACCCATTTGGGAGAAAGGACTTGTGTGATGAAACAGGCAGACTGACCGTTATCCTTATTTTAAAGTTGTGGGATTGTGACAGAGGGGTTTTTAATAGGTCTAGTGGCCAGTGCAGTTTCCTTCCCTAAGGATTGCATCAGGGGCTAGTATCTCATGAGCACACTTACACCATCCAGACATCTATCTGATGTGTTTGTTTTAATCTGGAAAATGTCATGTTTAGAACATTTGCTTATCTCTAAAACATTCAGATGTTAGACTGACATTCAGATATTATAAGATAATTCAGTTTGTCACTTTATCTACAGTTCTGTAATCTTGCTTAGGCATAGCTTATCACCATAAAACAAACAAACAAAAAAAAAAACAATTTAATCACTGGAGCTGTCATGTTTGGTCAGTAGGTGGATGCCAGATCGTAAATGTACTGCAGATAAAGGAAGAAAAAATATATGTTGAGCAGAAGCATCACTCCAGATAGTAATGGTATCAGAGTAATTACATTTGTCAGTGGCTGATGATAGTTTTTATTTATATATATATATATATATATATATATATATATATATATATATATATATATATATATATATATATCTACATATATAAATATAAATATAAATATATATATATATATATATATATATATATTTTTTTTTTTCACTTTTTTATTGATTAAAGGTGTTGTGTCAGTCAGTATGTTTTTAAACCGTTTGATTAACAAGGACACAGGAAGCGTCCTCATGAACTCATGAACTGTTTATGTTGTAGTACCCATGTCATTGTTCACAATTGTGTCCTAATAAACCATATAACAGAATACACACAAACACACAAATCCCCTGGTGTCATTATGGGGACATTCCATGGGTGTAACGATTTTATATTTCTATCACTTTACCCTAACCCTACCCCTAAAACTACCTCTAACACAAAACTTCCTGCATTTTTTAGTTTTTTTGTTTTTTGTTTTTTTTTGCTTCAGAAAACAGCATTCCGTATGATTTAGCTTATTTTCTCATTGGGACCAAAAATATTCCCACAAGGACAAAATGTATTGGTATTACTCTCATTTTGGGGTCATGTGGTCCCCATAATGTAGAAAATACCAGGTCTACACACACACACACCCAGAGAGAGAGATTAATGACGTTAAAATTTTGCAGTATTCTGTTTCATCATAACAGAGTCATGTGACTGTGAGGAACATCTGTAGTTTTCAAATTACTGTGACAAATTTTACAGTAAGATATTTTGTCATTTTGTATATAAATATACTTCTACATACTTTCAATACACTTCCACTGAACCTACGGTCTATATACTTCTGATAGTGTGTACAGGCATTTGTGGTTTATGAGGACACAAATGTGTATAATGACATGGGTACTACAACATAAACATGGTTTATGAGGACACTTCCTGTGTCCCCGTAAAACAAAAGGCTTAAAAAACATACTAAACAGTGTTTTATGAAATTCAAAAAGTGTCCACAGTCTCCTGTGAGGGCTAGGTTTAGGTGTAGGGTAGGTGTAGGGCGACAGAAAATAGGGTTTGTACAGTATAAAAACCATTACGCCTATGGAGAGTCCCGTAAACCACAAATGCAAGAATGTGTGTGTGTGTGTGTGTGTGTGTGTGCGTGTGTGTGTGTGTGTGTGTGTGTGTGTATAGGAAAGGCTTGTGTGTTGCACTTCCTTTGTAACTCACAGATTTTGGCTGGAGGCATCGGCTGCATTAATGCAAAGATAGGTCATGTCCTAATGGAGAGAGCAAAACACAGATTCACCACTGTAGTACATAAGATGTGTTATACAATCAAGACCGGCCTGTGGTAAAGGCCAGGTGTTTTCAAACCTCTGCTGGAGACCCCCCAGCTTTGCACATTCTTCATCCTGTAAATTCTCTTGATTCATCTCATGAGTTCATTAGTAGAGACTGCATTACTTGAATTGGGTGCATCTAATAAGGCAGTGGTTTTCAAACCGGTCTTGTGAGCACCCCCAACACTACACATTTTCTGTGTCTCCCTCATCTATCACACCTGATTCAACTCATCAGCTAATTAGTAGAGACAGCAAGACCTGAAATGGGTGAGTCAGATATAAGAGACCTACAAAATGTGTAGCATTGGGGGTGCTTGCAGGACTGGTTTGAAAACCACTGCAATAAGGGACATAAGCATCTAAAATCAACATCCAAGATAAGTCAATGTTCTTTTACTCCATATTGCTGTGCATAATGTGTGGTCTGCCTTATTACTTCCTAAATGACCAGTCATAAACAAGTTTAAACTAAGCGTCATGTTTAACAGTCTTGTATTTGATGTGGGAGTGAATTACTAAGCATTTAATAATAATAATAATAATTCCTTACATTTATAAAGCACTTTTCTGGGCACTCAAAGCACTTTCCATAGAAGTGGGAATCTCCTCAACCACCACCAGTGCACAGCATCCACCTGGATGATGCGACGGCAGCCATATTGCGTATATATACAGTGTTAACGCAACAGTTTTTAACTATACAAACGATCTATTGGATGTTAATGTTTTGAAGATATGAAGCTACAGTACTCTTTTGGATTGTCTGTCCCTGACGCCGTTTCTGATCCCTGCCTGTCTGACCCTGAGATTGTTTAATAAAGCTGCAAATGGATCCGCATGCCTCTGACCCTTCATTACAGAAGTCTTCGCCCACTACCGATCCAGCAGCTATGTATCATCTCTCCACCGAGGTATCAGCACAAGCCACCATGCTCGCTTCCCACTAGCAACAATTACAGCAACTTACCTGGCTCACGGAGGAGCTTGTTAAAACGCTACAGTCTCTCCGCATCACCGAAGCCAGCACGGGACCAGCCGATCCACCACAACCTCTCTCCAGTCCAAACCACGCTACCACCAGCCCTCGTCTGGCGTTTCCGGAGAAATTCGACGAAGAAATGTAAGGGATTTCTCATGCAATGTTCTCTGTTTGTCAGTCAACAACCACTGTTGTATCCCACTGATGATATGGAAAGGAGGCTGGGGAACAACTTGCGACTCCTGGACGTCTAGACAAATTCTACAGTGGTCAGACTACTGTCATCAGGAATGTCTGCTCTCTAGTTCACCCATGCCCGCTCCCAGACTCGACAGGGTAACAGAAACTTTAACCATCTCTGGATTACCTCCTGAATACCTCGACCTGGCCGAAAAGGCCAAAGCTTCTAGACTCCCTCCTTACCAAGCTAATGACTGTGCCATCGACCACATTCCAGGCTCGGTTCCACCAAGAAGAAGGATTTTCCCTTTGTCGCAGCCTAAATTCGAGGCCATGAAGGCCTACATTGAGGAGGAACTGGCAAAGGGCTTCATCAGACCATCCGCCTCACCAGCCTCAGCCGGATTCTTCTTTGTCAAAAAGAAGGACGGAGGACTCTGACAATCCATTGACTACCGCAGCCTAAACGATATCACCGTCAAGTTCCGCTACCCCCTACCTTTGGTCCCGGCAGCCCTGGAACAACTTCGTTCAGCCCAATTCTTCGCCAAACTTGATCTTCGCAATGACTACAATCTCATCCGCATCCGTGAGGGTGAATAATGGAAAACAGCCTTCTCTACAACAACAGCGACAGGGACAGCGCCTCATCTGGTCACCAGCTGCCTCAGGGACCTTTCAGAACCTCAAGGAATGCTTCACCTCAGCACCCATTCTCCATCATCCTGATCCAGAACTTGAGTTCATCGTGGATAAAGGCATCGGAGCAGTACTCTCACAACGCCACCGTAATCCTCCCAAATTATTTCCCTGTGCTTTCTACTCTCATACTTTCTAATGTGCTTTCAAACTTACCTCTGCTGTACAGAACTATGATGTTGATAACAGGGAGCTTCTGGCCATGAAAGCGGCCTTTGAGGAGTGGCATCATTGGCTGGAGGGGGCCAAGCTTCCATTTATTGTGCTCACGGATCACCGCAACTTGGAATATCTCAAATCAGCCAAGCAGCTTAACCCACGGCAGGCCAGGTAGTCACTCTTCTTCACTCGCTTTGACTTTAAGGTTACTTACCGCCCTGGCTCTAAGAACACAAAGGCGGACGCGCTCTCTCGACATTTTGAATCATCCCAGAACCCATCATTCAGCGAGCACATAATTCCATCAACCCTCATTCTTGGTCCCGTCCAGTGGGATATCATGACTGAGATCACAGGGTCCCAGAACACGGAAGCTGCACCACCAGAATGCCCTCCAGACTGCACTTATGTACCTCAGACTCTTCGTCATCGCGTAATGCAGTGTGTGCATAATTCTCCCAGTGCAGGTCACCCTGGAATCACAGCCACTTCCCACCTCATTTCCATTTGTTTCTGGTGGCCTACTCTTCAATGGGACACTATCGAGTTTGTTCAGAACTGCTCCATATGCAACATCTCTAAGTCCTCCCATCAACATACAGCGGGCCTGCTACAACCACTCCCAGTTCCTCAATGCCCTTGGTCGCACATTTCCATAGACTTAGTTACTGCTCTCCCCAGCTCCAGAAACTTTACCACCATCCTCACCATCATTGACCGCTTTTCCTAGGCATGTCGTCTGATACCTCTAGCTAAACTCCCCACTGCTTTTGAAACCGCCAAAGTTTTAAGCGGAGCAGGTCTTCTGCTTTTATGGCCTTCCTGAAGACATTGTGTCAGACCAAGGTCCGCAATTCACCTCTCGCACCTGGTCCGCTTTCTGCCAACAACTCAACATAAACGTCAGTCTCACTTCAGGATACCACCCAGAATCGAACGGCCAGGTCGAACGCCTCAACCAGGAACTTACTCGCTTCCTCCGCTCGTATTGCCACTTGAATCAGCAGGATTGGATTTGCTTCCTCCTGTGGGCCGTGTACGCCCAGAACTCACTTCACAAACCATCTACTGGACTCACACCTTACCAATGTGTGCTCGGTTTTCAACCACCCCTCTTCCCCTGGTCAGGGGAACCCTCAGAACTACCCGCCATTAATGGCTGGTTACAGAGGAGCGAGGAGACCTGGAACATGGCTCAATGGGTCTAGCTCTCTTCAAGGGATCTCCGTCTCAGACTCCCATGCAGGAAGCTCAGTCCCAGGATATCCTGGACCCCATGCTCACAGCCGACTTTCATAAGACCCATCCGGAGAAGCCAGCCCCTCGACCTCGTGGTAGACCCTGGCGTCACATTCCTCCTCACTTCAGGAGCCATTCGCAGGGAGGGGAGGATCGCCACCGGAGGGCACGCTCTCCCGAGTACTAACCATTTCGGACTATATTTCCCATATACCCTGTGTCTGGGCCTGATGCCCAGGTGTCACCCATCAGCCAGCCTTCATAAACTGCTTCCAGACTCTCACTCCTCACGAAGTCTTGTTTTGCTACAGCTACATTTCTGAGCGTTTACCTTGTTGTTGGATTATCTGTGTTTGATCTTGGACTGTTTATCTACCGCTGATTCCTTGCCGTCTGCCCTTTGACTTTATTGCTTTGGATTACTCTCATTTGCCCTGCCAGCTGCCTGCCCCGACTCTCGTCTGTCTACTGTTACTCTTTTGGATCGTCTCTGTTATCCCCAACGCTGTTTCTGATCCCTGCCTGTCTGACCCTGAGATTGTTTAATAAAGCTGCAAATGGATCCGCATGCCTCTGACCCTTCATTACAGTATATAATCTTTTTTTAATTTTTTTTTTAAATTATAATTTCATGTGACTCCAATTATGAAAAGGTTTTCCACAAAAAAAAAAAAAAGATAAATAGACCATTTAAATAGATGTTTGATCATTCAATTTACTTTATTAAACCAGATGCCTAATGTCTCTTAGAGTCTCGCACCAACCGTTATACATGAATCTTACTGTCACAAACTCACCAGTCTCCAAACCAGACTCACCCTATTTAGGCTGGTCGAACAACATTCAGTTGAAATGTTAGCAAGAAGTTTGCTTTCCCCCTGTCCCACCTAAAACTGGATTTTAGTCTGTAACTAACCTGACACAGATTTTGGGGTAAAATTGGACACAACATGATCTACTAGAATCAGTAATTTCATAGTAAATCAGAATAAATCCAAACAAAATATATTAACCAGATAATTAACATAAAAGTCCAATACAATCCAAACAGTAGAAAATATTGGTAAACCATTTTAAAACATTTAATAACACAAAAGAAAGAATTTAGAAGCACCAGGCAATGAGAACTACACACATTAATTGTGCAATGATCTGTCTATACATTCCCTGAACCTTTAGCCACCTTCCTTTAAATATTCAGATAAACCATAAAGCTACCAAATGGTGTTTGTTTATTGCAAGGGTTTTGGCATATTATTCTAAAAAGACCTGGGAGGAGTTCTAAATTTTAATAGTAATTTATCCTGTTGTTACAGGAAAGATACCTTTTTTACCAGATGCACTCAGACTCTTCGAATGACACCAAATATGCCACACTCTTGTATATACTGATCACGATTTTCTGTGATATCTGAAGTCTCCTGGGTTTAGAAGGAAAGGAGAGTGAGAGAGGGAGAGAATAAGTGAAAGAAGCAGATGTAGAGAATCAACCAGGAGGTGTGACCTTTCTGTCTCTCTCAGTGGGATGTTGTTTTGAATGAGGATGTTAACTTCATGAGACAGAGTTCAGATCTTCTTGTAAGAGTTCTTTGTTTCCTCAGACCATGCCTTACTTAAGTTCAGACCTTTAGCATCTGCCTTATAACACACCCATTTGCTTCTTTTGCCAACTGAATGTTTTTTTCCACTGTCTCTGCACTTTTGACACTTTTGACAATAAACAACATACAAATCTCCTGCAATGAAGTGAATACCTGTAGGGTGTAACTGACTATACTCATTCAAAAGCTATTTTAGTCCACAGTTTATGAGACACTGCACCGAAACACAGAAAAGGTGTTCTTTCATCCAGTAGTCCTTTAGTATTGAATTAGTGTCTCCATTCCACTACAAGAAACACAGGTAATAATGATCACCGGACATGAAACGGGTGGAACATTTTCATGTCATATCAGGCAGCTATAGAACGCCTTCTGAACCTTAAAAGGACACCTGTGTGACTGTTTATCATGTCTGGTCTTATTAGCAGATGTTCATTGAGAACAATCATTTTGCAGAATAATCAAATACGACTAATAACTTGTCTGGCTTGACGAACCATTTTTCACCATTAGTTCCATCATATACCAAGAGCACTATGTAAGCCGTTCTATTTGCCGCGAGAGTTTTGCTCGTTCATTCTCGTAAGTGTATACATTCCACCGCAAGCGAACGTAAGCCTGGCTCTACAGAAACTCGCCGATCAGATCGCAGACACAGAGCAAAAACACCCGGACTCTGTTTTAATCATTCTCGGGGATTTTAATAAAGCTAATCTCTCACGTGAACTGCCAAAATACAGTCAACATGTTACATGTCCCACCAGAGACAGTAATATACTTGACCATTGTTACACAGTAATTAAGGATGCATATCGCTCTGTCCCACGGGCAGCTTTGGGACTCTCTGATCACTGCCTGGTTCATCTTATACCGACCAACAGGCAAAAACTTAAATCTGCTAAACCTGTAGTGAAGACTGTAAAAAGATGGACCAATGAAACAGAGCGGGTTTTACAAGCCTGTTTCGAATGGACCGATTGGAGTGTTTTTGGAGCTGCTGCAAATGATCTGGATGAGCTCACAGAGACTGTAACATCCTATATCAGTTTTTGTGAAGATTCCTACCAGGACTTATTTAACATTTAACAATGATAAGCCATGGTTTACAGCAAAACTCAGACATCTTCGTCAGGCCAAAGAGGATGCCTACAGAAAAGGGGATAGAGTCTTGTACAATCAGGCCAGGAACACACTGAACAAGGAGATTAGAGCGGCTAAAAGGACCTATGCAAAAAGGTTAGAGGATCAGTTCGCTTCAAACGACCCAACCTCAGTGTGAAAAGGTCTGAAAGCCATTACAAACTACAAGACACCATCCCCCAGCACTGAGGTGAATCAACAACTTGCTGAAGACCTGAATGAGTTTTACTGTAGATTTGAAACCCCCCACACTCGTTCTGACCATCTCGTTACAAAACCATTAACACCTCCAACAAATCCCTCCTCCCCCCCTCCTGCACTTCAGATTAGTAAAGATAATGTGCACCAGGTCTTCAGAAAGAACAAAAGAAGAAAAGCACCAGGCCCAGACGGTGTGACACCAGTCTGTCTGAAAACCTGTGCTGATCAGCTGGCCCCCATCTTTTCACAGATCTTCAACAGGTCTCTGGAGTTGTGTGAAGTTCCGTCATGCTTCAAACTCTCCACCATCATCCCCGTCCCAAAGAAACCCAAAATTACTGGACTTAATGACTACAGACCTGTGGCGCTCACGTCTGTCATCATGAAGTCATTAGAAAAACTGGTTTTGGCTTACCTGAAGGACATCACTGGACCCTTACTAGACCCCCTGCAGTTTGCTTACCGAACAAACAGGTCTGTGGATGATGCAGTGAACATGGGACTGCACTTCATCCTGCAACATCTGGACAGACCAGGGACTTATGTGAGGATCCTGTTCGTGGACTTCAGTTCGGCCTTCAACACCATCATTCCTACACTCCTCCAGACCAAACTAAATCAGCTCTGTGTTCCTAGCTCTATCTCTCAGTGGATCACCAGCTTTCTGACGGATAGGCAACAGCTAGTGAGAATGGGGACATTAATGTCAAGTAGCCGCACCACCAACACTGGCGCCCCTCAGGGATGTGTTCTCTCCCCACTGCTCTTCTCCCTGTACACCAACGACTGCACCTCTAAAGACCCCTCTGTCAAGCTCCTGAAGTTTGCAGATGACACCACTCTCATCGGCCTGATTCAGGATGGTGAAGAGTCTGCTTACAGACAAGAGGTTGAGCAGCTCGCTGTCTGGTGCAGTCTTAACAACCTGGAGCTCAACATGCTCAAAACAGTGGAGATGGTCATAGACTTCAGGAGAAACCCCCCTGCACTCCCCCCTCTCAGCATCATGGACAGCACTGTGGCTGCAGTGGAGACATTCAAGTTCCTAGGGTCCATCATCTCCCAGGACCTGAAGTGGGATACTCACATTGACTCCATTGCAAAAAAGGCCCAACAAAGGTTGTACTTCCTTCGACAGCTGAAGAAGTTCAACCTGCCACAGGAGCTGCTGAAACAGTTCTACTCAGCCATCATCGAATCTGTTCTCTGCACATCAATAACTGTCTGGTTTGGCTCAGCTACAAAATCAGACACCAGAAGATTACAGAGAACGGTTCGGACCGCCGAGAGGATTATTGGTGCTCCCCTGCCCACCCTTCAAGAACTGTATACATCCAGAGTGAGGAAAAGGGCTCAGAAAATCACTCTGGATCCCTCACACCCATGTCATCCCCTTTTCAAACTTTTGCCATCTGGTCGGCGCTACAGAGCCACAAATACCAGGACAGCCAGACATAAGAACAGATTCTTCCCTCGGGCAATATACCTAATGAACAGTTAAATGTTCCAGACCCCCCCCCCCCAATTGTGCAATAAAAATATGTGCAATAACCTTTATTTGTTACCACCTACATCTCAGTACATCCCGACATCTCATTCTATTCTATTCTATTCTATTCTATTCTATTCTATTCTATTCTATTCTATTCTACTCTACTCTATTCTATTATGTTCTTTCTATCATCTGTAGCACAACTGTATATACAATTTATTTATTTTCTTAAATCTTATATTGCAATTTTTGTCTATACATATTTACATATGTGTATTTTTTTTATTCTCAACTTATATTATTTTCTCTGTGTTGTTGTTGTCGTCTCTGTGCACTGGAAGCCTGTGACACCAAAACAAATTCCTTGTATGCGTAAGCATACTTGGCAATAAAAGCTGTTTTGATTCTGATTCTGATTCTGATTTGTACTTATTGATACATATTTTGTGTCTTGTGAAAAAGTTCCCACAGGTAAGTTTTCATCATGAGATCAGGTAGTTTGTTTTTGCTTGACACATGAGTAAAATTGGTTTTGCTATGTTTCACAAAACAACATTATCGACTTGATTAACTACTGGAAGAGAACTGAACTGAGCTGGATGATGACGCCACTGAATCAGTGATGAACTGAGTTTAACTAAAAAACTGACTGTTTACTATTGTCCTCTTTTTAGAGATGCTTTACAACAGAATTGATTTTTTTTTTTTTTTTTTTTTTTTTTGCATTAATGACACACTATTTTCCTATTTAACACTGTAAAGCCACTTTGAAACAATCTGTATTGTATTAAGTGCTAAAATAAATAAAGGTGACTTAACTTGACTAATCACAGCAAAAATGATCTAATCCTAAACTGTTAGTATTAGAAACACCATTCAGAAAAAAATGCAACAGTCTATTCTTTAAACACAGCATACTACTTTGTTTCTTTTTCTAACAAGGCAATCTATGCTGTGGTCTACTAAAAGCCTCAAAGGCATCAGGGCTAAAGTGGAGAGAATAAAGACACGTGTGTTTAGGAAGTTTTATTTGCCCACAGGCATCTTCCCATTATTTTCTCCTCTTCTTATCAATAGGAAAGCAGTGGAGACTTAAATCGCTTCTCCTATTGCCCTTTCACTGAAAATTAGAACCAAAAGCTGCACAATGTGGCACTGTATTTGGCATTGTTGTGTTGTGGTAAAAATAGCAACAGATAGTGCCAGTAGCTCACTGAGTGCAACTGTTTTACGTAATCAAAATAATTGTGCAATGTGGATTTTTAAAAATAATGTAAATCTTTCATAGGTTTTCTACTACATATTTTAGTAAGAGACATCATTTATGTTATATTAAGCTATACAAGTCTTAATGCCCAGGGTTCCCTTTAATGCACATCTGTACTCAAGATTGGGGAGTAACGGAATACATGTAACGGTGTTATGTAACCAGGATACAAAAACTCAGTTACTGTAATCCGCTACAGTTACAAAAAAAAAACAAAAAAACTAAGCAATTAGATTACAGTTACATTTTATAAAAGTGGGAATACAATCAGGATTACAGTAATGATCCGGGGTGGTGATGCACCCACAACACGAAGACTAATGCAATTGTTAATGCAGGAGAGAGAGAGAGATCGCATGCAAAGGTTTAAGCATGAATTACCTCTGTGACTCTTTCTGTCTCTCAAGTATTCGGTAGCAGCGTCTCTGCTATAGCGAAACTCTAAGTTCAGCTGCTTACAGAACCGTACCGTTATTACTCCGCTAGTGTGAAGTGACATGTAGCTTTTTAAGCTAAACTATTTTGCCGCTAATAACGCTAACAACACTTTTCTGTGCAGGTGTGTGTCCGTAGTACTGTATGTGTGTGCATCTGTATGGGAGCGAGAGCAGGAGAAAGACAGTATGTGCTTTCCGTACGTAATAAAACAGAATTATGAAAAACATGGATATAATTTGTTATTTGTATCCTATTGTTTAAAATATGCATTTTTGTTGTTGTTTTGGCTTTTGGCTATTTCCCTGTAAGGATTGGGATCTTTGATATATCTGAAACCATTTAGCGAGGTGAGATGTTTTAACTCCATGTGGAAGCAGAATGTCCGATGACCACATGAAGCAAGTCCCTTTCTTTCGTTACCATAGAATGGTTTGCCCAAAGTTTTAAATGATTGAACAGTTTGAATGCACAATTAGTCTTTAACTAGATATGGCAAATGCTGCCAACAGACTAACTGCAGTTCTTCACAGGATTAAACTTTGCAGTAATTTTGAATCAATATTTTAGCACTGTTTAATGTTAACATAATTCAGTGCATCTGTTTTTATTATATTTGTTTGAGAGAAAAAATGCAAATTTGTATTCTGTTTCTTTTTCTGTTATGGAAACATTTCTGTTGTGTTCTGGTTTTATATGAGCAGAACATTTAGTTACAGCCATAGTTATAACATGCCATTTTCTTAAATATTTTATACTGTATTTTGATTATATTGCTTTTACTATACATATATCAACATATGTGACCTTAAAGTAATCCAAAAGTAATCTGATTACATTAATATTGTGGTGCTTGGATTATGTTACTGAATACTGTAGCATCTGGACCAATCAGACACAGTTATTTGTTACATTTAACAAAGAATCTTCAAAACCAACAACCCCAGCTATATGCTGGAGTTTTGGAGACAACCCCCCAAAGCAACGAACACCCTGAAAGGGCTCCATTGCCAGGGTGACCATCTGATAAGAGGTTTTATTGCCCGCAGGAATGCACATCTGCCCATGCTACATTTGCCATCGGAAAGACACAATGCCCATAGGCTCTTTCCTATTCATTCACAGACAAACCTTTCTTTGACCTTCCTATCACACATAGCCCAGGTCATTGTGTACAGTATTACTGCATTGTATTTTAATTTTGTCTGTTGTATTTGTATTTGTCTTTCTACTGTTTTATGCATGTGTTCTGATAGAGGACTAGTAGTATTACCCACCTATGCCATGCTTGGACTTTTTGAGTTCGTTTTGATGATCTAAAAGATGGTGTAAATTAGATGTTGATACCTATGCAACATATTAGTGTTTTAAGAAACCTTACTAGTTTTTGCATCAACGCCCAATCGAATTACATATGCAAAATACCATGCTCACAGACAAAGAGTCGTAAACTTTCCCTCCAAAGGAGAAAGTTACCATTGGTTCGTGGACCTCCTGGAGGCGCAGCCTCCAGAGACCTTAAAGGCATCAAACGTTAGTCCGCCTTCCTCTCTTTCTTGACTCTCTTCACTCTCTTGACTCTCTTCACGCTCTTCTGCAAGATCTTCCGATTGCTGCCTGTGGAGGAACCCACAGGGAGCCTGAGCCGGCACAGGGCGTGCCCGGCGGGCCCGACAGGCCCCAACATCAGCTATGGCTCTCACCACAAAGAGCCAGACACTTTCACTCAACCCTGGAATTCATCCTCATGAAATGTCTTCGAACAGACATTTCTCTCTTCCGTGCTTTTAGCTTTCTTCACTTGTCTCACGTGAGTTCTTTCAGAACCTAAGAGGATGAGGAGGATGAGCTAGAACTCGTCGGAACTCTAAGCTGCGCCAGGCCTTGCGGCCTTGTCTTTCCATTCTCCAAAGACCACAGGACTTCAGCTGGGTCCCTCTCAGCTCTTGGTTCTTCTTCAATTGTCACATGGGAAGAAACTCCCAGTCACCATCGAGTCAGAACATCTTTGGAGTTCATCACTCTTCGGACCCGGAAGAACGTGATCGCGATTCCAAAACCACCACTGCTCCAAACCATCAAGACTTTCACCTGAGACTGCATTCAGACACTTGTTCATCGACCAAGGCAATGCAAGTATCGTACATTTAACTAAACAAAACAGAGGTTTAGTACAAGCTGTAGACAGCACTGATGGTTTCACTCAGGTGGTTAACTGACTCTTTTCATAGCTACATTCTCTGGTCTCTCTAACTTCAGTTCTCACTGACCCTTCCCCCATGTATGAATGATTTCATGTCTGTTTGTTTAGATTAGTTATGTGTTAGTCCTTCGTTAATAAACTCTTGTGCACAAATTACATGAGTTTTGATTCTGATTCTGCCTTGCAAATGAATGTCCCTTTACGATTCCGATTCGAGCTACATGCTCTAATGCAATAGTACTTTAAGAAAGTTATTTTCTGTGCCCAAGAAAATATCATTTCTTAGAGTTGATATAAAAATCATACTGAATGTTCGCTGGGCGAACAGATTAGTTGATGGAAAATTAGCTCTGCTACAGTTACTACTGGCAGCTGATATAAATAATTGTAATTAATCATAATTAATTGTAATTATTTATATACATTTCCCTTTGAGCTAAATCGCAACATTTAATGGTGGAGAACACGGCAGTCGTTTAAACATTATTTGCAAGCAGATTCAATATCAGACTTGTGTGTTTGTCTCATAAGTTTTATTAACGTCTTACACATGCAGCTTCTGATAACATCAGATAGACTACAGCTTGAATGTGCCCTACCACGAGCAGTAGAAACTTGTTCAATGCTACAACACATCTTTAAATCGTACAATAAGAAACTATGCTGACATTAGCGAAGAAATCCTAATTTCTGTTGTGAGCAGAGCGTAAGCCTTCTCTGATGAAGAAATCCCAAATTAGCAGCCCGTATAAATGGTACCAGAATGATTTTATCTAAATTTGGGAGAAGAAATCCCCACTTTTAGCTTTAAATGTGCGAGTCTTCTCTGATGAAGAAATTTCAGATTAGCAGCCCACATAAATGAATATATTCATCTAAATTTGGATGAAGAAATCCCCACTTTTAGTTCTAAATGTGCAAGTCTTCTCTGACGAAGAAGTCTCAGATTAGCAGCTCACATAAATGAATAAATTCATCTAAATTTGGGTGAACAAATCCCCACTTTTAGTTTAAATGTGCAAGTCTTCTCTGACAAAGAAACTTCAGATTAGCAGCCCACATAAATGAATAAATTCATCTGATTTTGGGTGAAGAAATCCCCACTTTAAATGCATAAATCTGGTTTTACAAGGAAATTTCAGATTAGTGGCATGAAATAATCTGCATGATGAAAAAAATCCCACTTGCATTGATATTAATACTGGGCGACAAGAAATCTTGCTACGGCATAGTTATTTTTTAAAGGTGATTTGAGCAATGTTCCTCGTTTCTCTGAATTAAGGCCTTCTTGTAACTATCGCATATCATTGTAATCATTAAGATTATGCAGTTGAATAGCGAATTAATGGTGAAATTCTAGCTCAGCTAACTAGTAATTTGCCATTGTCTGTGAAGTGAATGTGCTGTTTTGATTTGTGAATGAAGTTGTATGCGAAAAGTCATAACTGACTGCGCGCAAGTTTCCCATGCCTGTTTCACAGCAGCGCAAGTTCTGCTCAGCTTGTTCGTTGTTGTAAACATACATTGGTCTCTTAGCAACGTCTGACCCCGGAAGTTGAGAGCAGCCTCTTCCGGTTTGATCTGATAACAGCATACACATCACAGACCCCTGTGTAAACTGAGTAGAACTGAGTGTAGCCAAAGCTAACTCTTTAGCAGCCATACAGGCACATAAGCTAAGCCCTTTACCTCAACTATTAACTGTTAGCATCCGACTAACATTTAGATATGTGTGAGTGTAAAGTGTAACGTTCACGAACCTCCTCTCTCTCTCTCCCCTTTCTCTTGGTTTCTCCTTGGTTTCATCTCCTATTTGTGCTATCACCTTCTGTGTAGGCTCAGTTAGGTTGGCCCCTCCTCACACACTTGGGTTTTAACTGTGTTACCTTGACATTGACTTTATTCTACCTCGCTTGGATTTTATTTAATTTATTTACCTTTGTTTAGCTTGAATGTACCAATTCAGCTAAGTTGATTTTAATTAAATCACAAATTTATTAAAATCAATTTATTTACCTTTCCTTTTAGTCTCCTAAAGCTATTAGGATATTTTCATTTTTCTTTCACCTTATTTTAGTTTATCTGACCATCACTATCTTCCCTCTCGGTATAGGACCATAGCAGTTCAAGCAACTGTTGTCCCCTTAATGAACCGTACAGGTTATTAGTAGACTAATTCCCGTCTCTCATTACTCCTTAGCAGTCAGGCCTATTACATGAGGTACAGTCACTGTCACCAAGCCATAGGCCCTGAGAAGACTAGAAACACTTCCTAGTGATTCTGCTTGTTTACCTTGAGATGTTTGATGCGTCCCTGCTAGCTTAGCTAACAGTCTCCCTAGGTTTATGACCCTGCTGCAGCATTCCTTTGAACAAGGGACAACTGCGTAGTCATATCTCCTATCTTAAACTAAATAAGGAAAGCCCTTCTTTCTACCTCTGTCTCTTTCTGATTTTATTTGTTTATTTTATTTGATACCTTCATAGTGACATACCTGTGAACCATCAGTGTTTTGAGTAATTATTTGACTACAGGTAAAGCCTGGTCATTAGCTGACCCCTGCTCACAGCCCATCAAAGTTACTCAAACCCTCTCTTTGTGCTGACCCGCACAAAATCTTAGCACCCCCACCTCACTAGCTGCCCTCACCAGCTATTCACACCTTACACGGCCTAGAGAGCCGTTCCCTATACAGATAGCTAACACCTCTGTGCGTACTTGCATTTGCCGTCTGCCCTTCTCTTTCGTGTTCCCACAAGTGAACCAGCATGCCTCAGACATCCAGCCCTGCCACCCACCAGGAGCACCTGGAGACCCTGCAGAGCACTGTCATGGACATCCTTCAGCCTAAAGCAGCCAACGACCTGCAACGGCAGAGAAAGGAACAGCGGAACTGCAACACAAGTGGACACCTCACACTCAGCCTGGACAATCAGGAGCTGACCAGTGCCATCTTCTCATTGGCCCACACCCTCAAGGGCCTCAGACAGGAGGTAAATGAACTGAAACTGCAAGTCACAGAGTTCCAAAGGGAACTGACACCTGTTCAGCAACAGAAGGGACAGGACAGGTGCAAGAAACCTGACAGAATGGCACAACAGAAGGAAATCACCAGTCTTCAGGAGGCTCTAACAGCTGCCGGACACAAAGAGCAGCTTGAAAAGGCCATCAGACAAGATTTGGAAAGAGAACTGTTTCAAACAAAGTCGCTGTTAAGAACAGCATATGTAGAACTTAATGAGAGAGACACTAGAGCTAAGGCCTTAGAAGGCCATCTGAATGCAGCCAGAGCTGAAGTCCAAACCCTGACTCAGCAATTCTGCAACATTAAAGAGGAGCTTGACATGGTTCAGAGAGAACTGAAACAGTCTTATAGGCTGTGCATGGACTCAAGTAAAAGACACCCTGCTGCACGTCACACAGCCAGCAGTGCAAACCCCCGTACCCCTGTACACAGATACCAAGGGGGGGGGCCAAAGATCTCTGCTTGACACTTCTCAAGTCGGCTTCCAGGAAACCTCAGCAGCTGCAGAGAGAACAGAATTAATTCAGATGAACCCTGAAGTGACACATGAAGTGACACTCAAAGAACTCAATCGAATGGCGAGAAACATCCCTGCATTCACACCAGAACTTGCAGGAGACCATGACGTCCACGCCTACATGAGAGACATTGACTTTTTCCTTCAGTCTTGGAAATGTGTGAACCGCCAAGATAGACTTTATCTGCTCTGGATCACCTCTAGCCCAGAGGTGCGACGCTTCCTGGCTCGACAGCCAGGACACATTCAATCAGACTACCAGCAGCTAAGACAAGCCATCATTAAGGAATTCTCAGACCCAGAGTCTGAACACGGACTGATCGCTGCACTGGCCACCAAACAGGGCCGGTATGAAACTCCATACGCTTACTTCCACAGACTTCGACGAGCTTACTTCGGAGCTCGCAATGAACCCGGGATGGAGGAGGACACCAGCTTCAAAAGCCTCTTCCTCAGAAACCTGCATCCTATGGTGAGTCACCATTTAGGCATTCTAGCCTGCCCTCACTCAATGCCTATTCAACAACTGCGTGACCTGACACAGAAGGCCTTTAACAAGCACAAGGCCTCCACCAAAGGTGTTTGTAAGTCCCCACTGATTCTGAACTGCACAACCCAGAATTCAAAGCAGGCACCAGAAGGCACCCAGCATTGCCACAATGCCAGGCCCTTCTGCAGAAAGACCCTAGCTAACAGAGGATATAACCGTCGCCATGGCAACAGACCCAGGTTCCAGACCAACCACTGGGAGGAGCCATGGAAAGGGGCATCCTCAGTCTGCGAACACCACGGTATGTCCAACAGCAGTCAACCACATCCTCCTCCACACCCTTCACACAGGTGCTAAATGGAGGCTGCACAACGACAGCTCAACACACCCACTTTTGAGTTATAGGAGCTGCTGACACTAGCAAAAAGAGCTCCTTGAACAAAACTCCACTGAGAAGTACTGGAAAGGACGAACTTTGACTCCTTGTCAAACATAACACAGCATCAGACTCCTCCAGGGGAGGAGCATCCTGCAAAACCAGTCGACACCCCAGGAGCAGCCAGACAATGTTGGATAGAGCAACAGGCCCACATGCCTAACAGCCAAACCTCTACCAACACAACTCAGGCAAGCTTAAGTCAGTGCAAAGCAACACTGCCAACATCAGACTTTTAGTGACGTTCAAGCAGAACAGAGGGCTAACAACCACCTGCTGCCCTTCTGCCATCATCACTAGGTCAGTCTGAAACTCTCTTCACACTACCATCTCCATTACGATTCCCTGCGACCCTCGGAATCACCTGCCCTCTCACAAGTGAGAGTTCAACCAGTTGTTTCAAACAACACCTAAAGCAACCATTTGACCCAGGCCAAATCACCTCAGGATGACAGGTGACACTGCCACGACACCTGCTGCACAAGCTCAAGGACCTGCACCTTGCTACTGCCTACACCACCATAGCACACCACCTGACAGCACCCCAACCACTCCTAGTGGCACCAACAGCCAGAGAGCAACCGCTCTCTCCCAGCCATGAGTGACAGGTGCGTGTCTGATTGTTCGGCACCTCGGACATCGCTCACTGTTGTCTGTTGGACAGACAACAACGTTCGAAAGGGGGGAGATATGTAGCATCTGGACCAATCAGACACAGTTATTTGTTACATTTAACAAAGAATCTTCAAAACCAACAACCCCAGCTATATGCTGGAGTTTTGGAGACAACCCCCCAAAGCAACGAACACCCTGAAAGGGCTCCGTTGCCAGGGTGACCATCTGATAAGAGGTTTTATTGCCCGCAGGAATGCACATCTGCCCATGCTACATTTGCCATCGGAAAGACACAATGCCCATAGGCTCTTTCCTATTCATTCACAGACAAACCTTTCTTTGACCTTCCTATCACACATAGCCCAGGTCATTGTGTACAGTATTACTGCATTGTATTTTAATTTTGTCTGTTGTATTTGTATTTGTCTTTCTACTGTTTTATGCATGTGTTCTGATAGATGACTAGTAGTATTACCCACCTATGCCATGCTTGGACTTTTTGAGTTCGTGTTTTGATGATCTAAAAGATGGTGTAAATTAGATGTTGATACCTATGCAACATATTAGTGTTTTAAGAAACCTTACTAGTTTTTGCATCAACGCCCAATCGAATTACATATGCAAAATACCATGCTCACAGACAAAGAGTCGTAAACTTTCCCTCCAAAGGAGAAAGTTACCATTGGTTCGTGGACCTCCTGGAGGCGCAGCCTCCAGAGACCTTAAAGGCATCAAACGTTAGTCCGCCTTCCTCTCTTTCCTGAATCTCTTCACTCTCTTCACTCTCTTCACGCTCTTCTGCAAGATCTTCCGATTGCTGCCTGTGGAGGAACCCACAGGGAGCCTGAGCCGGCACAGGGCGTGCCCGGCGGGCCCGACAGGCCCCAACATCAGCTATGGCTCTCACCACAAAGAGCCAGACACTTTCACTCAACCCTGGAATTCATCCTCATGAAATGTCTTCGAACAGACATTTCTCTCTTCCGTGCTTTTAGCTTTCTTCACTTGTCTCACGTGAGTTCTTTCAGAACCTAAGAGGATGAGGAGGATGAGCTAGAACTCGTCGGAACTCTAAGCTGCGCCAGGCCTTGCGGCCTTGTCTTTCCATTCTCCAAAGACCACAGGACTTCAGCTGGGTCCCTCTCAGCTCTTGGTTCTTCTTCAATTGTCACATGGGAAGAAACTCCCAGTCACCATCGAGTCAGAACATCTTTGGAGTTCATCACTCTTCGGACCCGGAAGAACGTGATCGCGATTCCAAAACCACCACTGCTCCAAACCATCAAGACTTTCACCTGAGACTGCATTCAGACACTTGTTCATCGACCAAGGCAATGCAAGTATCGTACATTTAACTAAACAAAACAGAGGTTTAGTACAAGCTGTAGACAGCACTGATGGTTTCACTCAGGTGGTTAACTGACTCTTTTCATAGCTACATTCTCTGGTCTCTCTAACTTCAGTTCTCACTGACCCTTCCCCCATGTATGAATGATTTCATGTCTGTTTGTTTAGGTTAGTTATGTGTTAGTCCTTCGTTAATAAACTCTTGTGCACAAATTACATGAGTTTTGATTCTGATTCTGCCTTGCAAATGAATGTCCCTTTACGATTCCGATTTGAGCTACATGCTCTAATGCAATAGTACTTTAAGAAAGTTATTTTCTGTGCCCAAGAAAATATCATTTCTTAGAGTTGATATAAAAATCATACTGAATGTTCGCTGGGCGAACAGATTAGTTGATGGAAAATTAGTTCTGCTACAGTTACTACTGGCAGCTGATATAAATAATTGTAATTAATCATAATTAATTGTAATTATTTATATACATTTCCCTTTGAGCTAAATCGCAACAATACTTTTTTCATCAAGCAATTTGTAACTGTAACAGAATACATTTTAAAAGTAATCCTCCCAAGCCTGTCTGTACTGACATGCAGTTTTGACCTATCCATTGCTATGGTTATCACAATGTCATTTTGAAAGTGTCCCACATGAAAAACAAACTCTGAATGGATTATATGTAACCAAGAAAGCGCACAGAGTGCTCCCTTTATAATCACTAATAAGCTGTTAAGGCCGGGACAAACTAAGCTGACTTCAAAGAACTAGCGCCTTGCGTCAGCAACGTCTGCACAAAAAGCTGTTCTTGAACACACCGCACAGACTACAGCTGACTGCAAACTAACAGTGTGCATTCTGAGCCTGTGTGAGAACATTTATCTGTCTATATTAGCAGCTTTTAATAGTATATATTCGTCATTCAAAAGGAGAAACTGAAACAAAGATATACGAGATAAACACAGATATACGAAACGTAAACAAAGCAGCGCTTGCTTACCATTTTAAACATCAGTTATGTTTAAAACTTAATTCATTTTAAGTGGCTCATGTTGTTATGATAATATTCACATATTGGAATGCTTGGGTAGATCACGTAACATGAGAACAGCCTTCTGTCTGTGCAGACTTCATTTACTTACTTTTTCCTTCACTTTCGCTTTAATTCTTTAGACTGACTTGTTGGTGAAACTAGGCATCTAATCAGAGTTCTCACTTTCCCCAGCAGTCCCGATGCGGGAAACTCCCACAGATGTGAGCCCGATGAGAGCTGATGTTTGGAACACACCAAACAAACTGGCCCGACAGATGCTGCCCGACGGCCCGAAGACCGTTGGCTTGGTGTGTCCCAGCCTTTACGCATTTCAGTTTATCAAAATCTCACACAGTTCCATCATAATAAATGAATCTCACTACACTGCACAATGAATTGATTATTTGCATCATGTCTACACTTTGCTTGTTATAGTGAGAGCATTCAGAGCTTTCAAAAGTCAGCACTGAACAAAACTTCAATGTTTTGAGCGGATTCTGATTACCATAAACACCACTGATTGGCCACTGCATTCAAGAAATCAACATATAGATCTGTGATTGGCTACATTGCTCAATGCTGCAAAAACATATTGTAAATAAAAACCCTTGAGTTTTACAATTATATGGGGTAAGTGTTTGGCATTACAGCTGTGGTAATAAAGACGCCTGACATTTTACAAATTAATGTCCTTTATTGACAAGAGCTACCTATGTCGAGAGAGAGTTTCTGGTTGTCAATAAAGAATATGGAACATATTCTGAATATGGAAGTTTTAATCACAGGTTAGAATCCCTGATTTGTTAATCTGTGTTTAAAATTAAGTGGTGCAACACAACTCAATTTAAAATAAAACCCAGTTAAACAAATCCTTAATTAGCTCTAAACTTTGCTTAATTCAGTCCTTGTTGGTACAACCCACCCTTGGTTGATTGACCCAAACCTTTCATACTCGCAGTCATCTGTTACAAAAACTTGCTGTGAGTAAGCTCAGACTACTTACCCTGAACGTTACATCAGTTTTTAGAATCGAAAGTTGAGGTTACCCGTTTGCTTTATCTACAAGCAGTCACACTTTAGTTTGGGGACCATTTCTCACTATATACTAACAAATAACTATGACTTTTGCTATAATAAATTTCTAATTTGCTGCTTATTAATACTTAGTAAGGTTGTTGTGAAGTTTAGGCATGGTCAGGATTAAGGGCTCTAATAAGGCATTAATATGTGCTTTATAAGTACTAATAAACAGCCGATATGCTAGCAATATGCATGCTAATCAGCAACTAGTTAATAGAGAAAATTCATCCCAAAGCTACAGTGTTACCCCGTAAACTTATCCGTGTTTCGCATAATCGCTTTCTGGAATACCTCCAAGTTGCTGCTAGAAATGCTGCCAGTCTGAAAGCACAGTAATTGTGCTGCTTCCGCTATGCCTGTGATATATTGCAGTACATTTTGTATTGTGACATTTGTATTGAGCCTATGTATCCTGATTGTATTAAAGCAAACAATATCTATCCACAATATATACAGTATCTCACAAAAGTGAGTACACCCCTCACATTTCAGCAATCATTTTAGTATATCTTCTCAAGGGACAATACTATAGAAATGAAACTTGGATATACTTTAGAGTAGTCAATGTGCAGCTTGTATAGCAGTGTATATTTACTGTCCCCTGAAAATAACTCGACATACAGCGATTATTGTCAAAATAGCTGGCAACAAAAGTGAGTACACCCTAAATGATAACAGCACTATGTCATTTAACCATGCAAAGCCACATGTCCTATTCATCATGTTCATGTTTTTGTCTGCTTGACAGGACCATACAAAGTTGTGTATCTTATATTAGAGCAGTTGAAATTCGGTGCTTTGAGTTCAATTCTCTCATACTGACCACTGGATGTTCAACAAGGCACCTCATGGCAAAGAACTCTCTGAAGATTTGAGAATTAGAATCGTTGCTCTCCACAAAGATGGCCTAGGCTATAAGAGGTTCAGTAACAACCTGAAACTGAGTTACAGTATTTTGGCCAGGGTAATACAGAGGTTTTTCAAGATGGGTTCCATTCGGAAAAGGTCTCGCAAGGGTGGATCAATGAAGTTGAGTGCTCATTCTGGGCATCAGGTGCAGAACCTGGCTTCAAAAAACAGATGCATGAGTGCTGCCAGCATTGCTTTAGAGGTTGCAGAAGTAGAAGGTCTGCTTGTCAGTGTTCAGACCATACGCTGCACACTGCAACAAGTCGGTTTGCATTGGCGTCATCCGAGAAGGAAGCCTCTTCTGAAGCTGGCTTGCAAGAAAGCCTGCAAACAGTTTGCTGAAGACAACCTGTTCAAGAGCATGAATTACTGTAACCATGTCCTATGGTCTGATGAGACTAAGATAAACTTTTTTGGCTCAGATGGTGTCCAGCATGTGTGGTGATGCCCTGGTGAGGAGTACCAAGAAAATTGTGTCTCTCCTACAGTCAAGCATGGTGGTGGTAGCATCATGTTCTGGGGCTGCATGAGTGCTGCTGGTACTGGGGAGCTGCTGTTCATTGAGGGAAACATGGATTCCATTATGCACTGTACATTTCTGAAGCAGAACATGATGCCTTCCCTTCAGAAACTGGGCCGAACGGCAGTTTTACAACATGATAATGACCCCAAACACACCACCAATATGACAATTGCCTTGCTGAGGAAGGTGCAGGTGAAGGTGATCTGACCTGAACCCTATTGAGCACCTATGGGGCATCCTCAAGTGGAAGGTGGAGAAGCACCATGTGTCTAACATCCAGCAGCTCCATGATGTCATTATAGAGGATTTGAAGAGGATCCCAGCAACAACCTGTGCAGCTCTGGTGAATTCCATGCCCAGAATGATTAAGGCAGTGCTAGACAACAATGGCGCTAACACAAAATATTGACACTTTGGACAAAGTTTTGACAAGTTCACTTGGCGTACTCACTTTTGTTGCCAGCTGTTTTGACAATAATGGCTGTATGTTGAGTTATTTTTAGGGGACAGTGAATATACACTGCTAAACAAGTTTCATTTCTATAGTATTGTCCCTTGAGAAAATATACTAAAATGATTGCTGAAATGTGAGGGGTGTACTCACTTTTGTGAGATACTGTATACCCTACATTTATCTATTTATTTAATAAAAAAATAAAAATTTGTTATATATATTTGCTTTTTTTCCCCCCATGCTGGCAATTTTCCAAATTCCATATTGATTTCATATACTGCTGCTTGCTTTCACTTGTTTGCCACAAAGGAGTCTAGGCATGTGCATTTTGGAAACCACAGATTCTTGATTTGATTTTATTTTTTATTTTTTTTCTACCAAAAATGCATGGCACCAGAGAAGAAACAGTATGAAATTTCATAGCGTGATTATAGTGACCAAAATGATCACCATTATCAATATTATCACACTATTGTTAAAATGTGCTGGGAATGTTAAAAAATTACTCACACTAAATGTTGAAAATCAACAAACAGAAAAAATGAAATTAGCAGCACTATGCACGTTTTGTTTGCATAAACATTAAAATAATAACATTAAAAATGACAGCTGGATTTTAAACACAATTATTGGTTGGTGTGACGCGGTTAAGGAGGAATCTAGAGGCGTGGGATCCATAAGCAACAGTTTTATTAAATCGGACAACTTAAACAGGCGAGGGTAAACAACAACAGACTGGTGTGGTGAAGGTGTTTCCAAAGGCGTGGTAATAGTCCGTGCAAAGGGTCGGGGCCGGCAGCGATCAAAGACAATAATCCGTGGGAAAAGCGAGGGTAGTACTAAGGCAGGCAGCAAGGGTTCACACACAACAGTAACAGTCCGGTTGGCAACGAAAAGGCAGTCCGATAGAAAAACGCTCAGGATTGAGGGCATAACCAACAAAACTTCGCGAAGAACGCGCCCGAGCGGCACGCTCAAATGGCCGCCGGGGAGGAAGTGACCCGGGTGACCCGGCACCGGAAGTGCCGAGCCCAGGTACGGGATTGTGGGTAATGAAGTCAAAACTCCGGTGAGGGTTCCCGCTGGCGCGGGACAGAGGGAGCCACAGAGACCACACTCGTGACAGTTGGTTTACATGTTATCTACTAACATGAGCTACACATGCACAAATAGTGTTTTGTCAAAAAAAAGTTTAAAAAAATGATTAACCTCATATTTTAGCCTTTAAACGGGTGGTTGACTGGGTTTTTTCTAGGCTTGATTGTGTTTATTGGGTGCAGTTGTGTTAATGCTTCATTTAAAAAAAAAAAACAATTTTTCACATAATTTACCTTTATTCTACACCACTCTGTCCCTTCTCTGATAAACGATTGGATGATTTCCGGGTTTTGTGAAGCCTCTCCCTCTGAAATACGCAATGGGCTTAGTGTTGTGATTCGCTAAACTGCTAGAGAGCGGTCATAAACGTCACGCCCCTCACATGCGATCCGATTGTATTGTAAACAATGGTGTCATCAATATTGCAGAATACATTGCGTTGTAGCAGTTTTGTAAAGTAATTTTTTTAAAGTAAAGTAAAAGTTTTGTAAATGTTTATTTTGTAACAGTAGGAAGTGTTGCAACTTTGCAGATACTGTTTATGCTCAGACAGTAACATTACACACTAACTAAAGTTAAAGTGAAATCACAATCAACCTGTCACAACTACGTGTGAAGGATAAGCACAAAGATGAAGGTCAATGAAATCAAAAGTCTTTATCCAAATGGGTAAATCCACAAGCAGGGCAGGAACACACGTACACAGAGAAGACTAGATGACAAACACTAAAATGGAAACCAACTTATAAAGACAGGTGATTACAATGATCTTAAGACACAGGTAATACAAGGTTAACTAATAATGACATAATGAGGGCAGGAACAGGAAAACCATACATAGGCACATGAGGGAAAAGCCAATACAAGTAGTCCAGGGGTATGACAGTTCTCCCCCCTCCCTGAAGGCGCGACCTTGCGGCGTAGAAAAAAAAAAAAAATGGAGGGGACTTAGGAGGTGGACAAAGGAGTGGACGTGAAATGGAAACAAGAAGTCAGTGCAGGAGGAGGCTCTGGAGGAGGACAGACTCTCGGGAGGAGGACAACAGACAAAGTCCATGGTGGTGATGACAGAGGAAGGAGCCAGGGTGGAGACAGAAGGGACCTGGAGCAGGAGGAGCCAGGCGAGACCCAGGCCACAACCATGATGACGACCCACGGCGGAGCCGACGGAGGGAGGAGCCATGGTGGAGGAAGGGCTGACGACTCCAAGGGGCCGACCGACCCTGAGTGGAGGTGGAGAAGGAGAGCCGACATGTCCAGGCAACACAGTGGATACGGAAGGCCAAGGCGGAGTCCAAGGCTCAGGCATAGATCCGGAGGTCCGCGGCGGAGCCCAACGGAGCCGGTGGGATGGAGCAGCAAGGCACAGCCGGAGGAATGGAGTCCTGTAACGATTGTGGGACGACGACCGACCAAGGCGGAGCCAGTGGGACGAGGGAGCCCGGTGGATCTGGCGGGCCAACGGCCGACGGTGGAGACGAGGGAGCCAGGAGCCAGGGCGGAGCTGCTGGGTCAGAGGGCCAAGGTGGAGTCCAGGACTCGGAGGCGGAGACGAGGGATCCTCCAGCCATGACGCAGATGCAAACCAGTGGGGCTGTCAACAGACAGAGGTGGCGTGGCTGAGGCAGGGTGAGTGGATGAGGCAAGAGAGGGAGGGAGGGTGGAAATCCAGGCAGGCAGACAGGTCAGGGCAGACAGAGGGTTCAGGATCAACGGATAATTCTGATGATGGTGGGATAAGAGGGGGCATGTCTGCATATATATCCTCAAAGTTTATCAGGTTCATTAGTCCCAATTCAGTATTTGCTCACCCTCAGTGGAGGTGCAGTGGCCGGGGCCTTCCTCTGCATCCTCATGCTCCACTGTGAATTCCTCCCTCACGAACGATAAAGCCGGCTCTCACACCTTGTCGGATGTGACGGGCTCTGACTCCAGAGTGATCCTCAGCTCTGTTGCTCCACTTGCCGATGTCTCGGTCGCTCTGGGTTTGGGCTCTCCATCCGCGGTGGACTCGAGCACATGCTCCACCATGTGGGGCGATGGTTGGCTGGGCTCTGGGTCTTGAGTGGGGCTGGTGTTGTCGCTGGCGATCTCACCGATGGACAGACTCGGGTTCTCGCTCTTCACTGTTGGCCGGTACTCCGAGCAAAAGATGAAAAACGCAGATGGCGGGCGTTTGGGTCTTCCATAACTGAAAATAAAAACTGACAAAAACACTAAACAAAAAACGTGGGGTAGCACACCGCTTATGTTTTTTAATGGTCCGGCCTTCTGTCACAACTATGTATGCAGGATAAGCACAAAGACGAAGGTCAATGAAATCAAAAGTCTTTAATATACTCCAAAGGGGTAAATCCACAAGCAGGGCAGGAACACACATACACATAGATGAGACCAGAGGACAAACACTGAACTGAATCCAACTTATAAAGACAGGTGATTATAATGAACTTAATTAAGACACAGGTGATACAAGGTTAACTAATAATGACATAATGAGGGCAGGAACAGGAAAACCACATGAGGGAAAAACCAATACAAATAGTCCAGGGGTGTGACACAACCACCCCTTTAAATAATTTTTACCAAAAGGTGAAAAGTGAAATTGATAAATGTTAGGCACTTTATCTGCTCCTAGGCTACTTCATCATCTGAAGTGTTGAGATTATTTAATGCACATGTAAACATAGCAATGCCACAATAATAAATACGACTTTATTAGACATTACATAAAGTGAAGATAAAGAGCAAATGCCATCAAAACTTTTTTGGAGACAGTGGATTCCCTCTTATGCATTTACAGAATTCATTCATACATACATTCTTTCATATCATTTCTGTTATGTTTTCATACAAAACAAAACGTATGGTGCATATTGCATCTGCATGAGAAGACTGTTACTAATTTTGCTTAATGCTGAGCAGTATTTACAGCAAGTTTTTCAAATCGCAATAATTAAATACTGTTTTAATGATAAATATGAAATGGTACTACTGATAATTGGGACTTTATTTATTTATTTACTTACATTCAAGTTCAATTTAGTGTTGCCCGCTTTTTAGTGTTTTAGGCGCTATCAATGGCTGGGCCTGTCCTGCATACAAGGTAACATTTAAGTATAGCGAACAAATCTTAACTAGTTACTTATTAGCATATTGTCTGTATATTAGTACTTATAATGCACCTATTCTGCATGACCATGTTCTACATCCCTAATCCTACCCAGTACCTGAACTTAACAACTACCTTACTACCTACTAATAAGCAGCAAATTATGAGTTTATTAAGGCAAAAGCCGTAGTTAATGGTTTGTTAATAGTGAGAACTGAACCATACAACTGCAACAGTGAATTGACTTCTTTTTAATTCATTGGAACATATTGTCAAACAACATTTAATAAGAAATTAAAAACTGTTTATAACAAGTTGACACCACTACCACACTGTTCTCAGATAACCTCACAATAACCATACATTTATAAAATATATAATGTATAAAGTGACTTTTAATATTGTGTACTCTTTATGAGATTAACCCAGGCTAAAATCCGTCTTTTTGAATTTCTTTTCATTTGAATTCTGCTTCCTTAAATTTAACTTTGAAAATGCAAATATGTAAATACAATACAATACAATCTGAATTGCACACAACCATGGTGTGTACACCAACCCAAAGCATGTTAGTATCTGTAAAGGCATTGCATTTATGCATTTCATACAGACTCTGTAAATTTATTCTTTGTGGCTGTTTGAAGCATATTTCCAAATTAGAATTTTGTAACTAGTCCCCAACACTTCAAGTGTTAAGTGTGTTTTAGAGTTAGGTTTTCCAAACAGAAAATAAATGTTGGTTAGTGTAGTCTGTGCCACTTTCAGCTATACAGCGAACCTTCGCTGCCCCCTGCTGCTCATAACACACATTCTGAACTTAAGTTCCAACAAGCGGTGTCATTTTGCTTCAACATTCTTAAAAATAACCCATTCATTCCTGTCAGGCTGATGTATTTACATATTCACGTTATCTTTCAGAACATGTTTAAACCAGATAAAATATGTCACGGATATGTCACAGACTGCCCTAAGCTTTGCATGCAGTATTAAGAAGTTACATTCACCCAATGACAATACTCTACAGTGTCAAAGCAGAAATGGAAATGTTTTCTCCTTGTGGTCTCTGTGGAATGCTGTTCTTACCTCTAAGACAGGCTTGGCATTGTTGCACACGGAGAGAATATGGGTGATGCCATTGCGGGACAGACCATCTCTGTTCTCCGAGTCTGTGTACAGAAACATTGAATGACAAACTTGTGCACCCACTGACCGGTTATTTAATAAGGTGCTTCAGGTCAAGTCACCTTTACAGTATTAGCTTTACAGTATTAAACAGTAAGGTAACACAATAAGTTATGTAAATATCAAACATATGACAAATGTAAATTCTTCAGTAAGCAGCTGTGGCAAGACAATAGTGTTATTATTCAGCTCCATTCAGTTAAATATTGATTCAGTTCAATAACTGTTTACATTTCATTTATTATAAAACAACATTATGCAATATTATTTATTATAAAATAACTTCAGCTATAAGCAGCTCTGCTAAAGACAGTAGTGTTGTCATTCAACTTGAGTTCAATGTTGATTCAGTGGCAAGAAACCCAAACTCCATCTGGTGACAGAAATAGAGGGGTAAAAAATAACTTTGGGAAAAAACAGACTCAGTTGGGGACCAGTTCTCTCTGAATACTGCTGAACACTGACAGACATTCAGTCAGTGCGCGGGAGCAAATATCAACAAAAATACTTACATGCAGTTAACAGTTGAACATGATGCTATCAACGCCAAAGTCAGGGGTTTAATCCCCAGGGAATACATGAACTGATAAAATGTATACAGGACCTGAAAGAGTTCTGGGTGGTTGGTCTCTCTTTTTTATTTATAACAGATAATACAGATATATAATAGCTACTTTTAAAATCACCAGATTATGTACAATTTGCAAAAATTCAAGTAATGAAATTACTTAAAATAATGAGCCATACTCTATGCCCATTGAGCACTTTACTTCCATGTCCGAATTAATCTGTTGAATTGACAGCTGTTAGCATGAGTGCAGAATATTTCAGGACATATTCCCCACATTGAATTAATAAAACACATATTCATCCACCACAGATTCTCACAGGACAAGTGTGTTCACGTCGTGGTTTTTCGTGAGCCAGTGTGTATGTATATATCTTTAAAATTCAAAGAGACAAGATAATGTTTATGTAATCTAAATGTGACCTGATGTTTCCATGACAGTTCATTACTCACACATGCTCATACTTGCACTATATCCACCATTCAGAATCACAATAAGCTCAATTTTAGCTGCTGACCAAAACATATTCAAATTACAGTTATATAATGATTTAGGGCTTAAAGTGTACATGCTGAGATTTAATTTAAAGGTATTCTCATCAAAATTGGAGGAAAGGTTAAGAAATTACAGTTCTTTAATAGTTCTTTAATATGTACCTTATGTAACTTTAATATGTACTCTTCAATATGTTTGGTACTGAAATTTGAAGGCTGAAATTAGAAGCAACCTGTATCAGAATGACGGGAAAAAAAAGTATGGAAGAGGCTCGGAAGAGCTCATTTTGTTTATGATTATATTTATGTCCAATTACTTTTAATCCCCTACAAATGGTTGTAGTTCCTCGGGTGGGTCGTGTAATAAAAAAATGCATTCTGATTATTTGCGGGTGGTTCACGGGGTGGATGAGATAAATCAATAATGACGCAAATATTAACTACATTTTAAAAAAAATATAAACCTGTTTTAAATACTTTTTTCATCAGGCAAACGATTTCATTTGTGTGTGTGTCTGTGTGTGTGTTCACCTGTTCGAGAAGTTACAGTGACAGAAAAGGTGACATTCCAGATAAAGTCTGAAGGGAGTTACGCCTATGTTAATGCTATTGAGTAGGGTAATATGCAGTGGTGTAGTGTAATACCTGCGTATAGCCATTTCTTTATCAGTCGGTTTTGCATATACCCACTTCTAAATCCCCTCTGATGCGCATCATTCAGTAGTGTCCTGAATTACCCAAGATCATGACAGGCCACAATTTCTAGTTCAGTCGAATGTGAATAAATGCAAACATTCACTCAAAACACCCAGTAAAGATGGTAACGACCATGGCGCCAGCTTCCTTTGAAAGTTTGATGATTGCGCCCGATGCGCACCAGATTTGCTGCCTGTTCATATGCGAGAGCATGTCAAGGGAGGCACGCCCAGTAGTAAAATAATAATGATTACTGATTACTAATTTGAATCAGTATATTATAATGAAAACAATACCTTAAAAATGAAAAGATTTAGATTTTTACTATCAGAAATTTCTTAAACTGGGTGAACCCCTGTAAACTTTTGTCCAAGGATCCAGTAGGCTTCAAACACCCAACCGATTTCATCAGAGTGGATTTGGCTTAAAAGCACGTGTGATTAAGCTTATATAAGTGTGCAGCGATCAGCTGAATCAATCTGCTGTTAAAAATGAACCATCCATTCATCATATCATCATGCAAAACTATATTATAATTATAATAACTGTAAACCAGATGAGTAAAGTTTGAGAACAAACTTTAAGTTGGCTTGAGAAAGCCTAGCCTGAAAGTTTGAAGCAGTTGTAAAAGTATGAAAGCAGCTAGGATGATTTAACACATTGCTTACATGATTTAACATGTTGTTAACATGTTTTAGCATGATTAGCTTGTTGCTTGTATTTTTATAGGCTGATTACAATGTTGTTAGCATAATTTGTTACTAGCATGTTTCTAGCCTGATTAGCATGTTGATAGCATGTTTCGCGCATGATTAGCATGTTACCAGCATGTTTCTAACATGGCTAACATGTTACTAGCATGTTGTTAACATGATTGTCATGTTGCTAGCATGTTTCTAACATGATTAGCATGTTAGTAGCATGTTGTTAACACGATTAACATGTTACTAGCATGTTGCTAGCATGATTAGCATTGTGTTAGCATGCTTCTAACATGATTAGCATGTTACTAGCATGTTGTTAGCACGGTTAGCATGTTACTAGCATGTTGTTAACATGTTTCTAACATTATTAGCATACCGCTAGCATGATTAGCTTGTTATTAACATGTTGTTACCATGTTTCCAGTATGATTAGCATGTAACTAGCACATTGCTAACATGATTACCAAGCTACTAGCATGTTGTTAGCATGATTAGCATGTTACTAGCACATTGTTAGAATTTTTCTATCATGATTAGCATGTTACTAACATTTTGCTAGCATGATTAGCATGTTACTAACATGTTAGCATGATTAGCATGATACTAGCACATTGCTAGGATTTTTCTATCATGATTAGCATGTTAATAGCATGTTGCTAACATGATTAGCAAGTTACTAGCATCTTGCTAGCATTATTAGCATGTTACTAGCACATTGTTAGAATTTTTCTATCATGATTAGCATGTTACTAACATTTTGCTAGCATGATTACCAAGTTACTAGCATGTTGTTAGCATGATTAGCATGTTAATAGCATGTTGCTAGCATGATTAGCATGTCACTAGCATGTTGTTAGCCTGTTTCTAACATGATTAGCATGCTGTTAGCATGATTAGCAAGTTACCCGCATTTTGCTAGCATGATTACCATGTTACTAGCATGTTGTTAGCATGTTTCTAGTATGATTAGCATGTAACTAGCACGTTGCTAGCATGATTACCAAGTTACTAGCATGTTGTTAGCATGATTACCATGTTACTAACATGTTGTTAGCATGTTTCTAGTATGATTATCATGTAACTGGCACGTTGCTAGCATGATTACCAAGTTACTAGCATTTTGTTAGCATGATTAGCATGTTACTAGCACGTTGCTGACATTTTTCTAACATGAATTACCATGTTACTAACATGTTGTTGACATGTTTCTAGAATGATTATCATGTTACTAACATGTTGCTAACATGATTATCAAGTTACTAGCATGTTGTTAGCATGATTAGCATAATAATAACATGTTGTTAACATGATTATCAAGTTACTAGTATGTTTTAGCATGATTAGCATGTTACTAGCATGTTGTTAGCATGATTAACAAGTTACTAGCATGTTGTTAACATGATCAGCATGTTACTAGCACATTGCTAGCATGTTTCTATCATGATTAGCAAGTTACTAGCATGATTAGCATGTTGTTAACATGATTAACAAGTTACTAGTAAGTTTGTAGCATGATTAGCATGTTACTAGCATGTTGCTAGCATGATATAGATAGCTAGATAGATTAGAAATATTAGAGTGGAAGCATAAATGAGTCTAAATTGATTAGAAATAGTACTTAGAAGGGAAGCTTGATTTAGTCTCAAGGCTGGGAGTTCAGATTTAAATTTTGTCAGTTGGAGTTTAAAGAGTGTTGGCTCATTTGAACATTCCGTCAATGTAAGTCCATGGGATTTTTGGTGGTTTTGATAGTCTGGTTTATGAAAACTGTAAGCCAGATCAGTCTGAAAAGACCGCACACCGAGTCAGACCAGTCTGAAGGTCTGGGCTGAGTTTGGTGGTTCTAGCTTGAAAGCTCTAGGAGGAGATAGATACCAAAATTTGGCTCAGAAGAAGAATAATAACTAGATAAAAAAGTTTGTCAAGACAAACTTTAAGTTGGCTTGAGAAAGCCGGACCAGAAAGTTTTAAAAAGTTTAAAAAGCTTAAAAAGTTTGAGAAGTTTGAAAAGTTTGAAAAGTTTAAGAAGTTTACAAAGTTTTAAAAAGTTTTAAGTTTGGATGGTTTTCAGTCTGAAATAGTTTGAAGTTTTAAAGTTTGAATTCAGTCTGTCAGATAGATAGATAGATAGATAGATAGATAGATAGATAGATAGATAATTAACATGTTGTTAGTATGATTCTAACATTATTAGCAAGTTACTAGCATGTTAGCATTTTTTAACATGACTAGCAAGTTGTTAGCATGTTTCTAGCATGACTAACAAGTTGCTAGCATGACTGTAGCATGATTAGCATGTTATTAGCATGTTATTCACATGATTAGCAAGTTATTAGCATGTTACTAACATGATTAACATGTTGCTAGCATGATCAGCAAGTTACTAGCATGTTACTAGCATGATTAACAAGTTACTAGCATGTTGCTAGCATGATTGTACCATGATTAACATGTCATTAGCAAGTTACTGGCATGTTGCTAGCATGATTAACAAGTTGCTAGCATGTTATTGCATGATTAGCAAGTTACTAGCATGTGGTTAGCATGATTAGCAAGTTGTTAGCATGTTATTAGCATGCAATTAGCATGTTACATGCATTTTACTACCATGATTAACAAGTTACTAGCATGTTGCTAGCATGATTCTAGCATGATTAGCATGTCATTAGCTTGTTACTAGCATGATTAGTAAGTTATTAGCATGTTACTAGCATGATTAGTAGTTATTAGCATATTTCTAACATGATTAGCAAGTTGTTAACATGTTTCTGGCATGATTAGCATGTTGCTAGCATGATTAGCAAGATGTTAGCATATTATTAACATGTCATTAGCATGTTACTAACATAATTAACACGTTACTAGCATGTTACTAGCATGATTAACAAGTTACTAGCATGTTACTAGCATGATTAGCAAGTTACTAGCATGTTTCTAACATGCTTAACAAGTTGTTAGCATGTTGCTAGCATGTTTCTGGCATGATTAGCATGTTGTTAACATGTTTCTAGCATTATTAGCATGTTGTTAGCATGATTAGCAAGATGTTAGCATGTCATTAGCATGTTACTAGCATAATTAGCAAGTTACTAGCATGTTTCTAACATGATTAGCATGTTGTTAGCATGTTGCTAGCATGTTTCTGGCATGATTAGCAAGTTGCTAGCATGTTTCTGGTATGATTAGCAAGTTGCTTGCATGTTTCTAACATGATTAACAAGTTGTTAGCATGTTTCTGGCATGATTAGCATGTTGCTAGCATGTTTCTGGCATAATAAGCAAGTTGCTAGCATGTTTCTAGCATGATTAACAGTTTGCTAGCATGTTTCTAACATGATTAGCAAGCTGTTAGCATGTTGCTAGCATGTTTCTGGCATGATTAACAAAGGTGCTTTTATGTTTCTAGCATAATTAGCATGTCGCTAGCATGTTTCTAGCATGATTAGCAAGTTGCTAGCATGTTTCTAGCATGATTAGCAAAGTTGCTAGCACGTTTCTAGCATGATTACCATGTCGCTAGCATGTTTCTGGCATGATTAGCAAAGTTGCTAGTATGATTTAGCTAGATAGATTAGAAATATTAGAGTGGAAGCTTGAGTCTAAATGGATTAGAAATAGTACATAGAAGTGAAGCTTGATTGAGACTCAAGGGATTCTGGGAGTTTAGATTTGAATTTTGTCAGTTGGAGTTTGAAGAGTGTTGGCTCATTTGAACATTCCGTCAATGTAAGTCTATGGGTCTATGGGTAGCAAACCGTAAGCCGGATCAGTTAGAAAAGATATAGCACACCGAGTCAGACCAGTCTGAAGGTCTGGACCGAGTTTGGTGGTTCTAGCTTGAAAGCTCTAGGAGGAAATAGATACCGAAATTTGGCTCAGAAGAAAAAGAAGAAGAAGAATCTTAAATAGTAGATCAGTAAGTTGGCTTTCTCAAGCCAACTTAATAACTGAAAGTTTAAATAGCATATCAGTAAGTTGGCTTTCTCAAGCCAACTTAACTAGATAAAAAAGTTTGTCGAGACAAACTTCAAGTTGGCTTGTTGCAAGTTATGCAAGTTACTAGCATGTTACTAGCATGATTAGCAAGTTGTTAGCATGTTGCTAGCATGTTTCTAGCATGATTATCAAGTTGCTAGCATGTTATTAGCATGATTAGCAAGTTATTAGCATGTTACTAGCATGATTAGCAAGATACTAGCATGTCGTTAGCATGTTTCTAGCATGATTAACAAGTTGTTAGCATTTTATTAGCATGATTAGCAAGTTACTAGCATGTTACTAACATGATTAGCAAGTTACTAGCATGTCGTTAGCATGTTTCTAGCATTATTAACAAGTTGTTAGCATTTTATTAGCATCATTAGCAAGTTATTAGCATGTTACTAGCATGATTAGCAAGTTACTAGCATTTTACTAGTTTGATTAGCCAGTTACTAGCATGTTGTTAGCATGAATTTAACATGATTAGCATGTCATTAGCATGTTACTAGCATGATTAACATGTTGGTAGCATGTTTCTAGCATTATTAGCATGTCGTTAGCATGTTACTAACACATTGCTAGCATGTTTCTATCATGATTAGCAAGTTACTAGCATGATTAGTATGTTGTTAACATGATTAACAAGTTACTAGTAAGTTTGTAGCATGATTAGCATGTTACTAGCATGTTGCTAGCATGATTTAGATAGCTAGATAGATTAGAAATATTAGAGTGGAAGCATAAATGAGTCTAAATTGATTAGAAATAGTACTTAGAGGGGAAGCTTGATTTAGTCTCAAGGCTGGGAGTTCAGATTTAAATTTTGTCAGTTGGAGTTTAAAGAGTGTTGGCTCATTTGAACATTCCGTCAATGTAATTCCATGGGATTTTTGGTGGTTTTGATAGTCTGGTTTATGAAAACTGTAAGCCGGATCAGTCTGAAAAGACCGCACACCGAGTCAGACCAGTCTGAAGGTCTGGGCTGAGTTTGGTGGTTCTAGCTTGAAAGCTCTAGGAGGAGATAGATACCAAAATTTGGCTCAGAAGAAGAATAATAACTAGATAAAAAAGTTTGTCAAGACAAACTTTAAATTGGCTTGAGAAAGCCGGACCAGAAAGTTTTAAAAAGTTTGAAAAGTTTAAAAAGCTTAAAAAGTTTGAGAAGTTTGAAAAGTTTGAAAAGTTTGAAAAGTTTGAAAAGTTTACGAAGTTTACGAAGTTTTAAAAAGTTTTAAGTTTGGATGGTTTTCAGTCTGAAATAGTTTTAAAGTTTGAATTCAGTCTGTCAGATAGATAGATAGATAGATAGATAGATAGATAGATAGATAGATAGATAGATAGATAATTAACATGTTGTTAGTATGATTCTAACATTATTAGCAAGTTACTAGCATGTTAGCATTTTTTAACATGACTAGCAAGTTGTTAGCATGTTTCTAGCATGACTAACAAGATGCTAGCATGACTGTAGCATGATTAGCATGTTATTAGCATGTTATTCACATGATTAGCAAGTTATTAGCATGTTATTAACATGATTAACATGTTGCTAGCATGATCAGCAAGTTACTAGCATGTTACTAGCATGATTAACAAGTTACTAGCATGTTGCTAGCATGATTGTACCATGATTAACATGTCATTAGCAAGTTACTGGCATGTTGCTAGCATGATTAACAAGTTGCTAGCATGTTATTGCATGATTAGCAAGTTACTAGCATGTTGTTAGCATGATTAGCAAGTTGTTAGCATGTTATTAGCATGCCATTAGCATGTTACATGCATTTTACTACCATGATTAACAAGTTACTAGCATGTTGCTAGCATGATTCTAGCATGATTAGCATGTCATTAGCTTGTTACTAGCATGATTAGTAAGTTATTAGCATGTTACTAGCATGATTAGCAAGTTATTAGCATATTTCTAACATGATTAGCAAGTTGTTAGCATGTTTCTGGCATGATTAGCATGTTGCTAGCATGATTAGCAAGATGTTAGCATATTATTAACATGTCATTAGCATGTTACTAACATAATTAACACGTTACTAACATGTTACTAGCATGATTAACAAGTTACTAGCATGTTACTAGCATGATTAGCAAGTTACTAGCATGATTAACAAGTTACTAGCATGTTACTAGCATGATTAGCAAGTTACTAGCATGTTTCTAACATGCTTAACAAGTTGTTAGCATGTTGCTAGCATGTTTCTGGCATGATTAGCATGTTGTTAACATGTTTCTAGCATTATTAGCATGTTGTTAGCATGATTAGCAAGATGTTATCATGTCATTAGCATGTTACTAGCATAATTAGCAAGTTACTAGCATGTTTCTAACATGATTATCAAGTTGCTAGCATGTTATTAGCATGATTAGCAAGTTATTAGCATGTTACTAGCATGATTAGCAAGATACTAGCATGTCGCTAGCATGTTTCTAGCATGATTAACAAGTTGTTAGCATTTTATTAGCATTATTAGCAAGTTACTAGCATGTTACTAACATGATTAGCAAGTTACTAGCATGTCGTTAGCATGTTTCTAGCATGATTAACAAGTTGTTAGCATTTTATTAGCATCATTAACAAGTTATTAGCATGTTACTAGCATGATTAGCAAGTTACTAGCATTTTACTAGTATGATTAGCCAGTTACTAGCATGTTGCTAGCATGAATTTAACATGATTAGCATGTCATTAGCATGTTACTAGCATGTCATTAGCATGTTACTAGCATGTTTCTAGCATTATTAGCATGTCGTTAGCATGTTACTAGCATGATTAGCCAGTTACTAGCATGTTACTAGCATGATTAGCAAGTTACTAGCATTTTACTAGTATGATTAGCCAGTTACTAGCATGTTGCTAGCATGAATTTAACATGATTAGCATGTCATTAGCATGTTACTAGCATGTCATTAGCATGTTACTACCATGATTAACATGTTGGTAGCATGTTTCTAGCATTATTAGCATGTCGTTAGCATGTTACTAGCATGATTAGCTAGTTACTAGCATGTTTCTAGCATGACTGTAACATGATTAGCATGTCATTAGCATGTCATTAGCATGATTAGACATGTTGCTAACATGTTTCTAACATGAGTAACATGTTGTTAGCATATTTCTAGCATGGTTAGCAAGCTACTAGCATGACTTTAGTTGCTAGGCTTGGCTAGTGACAGATAGATAGATAGATACATAGATAGTAATGGATAGATGATAAATAGATAGATAGATAGTAATGGTTAGATGATAGATAGATAGATAGATAGATAGATAGATAGATAGATAGATAGATAGATGAGTTTGAATGAGCTTGAATGGATTAGAAATACAGTACATAGAAGGGAAGTTTGATTGAGTCTCAAGGGATTCTGGAAGTTTTGAAGGTTGGAGTTTGAATAGTGTTGGCTCATTTAAACATTCCGTCAATGTAAGTCTATGGGATTTTTCCCAGTTTTAATCGTCATTTTTAGGAAAATCGTAAGTCCGATCAGTTAGAAAAGACATAGCACACTCGGTCACATCAGTCTGAAGATCTGGGCTGAGTTTGGAGTTTGTAGAGTTAAAGCTCTAGGATGAGTTAGTGTCGACAGATTTAGTCTTAGAAGAAGAAGAATAACTAGATAAAAAAGTTTGTCAAGACAAACTTTAAGTTGGCTTGAGAAAGCCGGACCAGAAAGTTTGAAAAAGTTTGAAAAGTTTAAAAAGTTTGAAAAGTTTGAAAAGTTTGAAAAGTTTGAAAAGTTTAAAAAGTTAAGAAGTTTGAAAAGTTTAAATAGTTTAAGAAGTTTTAAGTTTGGATGGTTTTCAGTCTGACATTTATATTTAGAAGTTTTAAAGTTTGAATGTAGTCTGTCAGATAGATAGATAATTAGCAAGTTGCTAGCATGTTTCTAGCATGATTAGCATGTTTCTAGCATGTTTCTAGCATGATTAGCAAAGTTGCTAGCATGTTTCTAGCATGATTAGCAAAGTTGCTAGCATGTTTTTAGCATTATTAGCCAGTTGCTAGCATGTTTCTAACATGATTAGCCAGTTGCTAGCATGTTACTAGCATGATTAGCATGTTACTAGCATGTTTCTAGCATGATTAGCAAGTTACTAGCATGTTACTAGCATGATTAGGAAGTTACTAGCATGTTTCTAGCATGATTAGTAAGTTACTAGCATGTTTCTAGCATGATTAGCAAGTTCCTAGCATGTTTTTAGCATGATTAGCAAGTTACTAGCATGTTACTAGCATGTTTCTAGCATGATTAGCAAGTTACTAGCATGTTACTAGCATGATTAGCAAGTTACTAGCATGTTTCTAGCATGATTAGCAAGTTCCTAGCATGTTTTTAGCATGATTAGCAAGTTACTAGCATGTTACTAGCATGATTAGCATGTTACTAGCATGTTTCTAGCATGATTAGCAAGTTACTAGCATGTTTCTAGCATGATTAGCAAGTTACTTGCATGTTACTAGCATGATTAGCAAGTTCCTAGCATGTTTCTAGCATGATTAGCAAGTTACTAGCATGTTTCTAGCATGATTAGCAAGTTCCTAGCATGTTTTTAGCATGATTAGCAAGTTACTAGCATGTTACTAGCATGATTAGCATGTTACTAGCATGTTTCTAGCATGATTAGCATGTTACTAGCATGTTTCTAGCATGATTAGCATGTTACTAGCATGTTTTAGCATGATTAGCAAGTTACTAGCATGTTTCTAGCATGATTAGCAAGTTCCTAGCATGTTTTTAGCATGATTAGCAAGTTACTAGCATGTTACTAGTATGATTAGCATGTTACTAGCATGTTTCTAGCATGATTAGCAAGTTACTAGCATGTTTTAGCATGATTAGTAAGTTACTAGCATGTTTCTAGCATGATTAGCAAGTTCCTAGCATGTTTTTAGCATGATTAGCAAGTTACTAGCATGTTACTAGCATGATTAGCATGTTATTAGCATGTTACTAGCATGATTAGCATGTTACTAGCATGTTTCTAGCATGATTAGCAAGTTACTAGCATGTTTTAGCATGATTAGTAAGTTAATAGCATGTTTCTAGCATGATTAGCAAGTTACTAGCATGTTACTAGCATGATTAGCATGTTACTAGCATGTTTCTAGCATGATTAGCAAGTTACTAGCATGTTACTAGCATGATTAGCAAGTTACAAGCATGTTACTAGCATGATTAGCAAGTTACTAGTATTCTGGTTGCAAGGCGTAGATAGATAGTATTGGTTAGATAGATAGATAGATAGATAGATAGATAGATAGATAGATAGATAGATAGATAGACAGATGAGTTTGAATGAGTGTGAATGGATTAGAAATACAGTACATAGAAGGGAAGTTTGATTGAGGCTCAAAGGATTCTGGGAGTTTTGACAGTTGAAATTTGAATAGTGCTGGCTCATTTGAACATTCCGTCAATGTAAGTCTATGGGATTTTTCCCAATTTTAATCGTCATTTTTAGGAAAACCGTAAGTCCGATCAGTTAGAAAAGATATAGCACACTCGGTCAGATCAGTTTGAAGATCTGGGCTGAGTTTGGAGTTTGTAGAGTTAAAGCTCTAGGACGAGTTAGTGTCAACAGATTTAGTCTCAGAAGAAGCAGAATAATAATAACTAGATAAAAAAGTTTGTCAAGACAAACTTTAAGTTGGCTTGAGAAAGCCGGACCAGAAAGATTGAAAAAGTCTGAAAAGTTAAAAAAGTTAAAAAAGTTAAAGAAAGTTAAAAAAAAGTGTTTAAGAAGTTTAAAATGTTTTAAAACGTTTTAAGTTTGGATGGTTTTAAGTCAGAAATATTTTGAAGTTTTGAAGTTTGAATGCAGTCTGTCAGATAGATAGATAGTAATGGTCAGGTTATAGATAGATAGATAGATAGATAGATAATTAACATATTGTTAACATGATACTAACATTATTAGCAAGTTACTAACATGTTGCTAGCATGTTTTTAACATGATTAGAAAGTTACTAGCCTGATGCTAGTCTGTTTCTAACATGATTAGCAAGTTGTTAGCAAGTTGCTAGCATGTTGCTAGCACATTTCTAACATGATTAGCAAGTTGCTAGCATGTTGCTAGCATGTTTCTACCATGATTAGCAAGTTGCTAGCATGTTGCTAGCATGTTTCTAACTTGATTAGCATGTTGCTAACATGTTTCTAACATGATTAGCAGGTTGCTTGCATGATTAGCAAGTTGCTAGCATGTTGCTAGCACATTTTTAACATGATTAGCAAGATGCTAGCATGTTTCTAACATGATTAGCAGGTTGCTAGCATGTTGCTAGCACATTTTTAGCACAATTAACGAGTTGATAGCATGTTGCTAGCATGTTTCTAACATGATTAGCAAGTTGCTAGCATGCTTCTAACATGATTAGCAGGTTGCTAACATGTTTCTAGCATGATTAGCAAGTTGTTAGCATGTTGCTAGCACATTTTTACATGATTAGCAAGATGCTAGCATGTTGCTAGTATGTTTCTAACATGGTTAGCATGTTGCTAGCATGATTAGCAATTTGCTAGCATGTTGCTAGCACATTTTTAGCATGATTAACGAGTTGATAGCATGTTGCTAGCATGTTTCTAACATGATTAGCAAGTTGCTAGCATGCTTCTAACATGATTAGCAGGTTGCTAGCATGTTTCTAGCATGATTAGCCAGTCGTTAGCATGTTTCTAGCATGATTTGCAAGTTGCTAGCATGTCTTTAGCATGATTAGCAAGTTGCTAGCATGTTGCTAGCATGATTAGCATGTCACTAGCGTGTTTCTAGCATGATTAGCAAAGTTGTTAGCATGTTTCTAGCATGATTAGCATGTCACTAGCATGTTTCTAGCACGATTAGCAAGTTGCTAGCATGTTTTTAGCATGATTAGCCAGTTGCTAGCATGTTTCTAGCATGATTAGCAAGTTGATAGCATGTTTCTAGCATGATTAGTAAGTTGATAGCATGTTCATAGCATGTTTCTAGCATGATTAACAAGTTGCTAGCATGCTTCTAGTATGATTAGGAAGTTGTTACCATGTTGCTAGCATGTTTTTAGCATGATTAGCAAAGTTGCTAGCATATTTCTAGCATGATTAGCAAAGTTGCTAGCAGGTTTCTAGCATGATTAGCAAGTTGCTAGCATGTTTCCAGCATGATTAGCAAATTGTTACCATGTTTCTAGTATGATTAGCAAGTTACTAGCATGATTCTGGTTTCTAGCCATAGATAGATAGATAGATAGATAGATAGTAATAGTTAGATGATAGATAGATAGATAGATAGAGAGAGAGAGAGAGAGACAGAGAGAGACAGAGATAGGTAGATAGATAGATAGATAGATAGATAGATAGATAGATAGATAGATAGATAGATAGATGAGTCTGAATGAGTTTGAATGAGTTTAAATGGATTAGAAATACAGTACATAGAAGGGAAGTTTGATTGAGTCTCAAGGGATTCTGGGAGTTTTGACAGTTGGAATTTGAATAGTGTTGGCTCATTTGAACATTCCGTCAATGTAAGTCTATGGGATTTTTCCCAATTTTAATCGTCATTTTTAGGAAAACCGTAAGTCCGATCAGTTAGAAAAGATATAGCACACCCGGTCAGATCAGTTTGAAGATCTGGGCTGAGTTTGGAGTTTGTAGAGTTAAAGCTCTAGGACGAGTTAGTGTCAACAGATTTAGTCTCAGAAGAAGAATAATAATAACTCGATAAAAAAGTTCGTCAAGACAAACTTTAAGTTGGCTTGAGAAAGCCGGACCAGAAAGTTTGAAAGAGTTTGAAAAGTTTGAAAAGTTTGAAAAGTTTAAAAAGTTTAAAAAGTTTAAAAAGTTTAAAAAGTTTTATAGCATGTTTCTAACATGATTAGCCAGTTATTAGCATGTTGCTAGCATGATTAGCAAGTTGTTAGCATGTTGCTAGCATGTTTCTAACATGATTAGCATGTTACTAGCATGTTTCTAACATGATTAGCAAGTTGTTAGCATGTTGCTAGCATGTTTCTAGCAAGTTGTTAGCATATTGCTAGCATGTTTCTAGCATGATTAGCAAAGTTGCTAGCATGTTTGTGGCATGATTAGCAAGTTGCTAGCATGTTTCTAGTATGATTAGCAAGTTACTAGCATGTTTCTAGTATGATTAGCAAGTTATTAGCATGATTCTGGTTGCTAGCCATAGATAGATAGATAGATAGATAGTTAGATAGTAATGGTTAGATAGATAGATAGATAGATAGATAGATAGATAGATGAGTTTGAATGAGTTTGAATGGATTAGAAATACAGTACATAGAAGGGAAGCTTGATTGAGTCTCAAAGGATTCTGGGAGTTTTGACAGTTGGAATTTGAAAAGTGTTGGCTCATTTGAACATTCCGTCAATGTAAGTCTATGGGATTTTTCCCAGTTTTAAACGTCATTTTTAGGAAAACCGTAAGTCCGATCAGTTTGAAGAGATATAGCAACTCGAGTCAGACCAGTCTGAAGATCTAGGCTGAGTTTGGAGTTTGTAGAGTTAAAGCTCTAGGAGGAGTAGCGTTTGAAAATTTGGCTAAGAAGAATAATAATAACTAGATAGTAAAGTTTGTCAAGACAAACTTTAGGTTGGCTTGAGAAAGCTGGACCAGAAAGTTTGAAAAAGTTTGAAAAGTTTATAGTTTAAAAAGTTTACGAAGTTTTAAAAAGTTTTGCATTTGACGGTTTTCAGTCTGTAATGGTTTGAAGTCTAACGTAGTTTTAAAAGGTTAAAGTTTGAATGTTTTGAAGGCAATACAGTCTGTCAGAGATAGATAGATAGATAGATAGATAGTAATGGTTAGATGATAGATAGATAGATAGATAGATAAGTAGATAGATAACAATTAGCAAGTTACTAGAATGATTCTAGCATGATTAGCATTTTACTAGCATGTTGTTAACATGTTTAACATTTTATTAACATGATAACGGGTGGTTGCTAGGGTGTTGCTATGCGGTTGCTAGGGTACCCAGGGTGGTTGCTAGGGTGTTGCTATGCCGTTGCTAGGGTATCCAGGGTGGTTGCTAGGGTGGTTGCTAGGGTGTTGCTATGCGGTTGCTAGGGTATCCAGGGTGGTTGCTAGGGTGGTTGCTAGGGTGTTGCTATGCGGTTGCTAAGGTATCCAGGGTGGTTGCTAAGGTGCTGCTATGCGGTTGCTAGGGTACCCAGGATGGTTGCTAAGGTGTTGCTATGCGGTTGCTAAGGTAACAGGGGTGGTTGCTAGGGTGTTGCTATGCAGTTGCTAAGGTAACAGGAGTCGTTGCTAGGGTGTTGCTATGCGGTTGCTAAGGTACTTGGGGTGGTTACTAGGCCGGTTGTTAAGGTGCCCAGGGTGGTTGCTAAGGATGTTTCTAGCATGATTAACAAGTTGCTAGCATGTTTCTAACATGATTAGCAAGTTGTTAGCAAGTTGCTAGCATGTTTTTAGAATGATTAGCAAGTTGCTAGCATGTTTTTAGAATGATTAGCAAGTTGCTAGTATGTTTCTAGCATGATTAGCAAGTTGCTAGCATGTTTCTAGCATGATTAGCAAGTTGCTAGCATGTTTTTAACATGATTAGCAAGTTGCTAGCATGTTGCTAGCATGTTCTTAACATGATTAGCAAGTTGCTAGCATGTTTCTAGCATGATTAGCAAGTTGCTAGCATGTTTCTAGCATGATTAGCATGTTTCTAGCATGTTTTTAACATGATTAGCAAGTTGCTAGCATGTTTTTAGAATGATTAGCAAGTTGCTAGCATGTTTTTAGAATGATTAGCAAGTTGCTAGTATGTTTCTAGCATGATTAGCAAGTTGCTAGCATGTTTCTAGCATGATTAGCAAGTTGCTAGCATGTTTCTAGCATGATTAGCATGTTTCTAGCATGTTTTTAACATGATTAGCAAGTTGTTAGCAAGTTTTTAACATGATTAGCAAGTTGTTAGCAAGTTGCTAGCATGTTTTTAGAATGATTAGCAAGTTGCTAGCATGTTTTTAGAATGATTAGCAAGTTGCTAGTATGTTTCTAGCATGATTAGCAAGTTGCTAGCATGTTTCTAGCATGATTAACATGTTTCTAGCATGTTTTTAACATGATTAGCAAGTTGTTAGCAAGTTGCTAGCATGTTTTTAGAATGATTAGCAAGTTGCTAACATGTTTTTAGAATGATTAGCAAGTTGCTAGTATGTTTCTAGCATGATTAGCAAGTTGCTAGCATGTTTCTAGCATGATTAGCAAGTTGCTAGCATGTTTTTAGCATGATTAGCAAGTTACTAGCATGTTGTTAGTCTGTTTCTAACATGATTAGCATGTTGTTAGCATGTTATTAGCATGATTAGCCAGTTACTAGCATGTTACTAGCATGATTAGCAGGCTACTAGCATGACTCTAGTTTGGCTAGTGATAGATAGATAGATAGATAGATAGATAGATAGATAGATAGATAGATAGATAGATAGATAGATAGATAGATGAGTTTGAATGAGTTTGAATGGATTAGAAATACAGTACATAGAAGGGAAGCTTGATTGAGTCTCAAAGGATTCTGGGGATTTTGACAGTTGAAATTTGAATAGTGTTGGCTCATTTGAACATTCCGTCAATGTAAGTCTATGGGATTTTTCCCAGTTTTAAACGTCATTTTTAGGAAAACCGTAAGTCCGATCAGTTTGAAGAGATATAGCAACTCGAGTCAGACCAGTCTGAAGATCTAGGCTGAGTTTGGAGTTTGTAGAGTTAAAGCTCTAGGAGGAGTAGCGTTTGAAAATTTGGCTAAGAAGAATAATAATAATAACTAGATAGTAAAGTTTGTCAAGACAAACTTTAGGTTGGCTTGAGAAAGCTGGACCAGAAAGTTTGAAAAAGTTTGAAAAGTTTATAGTTTAAAAAGTTTACGAAGTTTTAAAAAGTTTTGCATTTGATGGTTTTCAGTCTGTAATGGTTTGAAGTCTAACGTAGTTTTAAAAGGTTAAAGTTTGAATGTTTTGAAGGCAATACAGTCTGTCAGAGATAGATAGATAGATAGTAATGGTTAGATGATAGATAGATAGATAGATAGATAGATAGATAGATAGATAGATAGATAAGTAGATAGATAACAATTAACAAGTTACTAGAATGATTTAGCATGATTAGCATTTTACTAGCATGTTGTTAACATGTTTAACATTTTATTAACATGATAACAGGGGTGGTTGCTAGGGTGTTGCCATGCGGTTGCTAAGGTAACGGGGTGGTTGCTAGGGTGTTGCTATGCGGTTGCTAAGGTAACGGGGTGGTTGCTAGGGTGTTGCTATGCGGTTGCTAGGGTACTTGGGGTGATTGCTAGGCCGGTTGCTAAGATACCCAGGGTGGTTGCTAAGGTGTTGCTATGCTGTTGCTAGGGTATCCAGGGTGGTTGCTAGGGTGTTGCTATGCCGTTGCTAAGGTATCCAAGGTGGTTGCTAAGGTGTTGCTATGCGGTTGCAAGGGTAACAGGGGTGGTTGCTAGTCTGTTGCTATGCGGTTGCTAGGGTAACAGGGGTGGTTGCTAGGGAGTTGCTATGCGGTTGCTAGGGTACTTGGGGTGGTTGCTAGGCCGGTTGCTAAGGTACCCAGGGTGGTTGCTAAGGTGTTGCTATGCCGTTGCTAGGGTATCCAGGGTGGTTGCTAGGGTGTTGCTATACGGTTGGTAGGGTACCCAGGGTGGTTGCTAGGGCGGTTGCTATGCTGTTGCTAGGGTATCCAGGGTGGTTGCTAGGGTGGTTGCTAGGGTGTTGCTATGCGGTTGCTAAGGTATCCAGGGTGGTTGCTAGGGTGTTGCTATGCCGTTGCTAGGGTGCCCAGGGTGGTTGCTAAGGTGTTGCTATGCGGTTGCTAAGGTAACAGGGGTGGTTGCTAGGGTGTTGCTATGCAGTTGCTAAGGTAACAGGAGTCGTTGCTAGGGTGTTGCTATGCGGTTGCTAGGGTACTTGGGGTGGTTGCTAGGCCGGTTGTTAAGGTGCCCAGGGTGGTTGCTAAGGATGTTTCTAGCATGATTAACAAGTTGCTAGCATGTATCTAACATGATTAACAAGTTGCTAGCATGTTTCTAACATGACTAGCATGTTGCTAGTATGTTTCTGGGATGATTAGCAAGTAGCTAGCATATTTCTAGCATGATTAGCATGTTGCTAGCATGTTTTTAACATGATTAGCAAGTTGTTAGCATGTTGCTAGCATGTTCCTAACATGATTAGCAAGTTGCTAGCATGTTTTTAACATGATTAGCAAGTTGCTAGCATGCTGCTAGCATGTTCTTAACATGATTAGCAAGTTGCTAGCATATTTCTAGCATGATTAGCATGTTTCTAGCATGTTTCTAACATGATTAGCAAGTTGTTAGCATGTTGCTAGCATGTTCCTAACATGATTAGCAAGTTGCTAGCATGTTTTTAACATGATTAGCAAGTTGCTAGCATGTTTTTAGAATGATTAGCAAGTTGCTAGCATGTTTTTAACATGATTAGCAAGTTGCTAGTATATTTCTATCATGATTAGCATGTTGCTAGCATGTTTTTAACATGATTAGCAAGTTGTTAACATGTTGCTAGCATGTTCTTAACATGATTAGCAAGTTGCTAGCATGCTTTTAACATGATTAGCAAGTTGTTAGCATGTTGCTAGCATGATGAGACAGTTGTTAGCATGTTGCTAGTATGTTACTAGCATGATTAGCAAGTTGCTAGCATATTTCTAGCATGATTAGCATGTTGTTAGCATGTTATTAGCATGATTAGCCAGTTACTAGCATGTTACTAGCATGATTAGCAGGCTACTAGCATGTTTTTAACATTATTAGCAAGTTGTTAGCAAGTTGCTAGCATGTTTTTAGAATGATTAGCAAGTTGCTAGCATGTTTTTAGAATGATTAGCAAGTTGCTAGCATGTTTCTAGCATGATTAGCAAGTTGTTAACATGTTTCTAGCATGATTAGCAAGTTGCTAGCATGTTTCTAGCATGATTAGCAAGTTACTAGCATGTTACTAGTCTGTTTCTAACATGATTAGCTTGTTGTTAGCATGTTATTAGCATGATTAGCCAGTTACTAGCATGTTACTAGGATGATTAGCAGGCTACTAGCATGACTCTAATTTGGCTAGTGATAGATAGATAGATAGATAGATAGATAGATGAGTTTGAATGAGTTTAAATGGATTAGAAATACAGTACATAGAAGGGAAGCTTGATTGAGTCTCAAAGGATTCTGGGAGTTTTGACAGTTGAAATTTGAATAGTGTTGGCTCATTTGAACATTCCGTCAATGTAAGTCTATGGGATTTTTCCCAGTTTTAAACGTCATTTTTAGGAAAACCGTAAGTCCGATCAGTTTGAAGAGATATAGCAACTCGAGTCAGACCAGTCTGAAGATCTAGGCTGAGTTTGGAGTTTGTAGAGTTAAAGCTCTAGGAGGAGTAGCGTTTGAAAATTTGGCTAAGAAGAATAATAATAACTAGATAATAAAGTTTGTCAAGACAAACTTTAGGTTGGCTTGAGAAAGCTGGACCAGAAAGTTTGAAAAAGTTTGAAAAGTTTATAGTTTAAAAAGTTTAAGAAGTTTTAAAAAGTTTTGCATTTGATGGTTTTCAGTCTGTAATGGTTTGAAGTCTAACGTAGTTTTAAAAGGTTAAAGTTTGAATGTTTTGAAGGCAATACAGTCTGTCAGAGATAGATAGATAGATAGATAGATAGATAGATAGATAGATAGATAAAGTAGATAGATAACAATTAGCAAGTTACTAGAATGATTCTAGCATGATTAGCATTTTACTAGCATGTTGTTAAAATGTTTAACATTTTATTAACATGATAACAGGGGTGGTTGCTAGGGTGTTGCTATGCGGTTGCTAGGGTACCAAGGGTGGTTGCTAGGGTGTTGCTATGCCATTGCTAGGGTATCCAGGATGGTTGCTAAGGTGTTGCAATGCGGTTGCTAGGGTAACAGGGGTGGTTGCTAGGGTGTTGCTATCCGGTTGCTAAGGTAACAGGGGTGGTTGCTAGGGTGTTGCTATGGTATCCAGGGTGGTTGCTAGGGTGTTGCTATGCGGTTGCTAAGGTACCCAGGATGGTTGCTAAGGTGTTGCAATGCGGTTGCTAGGGTAACAGGGGTGGTTGCTATGGTGTTGCTATGCGGTTGCTAAGGTATCCAGGATGGTTGCTAGGGTGTTGCTATGCCGTTGCTAAGGTATCCAGGGTGGTTGCTAGGGTGTTGCTATGCGGTTGCTAAGGTAACAGGGGTGGTTGCTAGGGTGTTGCTATGCGGTTGCTAGGGTACTTGGGGTGGTTGCTAGGCCGGTTGCTAAGGTACCCAGGGTGGTTGCTAAGGTATTGCTATGCCGTTGCTAGGGTATCCAGGGTGGTTGCTGGGGTGTTCCTATGCGGTTGCTAGGGTACTTGGGGTGGTTGCTAGGGTGTTGCTATGCGGTTGCTAGGGTATCCAGAATGGTTGCTAGGGTGTTGCTATGCGGTTGCTAAGGTATCCAGGGTGGTTGCTAGGGTGTTGCTATGCGGTTGCTAGGGTACCCAGGATGGTTGCTAAGGTGTTGCTATGCGGTTGCTAAGGTAACAGGGGTGGTTGCTACGGTGTTGCTATGCAGTTGCTAAGGTAACAGGAGTGGTTGCTAGGGTGTTGCTATGCGGTTGCTAAGGTAACAGGGGTGGTTGCTAGGCCGGTTGTTAAGGTGCCCAGGGTGGTTGCTAAGGATGTTTCTAGCATGATTAACAAGTTGCTAGCATATTTCTAACATGATTAACAGGTTGCTAGCATGTTTCTAACATGACTAGCATGTTGCTAGTATGTTTCTAGCATGATTAACAAGTTGCTATCATATTTCTAGCATGATTAGCATGTTGCTAGCATGGTTTTAACATGATTAGCAAGTTGTTAGCATGTTGCTAGCATGTTCCTAACATGATTAGCAAGTTGCTAGCATGTTTCTAGCATGATTAGCAAGTTGCTAGCATGTTTCTAGCATGATTAGCAAGTTGCTAGCATGTTTCTAGCATGATTAGCATGTTTCTAGCATGTTTTTAACATGATTAGCAAGTTGTTAGCAAGTTGCTAGCATATTTTTAGAATGATTAGCAAGTTGCTAGCATGTTTTTAGAATGATTAGCAAGTTGCTAGTATGTTTCTAGCATGATTAGCAAGTTGCTAGCATGTTTCTAGCATGATTAGCAAGTTGCTAGCATGTTTCTAACATGATTTACATGTTTCTAGCATGTTTTTAACATGATTAGCAAGTTGTTAGCAAGTTGCTAGCATGTTTTTAGAATGATTAGCAAGTTGCTAGCATGTTTTTAGAATGATTAGCAAGTTGCTAGTATGTTTCTAGCATGATTAGCAAGTTGCTAGCATGTTTCTAGCATGATTAGCAAGTTGCTAGCATGTTGTTAGTCTGTTTCTAACATGATTACCATGATGTTGGCATGTTATTAGCATGATTAGCCAGTTACTAGCATGTTACTAGCATGATTAGCAGGCTACTAGCATGAGTCTAGTTTGGCTAGCGATAGATAGATAGATAGATAGATAGATAGATAGATAGATAGATAGATAGATAGATAGGTAACTAAATAGATAGATAGATGAGTTTGAATGAGTTTGAATGGATTAGAAATACAGTACATAGAAGGGAAGCTTGATTGAGTCTCAAAGGATTCTGGGAGTTTTGACAGTTGGAATTTGAAAAGTGTTGGCTCATTTGAACATTCCGTCAATGTAAGTCTATGGGATTTTTCCCAGTTTTAAACGTCATTTTTAGGAAAACCGTAAGTCCGATCAGTTTGAAGAGATATAGCAACTCGAGTCAGACCAGTCTGAAGATCTAGGCTGAGTTTGGAGTTTGTAGAGTTAAAGCTCTAGGAGGAGTAGCGTTTGAAAATTTGGCTAAGAAGAATAATAATAACTAGATAGTAAAGTTTGTCAAGACAAACTTTAGGTTGGCTTGAGAAAGCTGGACCAGAAAGTTTGAAAAAGTTTGAAAAGTTTATAGTTTAAAAAGTTTACGAAGTTTTAAAAAGTTTTGCATTTGATGGTTTTCAGTCTGTAATGGTTTGAAGTCTAACGTAGTTTTAAAAGGTTAAAGTTTGAATGTTTTGAAGGCAATACAGTCTGTCAGAGATAGATAGATAGATAGTAATGGTTAGATGATAGATAGATAGATAGATAGATAGATAGATAGATAGATAGATAGATAGATAGATAAGTAGATAGATAACAATTAACAAGTTACTAGAATGATTTAGCATGATTAGCATTTTACTAGCATGTTGTTAACATGTTTAACATTTTATTAACATGATAACAGGGGTGGTTGCTAGGGTGTTGCCATGCGGTTGCTAAGGTAACGGGGTGGTTGCTAGGGTGTTGCTATGCGGTTGCTAAGGTAACGGGGTGGTTGCTAGGGTGTTGCTATGCGGTTGCTAGGGTACTTGGGGTGATTGCTAGGCCGGTTGCTAAGATACCCAGGGTGGTTGCTAAGGTGTTGCTATGCTGTTGCTAGGGTATCCAGGGTGGTTGCTAGGGTGTTGCTATGCCGTTGCTAAGGTATCCAAGGTGGTTGCTAAGGTGTTGCTATGCGGTTGCAAGGGTAACAGGGGTGGTTGCTAGGGTGTTGCTATGCAGTTGCTAGGGTACCCAGGGTGGTTGCTAAGGTGTTGCTATGCGGTTGCTAAGGTAACAGGGGTGGTTGCTAGGGTGTTGCTATGCCATTGCTAAGGTATCCAAGGTGGTTGCTAGGGTGTTGCTATGCGGTTGCTAAGGTAACAGGGGTGGTTGCTAGGGAGTTGCTATGCGGTTGCTAGGGTACTTGGGGTGGTTGCTAGGCCGGTTGCTAAGGTACCCAGGGTGGTTGCTAAGGTGTTGCTATGCCGTTGCTAGGGTATCCAGGGTGGTTGCTAGGGTGTTGCTATACGGTTGGTAGGGTACCCAGGGTGGTTGCTAGGGCGGTTGCTATGCTGTTGCTAGGGTATCCAGGGTGGTTGCTAGGGTGGTTGCTAGGGTGTTGCTATGCGGTTGCTAAGGTATCCAGGGTGGTTGCTAGGGTGTTGCTATGCCGTTGCTAGGGTGCCCAGGGTGGTTGCTAAGGTGTTGCTATGCGGTTGCTAAGGTAACAGGGGTGGTTGCTAGGGTGTTGCTATGCAGTTGCTAAGGTAACAGGAGTCGTTGCTAGGGTGTTGCTATGCGGTTGCTAGGGTACTTGGGGTGGTTGCTAGGCCGGTTGTTAAGGTGCCCAGGGTGGTTGCTAAGGATGTTTCTAGCATGATTAACAAGTTGCTAGCATGTATCTAACATGATTAACAAGTTGCTAGCATGTTTCTAACATGACTAGCATGTTGCTAGTATGTTTCTGGGATGATTAGCAAGTAGCTAGCATATTTCTAGCATGATTAGCATGTTGCTAGCATGTTTTTAACATGATTAGCAAGTTGTTAGCATGTTGCTAGCATGTTCCTAACATGATTAGCAAGTTGCTAGCATGTTTTTAACATGATTAGCAAGTTGCTAGCATGCTGCTAGCATGTTCTTAACATGATTAGCAAGTTGCTAGCATATTTCTAGCATGATTAGCATGTTTCTAGCATGTTTCTAACATGATTAGCAAGTTGTTAGCATGTTGCTAGCATGTTCCTAACATGATTAGCAAGTTGCTAGCATGTTTTTAACATGATTAGCAAGTTGCTAGCATGTTTTTAGAATGATTAGCAAGTTGCTAGCATGTTTTTAACATGATTAGCAAGTTGCTAGTATATTTCTATCATGATTAGCATGTTGCTAGCATGTTTTTAACATGATTAGCAAGTTGTTAACATGTTGCTAGCATGTTCTTAACATGATTAGCAAGTTGCTAGCATGCTTTTAACATGATTAGCAAGTTGTTAGCATGTTGCTAGCATGATTAGACAGTTGTTAGCATGTTGCTAGTATGTTACTAGCATGATTAGCAAGTTGCTAGCATATTTCTAGCATGATTAGCATGTTGTTAGCATGTTATTAGCATGATTAGCCAGTTACTAGCATGTTACTAGCATGATTAGCAGGCTACTAGCATGTTTTTAACATTATTAGCAAGTTGTTAGCAAGTTGCTAGCATGTTTTTAGAATGATTAGCAAGTTGCTAGCATGTTTTTAGAATGATTAGCAAGTTGCTAGCATGTTTCTAGCATGATTAGCAAGTTGTTAACATGTTTCTAGCATGATTAGCAAGTTGCTAGCATGTTTCTAGCATGATTAGCAAGTTACTAGCATGTTACTAGTCTGTTTCTAACATGATTAGCTTGTTGTTAGCATGTTATTAGCATGATTAGCCAGTTACTAGCATGTTACTAGGATGATTAGCAGGCTACTAGCATGACTCTAATTTGGCTAGTGATAGATAGATAGATAGATAGATAGATAGATAGATAGATAGATGAGTTTGAATGAGTTTAAATGGATTAGAAATACAGTACATAGAAGGGAAGCTTGATTGAGTCTCAAAGGATTCTGGGAGTTTTGACAGTTGAAATTTGAATAGTGTTGGCTCATTTGAACATTCCGTCAATGTAAGTCTATGGGATTTTTCCCAGTTTTAAACGTCATTTTTAGGAAAACCGTAAGTCCGATCAGTTTGAAGAGATATAGCAACTCGAGTCAGACCAGTCTGAAGATCTAGGCTGAGTTTGGAGTTTGTAGAGTTAAAGCTCTAGGAGGAGTAGCGTTTGAAAATTTGGCTAAGAAGAATAATAATAACTAGATAATAAAGTTTGTCAAGACAAACTTTAGGTTGGCTTGAGAAAGCTGGACCAGAAAGTTTGAAAAAGTTTGAAAAGTTTATAGTTTAAAAAGTTTAAGAAGTTTTAAAAAGTTTTGCATTTGATGGTTTTCAGTCTGTAATGGTTTGAAGTCTAACGTAGTTTTAAAAGGTTAAAGTTTGAATGTTTTGAAGGCAATACAGTCTGTCAGAGATAGATAGATAGATAGATAGATAGATAGATAGATAGATAGATAAAGTAGATAGATAACAATTAGCAAGTTACTAGAATGATTCTAGCATGATTAGCATTTTACTAGCATGTTGTTAAAATGTTTAACATTTTATTAACATGATAACAGGGGTGGTTGCTAGGGTGTTGCTATGCGGTTGCTAGGGTACCAAGGGTGGTTGCTAGGGTGTTGCTATGCCATTGCTAGGGTATCCAGGATGGTTGCTAAGGTGTTGCAATGCGGTTGCTAGGGTAACAGGGGTGGTTGCTAGGGTGTTGCTATCCGGTTGCTAAGGTAACAGGGGTGGTTGCTAGGGTGTTGCTATGGTATCCAGGGTGGTTGCTAGGGTGTTGCTATGCGGTTGCTAAGGTACCCAGGATGGTTGCTAAGGTGTTGCAATGCGGTTGCTAGGGTAACAGGGGTGGTTGCTATGGTGTTGCTATGCGGTTGCTAAGGTATCCAGGATGGTTGCTAGGGTGTTGCTATGCCGTTGCTAAGGTATCCAGGGTGGTTGCTAGGGTGTTGCTATGCGGTTGCTAAGGTAACAGGGGTGGTTGCTAGGGTGTTGCTATGCGGTTGCTAGGGTACTTGGGGTGGTTGCTAGGCCGGTTGCTAAGGTACCCAGGGTGGTTGCTAAGGTATTGCTATGCCGTTGCTAGGGTATCCAGGGTGGTTGCTGGGGTGTTGCTATGCGGTTGCTAGGGTACTTGGGGTGGTTGCTAGGGTGTTGCTATGCGGTTGCTAGGGTATCCAGAATGGTTGCTAGGGTGTTGCTATGCGGTTGCTAAGGTATCCAGGGTGGTTGCTAGGGTGTTGCTATGCGGTTGCTAGGGTACCCAGGATGGTTGCTAAGGTGTTGCTATGCGGTTGCTAAGGTAACAGGGGTGGTTGCTACGGTGTTGCTATGCAGTTGCTAAGGTAACAGGAGTGGTTGCTAGGGTGTTGCTATGCGGTTGCTAGGGTACTTGGGGTGGTTGCTAGGCCGGTTGTTAAGGTGCCCAGGGTGGTTGCTAAGGATGTTTCTAGCATGATTAACAAGTTGCTAGCATATTTCTAACATGATTAACAGGTTGCTAGCATGTTTCTAACATGACTAGCATGTTGCTAGTATGTTTCTAGCATGATTAACAAGTTGCTATCATATTTCTAGCATGATTAGCATGTTGCTAGCATGGTTTTAACATGATTAGCAAGTTGTTAGCATGTTGCTAGCATGTTCCTAACATGATTAGCAAGTTGCTAGCATGTTTCTAGCATGATTAGCAAGTTGCTAGCATGTTTCTAGCATGATTAGCAAGTTGCTAGCATGTTTCTAGCATGATTAGCATGTTTCTAGCATGTTTTTAACATGATTAGCAAGTTGTTAGCAAGTTGCTAGCATATTTTTAGAATGATTAGCAAGTTGCTAGCATGTTTTTAGAATGATTAGCAAGTTGCTAGTATGTTTCTAGCATGATTAGCAAGTTGCTAGCATGTTTCTAGCATGATTAGCAAGTTGCTAGCATGTTTCTAACATGATTTACATGTTTCTAGCATGTTTTTAACATGATTAGCAAGTTGTTAGCAAGTTGCTAGCATGTTTTTAGAATGATTAGCAAGTTGCTAGCATGTTTTTAGAATGATTAGCAAGTTGCTAGTATGTTTCTAGCATGATTAGCAAGTTGCTAGCATGTTTCTAGCATGATTAGCAAGTTGCTAGCATGTTGTTAGTCTGTTTCTAACATGATTACCATGATGTTGGCATGTTATTAGCATGATTAGCCAGTTACTAGCATGTTACTAGCATGATTAGCAGGCTACTAGCATGAGTCTAGTTTGGCTAGCGATAGATAGATAGATAGATAGATAGATAGATAGATAGATAGATAGATAGATAGATAGGTAACTAAATAGATAGATAGATGAGTTTGAATGAGTTTGAATGGATTAGAAATACAGTACATAGAAGGGAAGCTTGATTGAGTCTCAAAGGATTCTGGGAGTTTTGACAGTTGGAATTTGAAAAGTGTTGGCTCATTTGAACATTCCGTCAATGTAAGTCTATGGGATTTTTCCCAGTTTTAAACGTCATTTTTAGGAAAACCGTAAGTCCGATCAGTTTGAAGAGATATAGCAACTCGAGTCAGACCAGTCTGAAGATCTAGGCTGAGTTTGGAGTTTGTAGAGTTAAAGCTCTAGGAGGAGTAGCGTTTGAAAATTTGGCTAAGAAGAATAATAATAATAACTAGATAAAAAAGTTTGTCAAGACAAACTTTAAGTTGGCTTGAGAAAGCCGGACCAGAAAGTTTGAAAAAGTTTGAAAAGTTTGAAAAGTTTGAAAAGTTTGAAAAGTTTCAAAAGTTTGAAAAGTTAAGAAGTTTCAAAAGTTTAAATAGTTCAAGAAGTTTAAGACGTTTTAAGTTTGGATGGTTTTCAGTCTGAAATATTTAGAAGTTTTAAAGTTTGAATGTAGTCTGTCAGATAGATAGATAGACAGATAGACAGATAGATAGTATTGG
>CM070024.1:24037123-24152123 GCA_036247105.1 Cirrhinus mrigala
TCGCTAGCATGTTTCTAGCATGACTAGCATGTTGCTAGCATGTTTCTACCATGACTAGCATGTCACTAGCATGTTTCTAGCATGACTAGCATGTCGCTAGCATGTTTTTTAGCATGATTAGCATGTCGCTAGCATGTTTCTAGCATGACTAGCATGTCGCTAGCATGTTTCTAGCATGATTAGCAAAGTTGCTAGCATGTTACTAGCATGACTAGCATGTCACTAGCATGTTTCTAGCATGACTAGCATGTCGCTAGCATGTTTCTAACATGACTAGCATGTTTCTAGCATGATTAGCAAAGTTGCTAGCATGTTACTAGCATGACTAGCATGTCACTAGCATGTTTCTAGCATGACTAGCATGTCGCTATCATGTTTCTAGCATGACTAGCATGTCGCTAGCATGTTTCTAGCATGACTAGCATGTTTCTAGCATGACTAGCATGTCGCTAGCAGATTTTTTAGCATGACTAGCATGTCGCTAGCATGTTTCTAGCATGATTAGCAAAGTTGCTAGCATGTTTCTGGTTGCTAGCCAAAGATAGATAGATGAGTTTGAATGAGTTTGAATGGATTAGAAATACAGTACATAGAAGGGTTGAAGTTTGATTGAGGCTCAAAGGATTCTGGGAGTTTTGACAGTTGGAATTTGAAAAGTGCTGGCTCATTTGAACATTCCGTCAATGTAAGTCTATGGGATTTTTCCCAGTTTTAAACGTCATTTTTAGGAAAACCGTAAGTCCGATCAGTTAGAAAAGATATAGCAACTCGAGTCAGATCAGTTTGAAAATCCGGGCTGAGTTTGGAGTTTGAAGAGTTAAAGCTCTAGGAGGAGTAGCAGTCAGAAATTTTAGTCTCAGAAGAAGAATAATAATAATAAGTTTAAATAGCATATCAGTAAGTTGGCTTTCTCAAGCCAACTTAATAATAAGCTTAAGTAGCAGATCAGTAGGTTGGCTTTCTCAAGCCAACCTAATAATAATAAGCTTAAGTAGCAGATCAGTAGGTTGGCTTTCTCAAGCCAACCTAATAATAATAATAATAATAAGCTTAAGTAGCAGATCAGTAGGTTGGCTTTCTCAAGCCAACCTAATAATAATAATAATAAGCTTAAGTAGCAGATCAGTAGGTTGGCTTTCTCAAGCCAACCTAACTAGATAAAAAAGTTCGTCAAGACAAACTTTAAGTTGGCTTGAGAAAGCCGGAACAGAAAGTTTTAAAAAGTTTGAAAAGTTAATAAAGTTTAAAAAGTTTAAGAAGTTTTAAAATGTAATAAGTTTGATGGTTTTCAACGTGATTAACATGTTATTAGCATGATTAGCAAGTTACTAGCATGATTAGCAAGTTACTAGCATGTTGCTAGCATGTTTCTAGCATGATTAGCAAGTTACTAGCATGTTGCTAACATGTTTCTAGCATGATTAGCAAGTTACTAGCATGTTACTAGCATGATTAGCAAGTTACTAGCATGTTACTAGAATGATTAGCAAGTTACTAGCATGTTGGTAGCATGTTTCTAGCATGATTAGCAAGTTACTAGCATGTTGCTAGCATGTTTCTAGCATGATTAGCAAGTTACTAGCATGTTGCTAACATGTTTCTAGCATGATTAGCAAGTTACTAGCATGTTACTAGCATGATTAGCAAGTTACTAGCATGTTACTAGAATGATTAGCAAGTTACTAGCATGTTGATAGCATGTTTCTAGCATGATTAACAAGTTACTAGCATGTTGCTAGCATGTTTCTAGCATGATTAGCAAGTTACTAGCATGTTGCTAGCATGTTTCTAGCATGATTAGCAAGTTACTAGCATGTTACTAGCATGATTATCAAGTTACTAGCATGTTGATAGCATGATTAGCAAGTTACTAGCATGTTACTAGCATGATTAGCAAGTTACTAGCATGTTGGTAGCATGTTTCTAACATGATTAGCAAGTTACTAGCATGTTGCTAGCATGTTTCTAGCATGATTAGCAAGTTACTAGCATGTTACTAGCATGATTAGCAAGTCACTAGCATGTTGCTAGCATGTTTCTAGCATGATTAGCAAGTTACTAGCATGTTACTAGCATGATTAGCAAGTTACTAGCATGTTGTTAGCATGATTAGCAAGTTACTAGCATGTTGTTAGCATGTTTCTAGCATGATTAGCAGGTTACTAGCATGTTGTTAGCATGTTTCTAGCATGATTAGTAAGTTGCTAGCATGTTTTCTAGCATGATTAGCAAGTTGTTAGCATGTTTCTAGCATGATTATCAAGATGCTAGCATGTTTCTAGCATGATTAGCAGGCTACTAGCATGACTCTAGTTTGGCTAGTGATAGATAGATAGATAGATAGATAGTAATAGTTTGATGATAGATAGATAGATAGATAGATAGATAGATAGATAGATAGATAGATAAATGAGTTTGAATGAGTTTAAATGGATTAGAAATACAGTACATAGAAGGGAAGTTTGATTGAGGCTCAAAGGATTCTGGGAGTTTTGACAGTTGGAATTTGAATAGTGTTGGCTCATTTGAACATTCCGTCAATGTAAGTCTATGGGATTTTTCCCAGTTTTAAACGTCATTTTTAGGAAAACCGTAAGTCCAATCAGTTAGAAAAGATATAGCAACTAACTTCAGATCAGTTTGAAGATCTGGGCTGAGTTTGGAGTTTGTAGAGTTAAAGCTCTAGGAGGAGTTAGAGTGAACAGTTTTAGTAAGAATAATAATAATAATAATAATAAGTTTAAATAGCATATCAGTAAGTTGGCTTTCTCGAGCCAACTTAATAATAATAACTAGATAAAAAAGTTCGTCAAGACAAACTTTAAGTTGGCTTGAGAAAGCCGGACCAGAAAGTTTGAAAGAGTTTGAAAAGTTTAAAAAGTTTAAAAAGTTTAAAAAGTTTAAAAAGTTAAAAAGTTAAAAAGTTAAAGTTTAAGAAGTTTAAAAAGTTTTAAAGTTTGAATGCAGTATGTCAGATAGATAGATAGATAGATAGATAGATAGATAGATAGATAGATAATTAACATGTTGTTAGTATGATTCTAACATTATTACCAAGTTGCTAGCATGTTTCTAGCATGATTAGCAAGTTGTTAGCATGTTGCTAGCATGTTTCTAGCATGATTAGCAAGTTGTTAGCATGTTTCTAGCATGATTAGCAAGTTGCTAGCATGTTTCCAGCATGATTAGCATGTTGCTAGCATGTTTCTAGCATGATTAGCAAGTTGTTAGCATGTTGCTAGCATGTTTCTAACATGATTAGCAAGTTGCTAGCATGTTTCTAGCATGATTAGCAAGTTGCTAGCATGTTTCTAGCATGATTAGCAAGTTGTTAGCATGTTGCTAGCATGTTTCTAGCATGATTAGCAAGTTGTTATCATGTTTCTAGCATGATTAGCAAGTTGTTAGCATGTTGCTAGCATGTTTCTAGCATGATTAGCAAGTTGTTAGCATGTTGCTAGCATGTTTCTAGCATGATTAACATGTTGCTAGCATGCTTCTAGCATGATTAACAAGTTGCTAGCATGTTTCTAGCATGATTAGCAAGTTGTTAGCACGTTTCTAGCATGTTGCTAGCATGTTTCTAGCATGATTAGCAAGTTGTTAGCATGTTTCTAGCATGATTAGCAAGTTGTTAGCATGTTGCTAGCATGTTTCTAGCATGATTAGCAAGTTGTTAGCACGTTTCTAGCATGTTGCTAGCATATTTCTAGCATGATTAGTAAGTTGCTAGCATGTTTCTAACATGATTAGCAAGTTGTTAGCATGTTGCTAGCATGTTTCTAGCATGATTAGCAAGTTGATAGCATGTTGCTAGCATGTTTCTAACATGATTAGCAAGTTGTTAGCATGTTGCTAGAATGTTTCTAGCATGATTAGCAAGTTGCTAGCATGTTTCTAGCATGATTAGCAAGTTGCTAGCATGTTGCTAGCATGTTTCTAGCATGATTAGCAAGTTGCTAGCATGTTTCTGGTTGCTAGCCATAGATAGATAGATAGTAAAGGTTAGATAGATAGATAGATAGATAGATAGATAGATAGATAGATAGATAGATAGATAGATAGATAGATAGTAATGGTTAGATAGATAGATAGATAGATACTAATGGTTAGATGATAGATAGATAGATAGATAGATAGATAGATAGATAGTAATGGTTAGATGATAGATAGATAGATAGATAGATAGGATTAGATAGATAGATAGATAGATAGTAATGGTTAGAGGATAGATAGATAGATAGATAGATAGATAGATAGATAGAGAGAGAGAGAGATAGATAGACAGATAGATAGATAGATAGATAGATAGATAGATAGATAGATAGATAGATAGATAGATAGATAGATGAGTTTGAATGAGTTTAAATGGATTAGAAATACAGTACATAGAAGGGAAGTTTGATTGAGTCTCAAAGGATTCTGGGGATTTTGACAGTTGGAATTTGAAAAGTGCTGGCTCATTTGAACATTCCGTCAATGTAAGTCTATGGGATTTTTCCCAAATTTAATCGCCATTTTTAGGAAAATCGTAAGTCCAATCAGTTAGAAAAGATATAGCAACTAACTTCAGATCAGTTTGAAGATCTGGGCTGAGTTTGGAGTTAGTAGAGTTAAAGCTCTAGGAGGAGTTAGAGTTGATAATTTTAGTCTCAGAAGAAGAAGAATAATAATAACTAGATAAAAAAGTTCGTCAAGACAAACTTTAAGTTGGCTTGAGAAAGCCGGACCAGAAAGTTTGAAAAGTTTGAAAAGGTTAGAAGTTTGAAAAGTTTAAATAGTTTAAGAAGTTTTAAGTTTGGATGGTTTTCAGTCTGAAATTTATATTTAGAAGTTTTAAAGTTTGAATGTAGTCTGTCAGATAGATAGATAAATAATTAGCAAGTTGTTAGCATGTTTCTAGCATGATTAGCTGGTTGCTAGCATGTTACTAGCATGTTTCTAGCATGATTAGCAAAGTTGCTAGCATGTTTCTAACATGATTAGCATGTCGTTAGCATGTTTCTAGCATGATTAGCATGTCGCTAGCATGTTTCTAGCATGATTAGCAAAGTTGCTAGTATGTTTCTAACATGACTAGCATGTCACTAGCATGTTTCTAACATGATTAGCATGTCGCTAGCATGTTTCTAGCATGATTAGCAAAGTTGCTAGCATGTTTCTAGCATGATTAGCATGTCGCTAGCATGTTTCTAGCATGACTAGCATGTCGTTAGCATGTTTCTAGCATGATTAGCATGTCGCTAGCATGTTTGTAGCATGATTAGCAAAGTTGCTAGCATGTTTCTAGCATGACTAGCATGTCGCTAGCATGTTTCTAGCATGATAAGCAAAGTTGCTAACATGTTTCTAGCATGATTAGCATGTCATTAGCATGTTTCTAGCATGAGTATCAAGTTACTAGCATGTTACTAGCATGATTAGCAAGTTACTAGCATGTTTCTAGCATGATTAGCATGTCATTAGCATGTTTCTAGCATGAGTAGCAAGTTACTAGCATGTTACTAGCATGATTAGCAAGTTACTAGCATGTTTCTAGCATGATTAGCATGTTGCTAGCATGTTTTTAACATGATTAGCAAGTTGCTAGCATGTTTTTAGAATGATTAGGAAGTTGCTAGCATGTTTCTAGCTTAATTAGCAAGTTACTGCCATGTTGCTAGTCTGTTTCTAACATGATTAGCATGTTGTTAGCATGTTATTAGCATGATTAGCCAGTTACTAGCATGTTACTAGCATGATTAGCAGGCTACTAGCATGACTCTAGTTTGGCTAGTGATAGATAGATAGATAGATAGATAGATAGATAGATAGATAGATAGATAGATAGATAGATAGATAGATAGATAGATGAGTTTGAATGAGTTTAAATGGATTAGAAATACAGTACATAGAAGGGAAGTTTGATTGAGTCTCAAAGGATTCTGGGAGTTTTGACAGTTGAAATTTGAATAGTGTTGGCTCATTTGAACATTCCGTCAATGTAAGTCTATGGGATTTTTCCCAAATTTAATCGTCAGTTTTAGGAAAACCGTAAGTCCGATCAGTTAGAAAAGATATAGCAACTAACTTCAGATCAGTCTGAAGATCTGGGCTGAGTTTGGAGTTTGTAGAGTTAAAGCTCTAGGACGAGTTAGAGTTAACAGTTTTAGTAAGAATAATAATAATAATAACTAGATAAAAAAGTTCGTCAAGACAAACTTTAAGTTGGCTTGAGAAAGCCGGACCAGAAAGTTTTAAAAAGTTTTAAAAGTTTTAAAAGTTTAAGAAGTTTTAAAAAGTTGCATTTGGATAGGTTTTAGTCTGAAATAGTTTGAAGTTTAAAGTAGTTTTAAAAGGTTAAAGTTTGAATGCAGTCTCTCAGACAGATATATAGATAGATAGACAGATAGAAATATAGATAGATAGATAATAGATAAATTTGCTAACATGTTTCTAGCATGTTGTTAGAATGTTTCTAGCATGATTAGCAAGTAGTTAGAATGTTGCTAGCATGTTTCTGGCATGATTAGCAAGTTGCTAGCATGTTTCTAGCATGATTAGCAAGTTGCTAGCATGTTTCTAGCATGATTAGCAAGTTGTTAGCATGTTGCTAGCATGATTAGCATGTTGCTAGCATGTTTCTAGCATGATTAGCAAGTTGTTAGCATGTTGCTAGCATGTTTCTAGCATGATTAGCATGTTGCTAGCATGTTGCTAGCATGTTTCTAGCATGATTAGCAAGTTGCTAGCATGTTTATAGCATGATTAGCAAGTTGCTAGCATGTTTCTAACATGATTAGCAAGTTGTTAGCATGTTGCTAGCATAATTAGCAAGTTGTTAGCATGTTTCTAGCATGTTTCTAGCATGATTAGCAAGTTGTTAGCATGTTTCTAGCATGATTAGCAAGTTGCTAGCATGTTTCTAACATGATTAGTAAGTTGCTAGCATGTTTCTAGCATGATTAGCAAGTTGTTAGCATGTTGCTAGCATGATTAGCAAGTTGTTAACATGTTTCTAGCATGATTAGCAAGTTGTTAGCATGTTTCTAGCATGATTGTTAGCATGTTTCTAGCATGATTAGCAAGTTGCTAGCATGTTTCTAACATGATTAACAACTTGTTAGCATGTTGCTAGCATGATTAGCAAGTGGTTAGCATGTTTCTAGCATGTTTCTAGCATGATTAGCAAGTTGTTAGCATGTTTCTAGCATGATTAGCAAGTTGCTAGCATGTTTCTAACATGATTAGCAAGTTGCTAGCATGTTTCTAGCATGATTAGCAAGTTGTTAGCATGTTGCTAGCATGATTAGCAAGTTGTTAACATGTTTCTAGCATGATTAGCAAGTTGTTAGCATGTTTCTAGCATGATTAGCAAGTTGCTAGCATGTTTCTAGCATGATTAGCAAGTTGTTAGCATGTTTCTAGCATGATTAGCAAGGTGCTAGCATGTTTCTAGCATGATTAGCAAGTTGTTAGCATGTTGCTAGCATGTTTCTAGCATGATTAGCAAGTTGCTAGCATGTTTCTGGTTGCTAGCCATAGATAGATAGATAGATAGATAGTAAAGTTTAGATAGATAGATAGATAGATAGATAGATAGATGAGTTTGAATGAGTTTAAATGGATTAGAAATACAGTACATAGAAGGGAGGTTTGATTGAGGCTCAAAGGATTCTGGGGATTTTGACAGTTGGAGTTTAAAAAGTGCTGGCTTATTTGAACATTCCGTCAATGTAAGTCTATGGGATTTTTCCCAAATTTAATCGCCATTTTTAGGAAAACCGTAAGTCCGATCAGTTAGAAAAGATATAGCAACTAACTTCAGATCAGTTTAAAGATCTGGACTGAGTTTGGAGTTTGTAGATTTAAAGCTCTAGGAGGAGTTAGAGTTGATAATTTTAGTCTCAGAAGAAGAAGAATAATAATAATAAGTTTAAGTAGCATTTCAGTAAGTTGGCTTTCTCAAGCCAACTTAACTAGATAGTAAAGTTTGTCAAGACAAACTTTAGGTTGGCTTGAGAAAGCTGGACCAGAAAGTTTGAAAAAGTTTGACAAGTTTATAGTTTAAATAGTTTACGAAGTTTTAAAAAGTTTTGCATTTGATGGTTTTCAGTCTGTAATGGTTTGAAGTCTAACGTAGTTTTAAAAGGTTAAAGTTTGAATGTTTTGAAGGCAATACAGTCTGTCAGAGATAGATAGATAGATAGATAGATAGATAAGTAGATAGATAACAATTAGCAAGTTACTAGAATGATTCTAGCATGATTAGCATTTTACTAGCATGTTGTTAACATGTTTAACATTTTATTAACATGATAACAGGGGTGGTTGCTAGGGTGTTGCTATGCGGTTGCTAGGGTACCAAGGGTGGTTGCTAGGGTGTTGCTATGCCGTTGCTAGGGTATCCAGGATGCTTGCTAAGGTGTTGCAATGCGGTTGCTAGGGTAACAGGGGTGGTTGCTAGGGTGTTGCTATCCGGTTGCTAAGGTAACAGGGGTGGTTGCTAGGGTGTTGCTATGCGGTTGCTAGGGTACCCAGGGTGGTTGCTAAGGTGTTGCAATGCGGTTGCTAGGGTGTTGCTATGCGGTTGCTAGGGTACCCAGGGTGGTTGCTAAGGTGTTGCAATGCGGTTGCTAGGGTAACAGGGGTGGTTGCTATGGTGTTGCTATGCGGTTGCTAAGGTATCCAGGATGGTTGCTAGGGTGTTGCTATGCCGTTGCTAAGGTATCCAGGGTGGTTGCTAGGGTGTTGCTATGCGGTTGCTAAGGTAACAGGGGTGGTTGCTAGGGTGTTGCTATGCGGTTGCTAGGGTACTTGGGGTGGTTGCTAGGCCGGTTGCTAAGGTGCCCAGGGTGGTTGCTAAGGTGTTGCTATGCCGTTGCTAGGGTATCCAGGGTGGTTGCTGGGGTGTTGCTATGCGGTTGCTAGGGTACTTGGGGTGGTTGCTAGAGTGTTGCTATGCGGTTGCTAGGGTATCCAGGATGGTTGCTAGGGTGTTGCTATGCGGTTGCTAAGGTATCCAGGGTGGTTGCTAGGGTGTTGCTATGCGGTTGCTAGGGTACCCAGGATGGTTGCTAAGGTGTTGCTATGCGGTTGCTAAGGTAACATGGGTGGTTGCTACGGTGTTGCTATGCAGTTGCTAAGGTAACAGGAGTGGTTGCTAGGGTGTTGCTATGCGGTTGCTAGGGTACTTGGGGTGGTTGCTAGGCCGGTTGTTAAGGTGCCCAGGGTGGTTGCTAAGGATGTTTCTAGCATGATTAACAAGTTGCTAGCATATTTCTAACATGATTAGCAGGTTGCTAGCATGTTTCTAACATGACTAGCATGTTGCTAGTATGCTTCTAGCATGATTAACAAGTTGCTAGCATATTTCTAGCATGATTAGCATGTTGCTAGCATGTTTTTAACATGATTAGCAAGTTGTTAGCATGTTTTGAGAATGATTAGCAAGTTGCTAGCATGTTTTTAGAATGATTAGCAAGTTGCTAGCATGTTTCTAGCATGATTAGCAAGTTGCTAGCATGTTTCTAACATGATTAGCATGTTTCTAGCATGTTTTTAACATAATTAGCAAGTTGCTAGCATGTTTTAGAATGATTAGCAAGTTGCAAGCATGTTTTTAGAATGATTAGCAAGTTGCTAGTATGTTTCTAGCATGATTAGCAAATTACTAGCATGTTGTTAGTCTGTTTCTAACATGATTACCATGTTGTTGGCATGTTATTAGCATGATTAGCCAGTTACTAGCATGTTACTAGCATGATTAGCCGGCTACTAGCATGACTCTAGTTTGGCTAGCGATAGATAGATAGATAGATAGATAGATAGATAGATAGATAGATAGATAGGTAAATAAATAGATAGATAGATGAGTTTGAATGAGTTTGAATGGATTAGAAATACAGTACATAGAAGGGAAGATTGATTGAGTCTCAAAGGATTCTGGGAGTTCTGACAGTTGGAATTTGAAAAGTGTTGGCTCATTTGAACATTCCGTCAATGTAAGTCTATGGGATTTTTTCCAGTTTTAAACGTCATTTTTAGGAAAATCGTAAGTCCGATCAGTTTGAAGAGATATAGCAACTCGAGTCAGACCAGTCTGAAGATCTAGGCTGCGTTTGGAGTTTGTAGAGTTAAAGCTCTAGGAGGAGTAGCGTTTGAAAATTTGGCTAAGAAGAATAATAATAATAACTAGATAAAAAAGTTCGTCAAGACAAACTTTAAGTTGGCTTGAGAAAGCCGGAACAGAAAGTTTTAAAAAGTTTGAAAAGTTAATAAAGTTTAAAAAGTTTAAGAAGTTTTAAAATGTAATAAGTTTGATGGTTTTCAACGTGATTAACATGTTATTAGCATGATTAGCAAGTTACTAGCATGATTAGCAAGTTACTAGCATGTTACTAGCATGATTAGCAAGTTACTAGCATGTTACTAGAATGATTAGCAAGTTACTAGCATGTTGGTAGCATGTTTCTAGCATGATTAGCAAGTTACTAGCATGATTAGCAAGTTACTAGCATGTTGCTAGCATGTTTCTAGCATGATTAGCAAGTTACTAGCATGTTGCTAACATGTTTCTAGCATGATTAGCAAGTTACTAGCATGTTACTAGCATGATTAGCAAGTTACTAGCATGTTACTAGAATGATTAGCAAGTTACTAGCATGTTGATAGCATGTTTCTAGCATGATTAACAAGTTACTAGCATGTTGCTAGCATGTTTCTAGCATGATTAGCAAGTTACTAGCATGTTGCTAGCATGTTTCTAGCATGATTAGCAAGTTACTAGCATGTTACTAGCATGATTATCAAGTTACTAACATGTTATTAGCATGATTAGCAAGTTACTAGCATGTTGCTAGCATGTTTCTAGCATGATTAGCAAGTTACTAGCATGTTACTAGCATGATTAGCAAGTCACTAGCATGTTGCTAGCATGTTTCTAGCATGATTAACAAGTTACTAGCATGTTACTAGCATGATTAGCAAGTTACTAGCATGTTGTTAGCATGATTAGCAAGTTACTAGCATGTTGTTAGCATGTTTCTAACATGATTAGCAAGTTACTAGCATGTTGTTAGCATGTTTCTAGCATGATTAGTAAGTTACTAGCATGTTTCTAGCATGATTAGCAAGTTGTTAGCATGTTTCTAGCATGATTATCAAGATGCTAGCATGTTTCTAGCATGATTAGCAAGTTGTTAGCATGTTGCTAGCATGTTTCTAGCATGCTTAGCAAGTTGTTAGCACGTTTCTAGCATGTTGCTAGCATATTTCTAGCATGATTAGTAAGTTGCTAGCATGTTTCTAACATGATTAGCAAGTTGTTAGCATGTTGCTAGCATGTTTCTAGCATGATTAGCAAGTTGATAGCATGTTGCTAGCATGTTTCTAACATGATTAGCAAGTTGTTAGCATGTTGCTAGAATGTTTCTAGCATGATTAGCAAGTTGCTAGCATGTTTCTAGCATGATTAGCAAGTTGCTAGCATGTTGCTAGCATGTTTCTAGCATGATTAGCAAGTTGCTAGCATGTTTCTGGTTGCTAGCCATAGATAGATAGATAGTAAAGGTTAGATAGATAGATAGATAGATAGATAGATAGATAGATAGATAGATAGATAGATAGATAGATAGATAGTAATGGTTAGATAGATAGATAGATAGATACTAATGGTTAGATGATAGATAGATAGATAGATAGATAGATAGATAGATAGATAGATAGATAGTAATGGTTAGATGATAGATAGATAGATAGATAGATAGGATTAGATAGATAGATAGATAGTAATGGTTAGAGGATAGATAGATAGATAGATAGATAGATAGATAGAGAGAGAGAGAGATAGATAGACAGATAGATAGATAGATAGATAGATAGATAGATAGATAGATAGATAGATAGATAGATGAGTTTGAATGAGTTTAAATGGATTAGAAATACAGTACATAGAAGGGAAGTTTGATTGAGTCTCAAAGGATTCTGGGGATTTTGACAGTTGGAATTTGAAAAGTGCTGGCTCATTTGAACATTCCGTCAATGTAAGTCTATGGGATTTTTCCCAAATTTAATCGCCATTTTTAGGAAAATCGTAAGTCCAATCAGTTAGAAAAGATATAGCAACTAACTTCAGATCAGTTTGAAGATCTGGGCTGAGTTTGGAGTTAGTAGAGTTAAAGCTCTAGGAGGAGTTAGAGTTGATAATTTTAGTCTCAGAAGAAGAAGAATAATAATAACTAGATAAAAAAGTTCGTCAAGACAAACTTTAAGTTGGCTTGAGAAAGCCGGACCAGAAAGTTTGAAAAGTTTGAAAAGGTTAGAAGTTTGAAAAGTTTAAATAGTTTAAGAAGTTTTAAGTTTGGATGGTTTTCAGTCTGAAATTTATATTTAGAAGTTTTAAAGTTTGAATGTAGTCTGTCAGATAGATAGATAAATAATTAGCAAGTTGTTAGCATGTTTCTAGCATGATTAGCTGGTTGCTAGCATGTTACTAGCATGTTTCTAGCATGATTAGCAAAGTTGCTAGCATGTTTCTAACATGATTAGCATGTCGTTAGCATGTTTCTAGCATGATTAGCATGTCGCTAGCATGTTTCTAGCATGATTAGCAAAGTTGCTAGTATGTTTCTAACATGACTAGCATGTCACTAGCATGTTTCTAACATGATTAGCATGTCGCTAGCATGTTTCTAGCATGATTAGCAAAGTTGCTAGCATGTTTCTAGCATGATTAGCATGTCGCTAGCATGTTTCTAGCATGACTAGCATGTCGTTAGCATGTTTCTAGCATGATTAGCATGTCGCTAGCATGTTTGTAGCATGATTAGCAAAGTTGCTAGCATGTTTCTAGCATGACTAGCATGTCGCTAGCATGTTTCTAGCATGATAAGCAAAGTTGCTAACATGTTTCTAGCATGATTAGCATGTCATTAGCATGTTTCTAGCATGAGTATCAAGTTACTAGCATGTTACTAGCATGATTAGCAAGTTACTAGCATGTTTCTAGCATGATTAGCATGTCATTAGCATGTTTCTAGCATGAGTAGCAAGTTACTAGCATGTTTACTAGCATGATTAGCAAGTTACTAGCATGTTTCTAGCATGATTAGCATGTTGCTAGCATGTTTTTAACATGATTAGCAAGTTGCTAGCATGTTTTTAGAATGATTAGGAAGTTGCTAGCATGTTTCTAGCTTAATTAGCAAGTTACTGCCATGTTGCTAGTCTGTTTCTAACATGATTAGCATGTTGTTAGCATGTTATTAGCATGATTAGCCAGTTACTAGCATGTTACTAGCATGATTAGCAGGCTACTAGCATGACTCTAGTTTGGCTAGTGATAGATAGATAGATAGATAGATAGATAGATAGATAGATAGATAGATAGATAGATAGATAGATAGATAGATAGATGAGTTTGAATGAGTTTAAATGGATTAGAAATACAGTACATAGAAGGGAAGTTTGATTGAGTCTCAAAGGATTCTGGGAGTTTTGACAGTTGAAATTTGAATAGTGTTGGCTCATTTGAACATTCCGTCAATGTAAGTCTATGGGATTTTTCCCAAATTTAATCGTCAGTTTTAGGAAAACCGTAAGTCCGATCAGTTAGAAAAGATATAGCAACTAACTTCAGATCAGTCTGAAGATCTGGGCTGAGTTTGGAGTTTGTAGAGTTAAAGCTCTAGGACGAGTTAGAGTTAACAGTTTTAGTAAGAATAATAATAATAATAACTAGATAAAAAAGTTCGTCAAGACAAACTTTAAGTTGGCTTGAGAAAGCCGGACCAGAAAGTTTTAAAAAGTTTTAAAAGTTTTAAAAGTTTAAGAAGTTTTAAAAAGTTGCATTTGGATAGGTTTTAGTCTGAAATAGTTTGAAGTTTAAAGTAGTTTTAAAAGGTTAAAGTTTGAATGCAGTCTCTCAGACAGATATATAGATAGATAGACAGATATAAATATAGATAGATAGATAATAGATAAATTTGCTAACATGTTTCTAGCATGTTGTTAGAATGTTTCTAGCATGATTAGCAAGTAGTTAGAATGTTGCTAGCATGTTTCTGGCATGATTAGCAAGTTGCTAGCATGTTTCTAGCATGATTAGCAAGTTGCTAGCATGTTTCTAGCATGATTAGCAAGTTGTTAGCATGTTGCTAGCATGATTAGCATGTTGCTAGCATGTTTCTAGCATGATTAGCAAGTTGTTAGCATGTTGCTAGCATGTTTCTAGCATGATTAGCATGTTGCTAGCATGTTGCTAGCATGTTTCTAGCATGATTAGCAAGTTGCTAGCATGTTTATAGCATGATTAGCAAGTTGCTAGCATGTTTCTAACATGATTAGCAAGTTGTTAGCATGTTGCTAGCATAATTAGCAAGTTGTTAGCATGTTTCTAGCATGTTTCTAGCATGATTAGCAAGTTGTTAGCATGTTTCTAGCATGATTAGCAAGTTGCTAGCATGTTTCTAACATGATTAGTAAGTTGCTAGCATGTTTCTAGCATGATTAGCAAGTTGTTAGCATGTTGCTAGCATGATTAGCAAGTTGTTAACATGTTTCTAGCATGATTAGCAAGTTGTTAGCATGTTTCTAGCATGATTGTTAGCATGTTTCTAGCATGATTAGCAAGTTGCTAGCATGTTTCTAACATGATTAACAACTTGTTAGCATGTTGCTAGCATGATTAGCAAGTGGTTAGCATGTTTCTAGCATGTTTCTAGCATGATTAGCAAGTTGTTAGCATGTTTCTAGCATGATTAGCAAGTTGCTAGCATGTTTCTAACATGATTAGCAAGTTGCTAGCATGTTTCTAGCATGATTAGCAAGTTGTTAGCATGTTGCTAGCATGATTAGCAAGTTGTTAACATGTTTCTAGCATGATTAGCAAGTTGTTAGCATGTTTCTAGCATGATTAGCAAGTTGCTAGCATGTTTCTAGCATGATTAGCAAGTTGTTAGCATGTTTCTAGCATGATTAGCAAGGTGCTAGCATGTTTCTAGCATGATTAGCAAGTTGTTAGCATGTTGCTAGCATGTTTCTAGCATGATTAGCAAGTTGCTAGCATGTTTCTGGTTGCTAGCCATAGATAGATAGATAGATAGATAGTAAAGTTTAGATAGATAGATAGATAGATAGATAGATAGATGAGTTTGAATGAGTTTAAATGGATTAGAAATACAGTACATAGAAGGGAGGTTTGATTGAGGCTCAAAGGATTCTGGGGATTTTGACAGTTGGAGTTTAAAAAGTGCTGGCTTATTTGAACATTCCGTCAATGTAAGTCTATGGGATTTTTCCCAAATTTAATCGCCATTTTTAGGAAAACCGTAAGTCCGATCAGTTAGAAAAGATATAGCAACTAACTTCAGATCAGTTTAAAGATCTGGACTGAGTTTGGAGTTTGTAGATTTAAAGCTCTAGGAGGAGTTAGAGTTGATAATTTTAGTCTCAGAAGAAGAAGAATAATAATAATAAGTTTAAGTAGCATTTCAGTAAGTTGGCTTTCTCAAGCCAACTTAACTAGATAGTAAAGTTTGTCAAGACAAACTTTAGGTTGGCTTGAGAAAGCTGGACCAGAAAGTTTGAAAAAGTTTGACAAGTTTATAGTTTAAATAGTTTACGAAGTTTTAAAAAGTTTTGCATTTGATGGTTTTCAGTCTGTAATGGTTTGAAGTCTAACGTAGTTTTAAAAGGTTAAAGTTTGAATGTTTTGAAGGCAATACAGTCTGTCAGAGATAGATAGATAGATAGATAGATAGATAAGTAGATAGATAACAATTAGCAAGTTACTAGAATGATTCTAGCATGATTAGCATTTTACTAGCATGTTGTTAACATGTTTAACATTTTATTAACATGATAACAGGGGTGGTTGCTAGGGTGTTGCTATGCGGTTGCTAGGGTACCAAGGGTGGTTGCTAGGGTGTTGCTATGCCGTTGCTAGGGTATCCAGGATGCTTGCTAAGGTGTTGCAATGCGGTTGCTAGGGTAACAGGGGTGGTTGCTAGGGTGTTGCTATCCGGTTGCTAAGGTAACAGGGGTGGTTGCTAGGGTGTTGCTATGCGGTTGCTAGGGTACCCAGGGTGGTTGCTAAGGTGTTGCAATGCGGTTGCTAGGGTGTTGCTATGCGGTTGCTAGGGTACCCAGGGTGGTTGCTAAGGTGTTGCAATGCGGTTGCTAGGGTAACAGGGGTGGTTGCTATGGTGTTGCTATGCGGTTGCTAAGGTATCCAGGATGGTTGCTAGGGTGTTGCTATGCCGTTGCTAAGGTATCCAGGGTGGTTGCTAGGGTGTTGCTATGCGGTTGCTAAGGTAACAGGGGTGGTTGCTAGGGTGTTGCTATGCGGTTGCTAGGGTACTTGGGGTGGTTGCTAGGCCGGTTGCTAAGGTGCCCAGGGTGGTTGCTAAGGTGTTGCTATGCCGTTGCTAGGGTATCCAGGGTGGTTGCTGGGGTGTTGCTATGCGGTTGCTAGGGTACTTGGGGTGGTTGCTAGAGTGTTGCTATGCGGTTGCTAGGGTATCCAGGATGGTTGCTAGGGTGTTGCTATGCGGTTGCTAAGGTATCCAGGGTGGTTGCTAGGGTGTTGCTATGCGGTTGCTAGGGTACCCAGGATGGTTGCTAAGGTGTTGCTATGCGGTTGCTAAGGTAACATGGGTGGTTGCTACGGTGTTGCTATGCAGTTGCTAAGGTAACAGGAGTGGTTGCTAGGGTGTTGCTATGCGGTTGCTAGGGTACTTGGGGTGGTTGCTAGGCCGGTTGTTAAGGTGCCCAGGGTGGTTGCTAAGGATGTTTCTAGCATGATTAACAAGTTGCTAGCATATTTCTAACATGATTAGCAGGTTGCTAGCATGTTTCTAACATGACTAGCATGTTGCTAGTATGCTTCTAGCATGATTAACAAGTTGCTAGCATATTTCTAGCATGATTAGCATGTTGCTAGCATGTTTTTAACATGATTAGCAAGTTGTTAGCATGTTTTGAGAATGATTAGCAAGTTGCTAGCATGTTTTTAGAATGATTAGCAAGTTGCTAGCATGTTTCTAGCATGATTAGCAAGTTGCTAGCATGTTTCTAACATGATTAGCATGTTTCTAGCATGTTTTTAACATAATTAGCAAGTTGCTAGCATGTTTTAGAATGATTAGCAAGTTGCAAGCATGTTTTTAGAATGATTAGCAAGTTGCTAGTATGTTTCTAGCATGATTAGCAAATTACTAGCATGTTGTTAGTCTGTTTCTAACATGATTACCATGTTGTTGGCATGTTATTAGCATGATTAGCCAGTTACTAGCATGTTACTAGCATGATTAGCCGGCTACTAGCATGACTCTAGTTTGGCTAGCGATAGATAGATAGATAGATAGATAGATAGATAGATAGATAGATAGATAGATAGGTAAATAAATAGATAGATAGATGAGTTTGAATGAGTTTGAATGGATTAGAAATACAGTACATAGAAGGGAAGATTGATTGAGTCTCAAAGGATTCTGGGAGTTCTGACAGTTGGAATTTGAAAAGTGTTGGCTCATTTGAACATTCCGTCAATGTAAGTCTATGGGATTTTTTCCAGTTTTAAACGTCATTTTTAGGAAAATCGTAAGTCCGATCAGTTTGAAGAGATATAGCAACTCGAGTCAGACCAGTCTGAAGATCTAGGCTGCGTTTGGAGTTTGTAGAGTTAAAGCTCTAGGAGGAGTAGCGTTTGAAAATTTGGCTAAGAAGAATAATAATAATAACTAGATAAAAAAGTTCGTCAAGACAAACTTTAAGTTGGCTTGAGAAAGCCGGAACAGAAAGTTTTAAAAAGTTTGAAAAGTTAATAAAGTTTAAAAAGTTTAAGAAGTTTTAAAATGTAATAAGTTTGATGGTTTTCAACGTGATTAACATGTTATTAGCATGATTAGCAAGTTACTAGCATGATTAGCAAGTTACTAGCATGTTACTAGCATGATTAGCAAGTTACTAGCATGTTACTAGAATGATTAGCAAGTTACTAGCATGTTGGTAGCATGTTTCTAGCATGATTAGCAAGTTACTAGCATGATTAGCAAGTTACTAGCATGTTGCTAGCATGTTTCTAGCATGATTAGCAAGTTACTAGCATGTTGCTAACATGTTTCTAGCATGATTAGCAAGTTACTAGCATGTTACTAGCATGATTAGCAAGTTACTAGCATGTTACTAGAATGATTAGCAAGTTACTAGCATGTTGATAGCATGTTTCTAGCATGATTAACAAGTTACTAGCATGTTGCTAGCATGTTTCTAGCATGATTAGCAAGTTACTAGCATGTTGCTAGCATGTTTCTAGCATGATTAGCAAGTTACTAGCATGTTACTAGCATGATTATCAAGTTACTAACATGTTATTAGCATGATTAGCAAGTTACTAGCATGTTGCTAGCATGTTTCTAGCATGATTAGCAAGTTACTAGCATGTTACTAGCATGATTAGCAAGTCACTAGCATGTTGCTAGCATGTTTCTAGCATGATTAACAAGTTACTAGCATGTTACTAGCATGATTAGCAAGTTACTAGCATGTTGTTAGCATGATTAGCAAGTTACTAGCATGTTGTTAGCATGTTTCTAACATGATTAGCAAGTTACTAGCATGTTGTTAGCATGTTTCTAGCATGATTAGTAAGTTACTAGCATGTTTCTAGCATGATTAGCAAGTTGTTAGCATGTTTCTAGCATGATTATCAAGATGCTAGCATGTTTCTAGCATGATTAGCAGGCTACTAGCATGACTCTAGTTTGGCTAGAGATAGATAGATAGATAGATAGATAGATAGTAATAGTTTGATGATAGATAGATAGATAGATAGATAAATGAGTTTGAATGAGTTTAAATGGATTAGAAATACAGTACATAGAAGGGAAGTTTGATTGAGGCTCAAAGGATTCTGGGAGTTTTGACAGTTGGAATTTGAATAGTGTTGGCTCATTTGAACATTCCGTCAATGTAAGTCTATGGGATTTTTCCCAGTTTTAAACGTCATTTTTAGGAAAACCGTAAGTCCAATCAGTTAGAAAAGATATAGCAACTAACTTCAGATCAGTTTGAAGATCTGGGCTGAGTTTGGAGTTTGTAGAGTTAAAGCTCTAGGAGGAGTTAGAGTGAACAGTTTTAGTAAGAATAATAATAATAATAATAATAAGTTTAAATAGCATATCAGTAAGTTGGCTTTCTCGAGCCAACTTAATAATAATAACTAGATAAAAAAGTTCGTCAAGACAAACTTTAAGTTGGCTTGAGAAAGCCGGACCAGAAAGTTTGAAAGAGTTTGAAAAATTTAAAAAGTTTAAAAAGTTTAAAAAGTTTAAAAAGTTTAAAAAGTTAAAAAGTTAAAAAGTTAAAGTTTAAGAAGTTTAAAAAGTTTAAAAAGTTTAAAAAGTTAAAAAGTTAAAAAGTTAAAGTTTAAGAAGTTTAAAAAGTTTTAAAGTTTGAATGCAGTATGTCAGATAGATAGATAGATAGATAGATAGATAGATAGATAGATAGATAGATAGATAGATAGATAATTAACATGTTGTTAGTATGATTCTAACATTATTACCAAGTTGCTAGCATGTTTCTAGCATGATTAGCAAGTTGTTAGCATGTTGCTAGCATGTTTCTAGCATGATTAGCAAGTTGTTAGCATGTTTCTAGCATGATTAGCAAGTTGCTAGCATGTTTCCAGCATGATTAGCATGTTGCTAGCATGTTTCTAGCATGATTAGCAAGTTGTTAGCATGTTGCTAGCATGTTTCTAACATGATTAGCAAGTTGCTAGCATGTTTCTAGCATGATTAGCAAGTTGCTAGCATGTTTCTAGCATGATTAGCAAGTTGTTAGCATGTTGCTAGCATGTTTCTAGCATGATTAGCAAGTTGTTATCATGTTTCTAGCATGATTAGCAAGTTGTTAGCATGTTGCTAGCATGTTTCTAGCATGATTAGCAAGTTGTTAGCATGTTGCTAGCATGTTTCTAGCATGATTAACATGTTGCTAGCATGCTTCTAGCATGATTAACAAGTTGCTAGCATGTTTCTAGCATGATTAGCAAGTTGTTAGCACGTTTCTAGCATGTTGCTAGCATGTTTCTAGCATGATTAGCAAGTTGTTAGCATGTTTCTAGCATGATTAGCAAGTTGTTAGCATGTTGCTAGCATGTTTCTAGCATGATTAGCAAGTTGTTAGCACGTTTCTAGCATGTTGCTAGCATATTTCTAGCATGATTAGTAAGTTGCTAGCATGTTTCTAACATGATTAGCAAGTTGTTAGCATGTTGCTAGCATGTTTCTAGCATGATTAGCAAGTTGCTAGCATGTTGCTAGCATGTTTCTAACATGATTAGCAAGTTGTTAGCATGTTGCTAGAATGTTTCTAGCATGATTAGCAAGTTGCTAGCATGTTTCTAGCATGATTAGCAAGTTGCTAGCATGTTGCTAGCATGTTTCTAGCATGATTAGCAAGTTGCTAGCATGTTTCTGGTTGCTAGCCATAGATAGATAGATAGTAAAGGTTAGATAGATAGATAGATAGATAGATAGATAGATAGATAGATAGATAGATAGTAATGGTTAGATAGATAGATAGATAGATAGTAATGGTTAGAGGATAGATAGATAGATAGATAGATAGATAGAGAGAGAGAGAGATAGATAGACAGATAGATAGATAGATAGATAGATAGATAGATAGATAGATAGATAGATAGATAGATAGATAGATGAGTTTGAATGAGTTTAAATGGATTAGAAATACAGTACATAGAAGGGAAGTTTGATTGAGTCTCAAAGGATTCTGGGGATTTTGACAGTTGGAATTTGAAAAGTGCTGGCTCATTTGAACATTCCGTCAATGTAAGTCTATGGGATTTTTCCCAAATTTAATCGCCATTTTTAGGAAAATCGTAAGTCCAATCAGTTAGAAAAGATATAGCAACTAACTTCAGATCAGTTTGAAGATCTGGGCTGAGTTTGGAGTTAGTAGAGTTAAAGCTCTAGGAGGAGTTAGAGTTGATAATTTTAGTCTCAGAAGAAGAAGAATAATAATAACTAGATAGTAAAGTTTGTCAAGACAAACTTTAGGTTGGCTTGAGAAAGCTGGACCAGAAAGTTTGAAAAAGTTTGACAAGTTTATAGTTTAAATAGTTTACGAAGTTTTAAAAAGTTTTGCATTTGATGGTTTTCAGTCTGTAATGGTTTGAAGTCTAACGTAGTTTTAAAAGGTTAAAGTTTGAATGTTTTGAAGGCAATACAGTCTGTCAGAGATAGATAGATAGATAGATAGATAGATAAGTAGATAGATAACAATTAGCAAGTTACTAGAATGATTCTAGCATGATTAGCATTTTACTAGCATGTTGTTAACATGTTTAACATTTTATTAACATGATAACAGGGGTGGTTGCTAGGGTGTTGCTATGCGGTTGCTAGGGTACCAAGGGTGGTTGCTAGGGTGTTGCTATGCCGTTGCTAGGGTATCCAGGATGCTTGCTAAGGTGTTGCAATGCGGTTGCTAGGGTAACAGGGGTGGTTGCTAGGGTGTTGCTATCCGGTTGCTAAGGTAACAGGGGTGGTTGCTAGGGTGTTGCTATGCGGTTGCTAGGGTACCCAGGGTGGTTGCTAAGGTGTTGCAATGCGGTTGCTAGGGTGTTGCTATGCGGTTGCTAGGGTACCCAGGGTGGTTGCTAAGGTGTTGCAATGCGGTTGCTAGGGTAACAGGGGTGGTTGCTATGGTGTTGCTATGCGGTTGCTAAGGTATCCAGGATGGTTGCTAGGGTGTTGCTATGCCGTTGCTAAGGTATCCAGGGTGGTTGCTAGGGTGTTGCTATGCGGTTGCTAAGGTAACAGGGGTGGTTGCTAGGGTGTTGCTATGCGGTTGCTAGGGTACTTGGGGTGGTTGCTAGGCCGGTTGCTAAGGTGCCCAGGGTGGTTGCTAAGGTGTTGCTATGCCGTTGCTAGGGTATCCAGGGTGGTTGCTGGGGTGTTGCTATGCGGTTGCTAGGGTACTTGGGGTGGTTGCTAGAGTGTTGCTATGCGGTTGCTAGGGTATCCAGGATGGTTGCTAGGGTGTTGCTATGCGGTTGCTAAGGTATCCAGGGTGGTTGCTAGGGTGTTGCTATGCGGTTGCTAGGGTACCCAGGATGGTTGCTAAGGTGTTGCTATGCGGTTGCTAAGGTAACATGGGTGGTTGCTACGGTGTTGCTATGCAGTTGCTAAGGTAACAGGAGTGGTTGCTAGGGTGTTGCTATGCGGTTGCTAGGGTACTTGGGGTGGTTGCTAGGCCGGTTGTTAAGGTGCCCAGGGTGGTTGCTAAGGATGTTTCTAGCATGATTAACAAGTTGCTAGCATATTTCTAACATGATTAGCAGGTTGCTAGCATGTTTCTAACATGACTAGCATGTTGCTAGTATGCTTCTAGCATGATTAACAAGTTGCTAGCATATTTCTAGCATGATTAGCATGTTGCTAGCATGTTTTTAACATGATTAGCAAGTTGTTAGCATGTTTTGAGAATGATTAGCAAGTTGCTAGCATGTTTTAGAATGATTAGCAAGTTGCTAGCATGTTTCTAGCATGATTAGCAAGTTGCTAGCATGTTTCTAACATGATTAGCATGTTTCTAGCATGTTTTTAACATAATTAGCAAGTTGCTAGCATGTTTTAGAATGATTAGCAAGTTGCAAGCATGTTTTTAGAATGATTAGCAAGTTGCTAGTATGTTTCTAGCATGATTAGCAAATTACTAGCATGTTGTTAGTCTGTTTCTAACATGATTACCATGTTGTTGGCATGTTATTAGCATGATTAGCCAGTTACTAGCATGTTACTAGCATGATTAGCAGGCTACTAGCATGACTCTAGTTTGGCTAGCGATAGATAGATAGATAGATAGATAGATAGATAGATAGATAGATAGATAGGTAAATAAATAGATAGATAGATGAGTTTGAATGAGTTTGAATGGATTAGAAATACAGTACATAGAAGGGAAGATTGATTGAGTCTCAAAGGATTCTGGGAGTTCTGACAGTTGGAATTTGAAAAGTGTTGGCTCATTTGAACATTCCGTCAATGTAAGTCTATGGGATTTTTTCCAGTTTTAAACGTCATTTTTAGGAAAATCGTAAGTCCGATCAGTTTGAAGAGATATAGCAACTCGAGTCAGACCAGTCTGAAGATCTAGGCTGCGTTTGGAGTTTGTAGAGTTAAAGCTCTAGGAGGAGTAGCGTTTGAAAATTTGGCTAAGAAGAATAATAATAATAACTAGATAAAAAAGTTCGTCAAGACAAACTTTAAGTTGGCTTGAGAAAGCCGGAACAGAAAGTTTTAAAAAGTTTGAAAAGTTAATAAAGTTTAAAAAGTTTAAGAAGTTTTAAAATGTAATAAGTTTGATGGTTTTCAACGTGATTAACATGTTATTAGCATGATTAGCAAGTTACTAGCATGATTAGCAAGTTACTAGCATGTTACTAGCATGATTAGCAAGTTACTAGCATGTTACTAGAATGATTAGCAAGTTACTAGCATGTTGGTAGCATGTTTCTAGCATGATTAGCAAGTTACTAGCATGATTAGCAAGTTACTAGCATGTTGCTAGCATGTTTCTAGCATGATTAGCAAGTTACTAGCATGTTGCTAACATGTTTCTAGCATGATTAGCAAGTTACTAGCATGTTACTAGCATGATTAGCAAGTTACTAGCATGTTACTAGAATGATTAGCAAGTTACTAGCATGTTGATAGCATGTTTCTAGCATGATTAACAAGTTACTAGCATGTTGCTAGCATGTTTCTAGCATGATTAGCAAGTTACTAGCATGTTGCTAGCATGTTTCTAGCATGATTAGCAAGTTACTAGCATGTTACTAGCATGATTATCAAGTTACTAACATGTTATTAGCATGATTAGCAAGTTACTAGCATGTTGCTAGCATGTTTCTAGCATGATTAGCAAGTTACTAGCATGTTACTAGCATGATTAGCAAGTCACTAGCATGTTGCTAGCATGTTTCTAGCATGATTAACAAGTTACTAGCATGTTACTAGCATGATTAGCAAGTTACTAGCATGTTGTTAGCATGATTAGCAAGTTACTAGCATGTTGTTAGCATGTTTCTAACATGATTAGCAAGTTACTAGCATGTTGTTAGCATGTTTCTAGCATGATTAGTAAGTTACTAGCATGTTTCTAGCATGATTAGCAAGTTGTTAGCATGTTTCTAGCATGATTATCAAGATGCTAGCATGTTTCTAGCATGATTAGCAGGCTACTAGCATGACTCTAGTTTGGCTAGAGATAGATAGATAGATAGATAGATAGATAGATAGACAGATAGTAATAGTTTGATGATAGATAGATAGATAGATAGATAGATAGATAGATAGATAGATAGATAGATAGATAGATAGATAAATGAGTTTGAATGAGTTTAAATGGATTAGAAATACAGTACATAGAAGGGAAGTTTGATTGAGGCTCAAAGGATTCTGGGAGTTTTGACAGTTGGAATTTGAATAGTGTTGGCTCATTTGAACATTCCGTCAATGTAAGTCTATGGGATTTTTCCCAGTTTTAAACGTCATTTTTAGGAAAACCGTAAGTCCAATCAGTTAGAAAAGATATAGCAACTAACTTCAGATCAGTTTGAAGATCTGGGCTGAGTTTGGAGTTTGTAGAGTTAAAGCTCTAGGAGGAGTTAGAGTGAACAGTTTTAGTAAGAAGAATAATAATAATAACTAGATAAAAAAGTTCGTCAAGACAAACTTTAAGTTGGCTTGAGAAAGCCGGACCAGAAAGTTTGAAAAGTTTGAAAAGGTAAGAAGTTTGAAAAGTTTAAATAGTTTAAGAAGTTTTAAGTTTGGATGGTTTTCAGTCTGAAATTTATATTTAGAAGTTTTAAAGTTTGAATGTAGTCTGTCAGATAGATAGATAAATAATTAGCAAGTTGTTAGCATGTTTCTAGCATGATTAGCTGGTTGCTAGCATGTTACTAGCATGTTTCTAGCATGATTAGCAAAGTTGCTAGCATGTTTCTAACATGATTAGCATGTCGTTAGCATGTTTCTAGCATGATTAGCATGTCGCTAGCATGTTTCTAGCATGATTAGCAAAGTTGCTAGTATGTTTCTAACATGACTAGCATGTCACTAGCATGTTTCTAACATGATTAGCATGTCGCTAGCATGTTTCTAGCATGATTAGCAAAGTTGCTAGCATGTTTCTAGCATGATTAGCATGTCGCTAGCATGTTTCTAGCATGACTAGCATGTCGTTAGCATGTTTCTAGCATGATTAGCATGTCGCTAGCATGTTTGTAGCATGATTAGCAAAGTTGCTAGCATGTTTCTAGCATGACTAGCATGTCGCTAGCATGTTTCTAGCATGATAAGCAAAGTTGCTAACATGTTTCTAGCATGATTAGCATGTCATTAGCATGTTTCTAGCATGAGTATCAAGTTACTAGCATGTTACTAGCATGATTAGCAAGTTACTAGCATGTTTCTAGCATGATTAGCATGTCATTAGCATGTTTCTAGCATGAGTAGCAAGTTACTAGCATGTTACTAGCATGATTAGCAAGTTACTAGCATGTTTCTAGCATGATTAGCATGTTGCTAGCATGTTTTTAACATGATTAGCAAGTTGCTAGCATGTTTTTAGAATGATTAGGAAGTTGCTAGCATGTTTCTAGCTTAATTAGCAAGTTACTGCCATGTTGCTAGTCTGTTTCTAACATGATTAGCATGTTGTTAGCATGTTATTAGCATGATTAGCCAGTTACTAGCATGTTACTAGCATGATTAGCAGGCTACTAGCATGACTCTAGTTTGGCTAGTGATAGATAGATAGATAGATAGATAGATAGATAGATAGATAGATAGATAGATAGATAGATAGATGAGTTTGAATGAGTTTAAATGGATTAGAAATACAGTACATAGAAGGGAAGTTTGATTGAGTCTCAAAGGATTCTGGGAGTTTTGACAGTTGAAATTTGAATAGTGTTGGCTCATTTGAACATTCCGTCAATGTAAGTCTATGGGATTTTTCCCAAATTTAATCGTCAGTTTTAGGAAAACCGTAAGTCCGATCAGTTAGAAAAGATATAGCAACTAACTTCAGATCAGTCTGAAGATCTGGGCTGAGTTTGGAGTTTGTAGAGTTAAAGCTCTAGGACGAGTTAGAGTTAACAGTTTTAGTAAGAATAATAATAATAATAATAATAATAATAAGTTTAAATAGCATATCAGTAAGTTGGCTTTCTCAAGCCAACTTAATAATAAGTTTAAATAGCATATCAGTAAGTTGGCTTTCTCAAGCCAACTTAATAATAATAAGCTTAAGTAGCAGATCAGTAGGTTGGCTTTCTCAAGCCAACCTAATAATAATAAGCTTAAGTAGCAGATCAGTAGGTTGGCTTTCTCAAGCCAACCTAATAATAAGCTTAAGTAGCAGATCAGTAGGTTGGCTTTCTCAAGCCAACCTAATAATAATAATAAGCTTAAGTAGCAGATCAGTAGGTTGGCTTTCTCAAGCCAACCTAATAATAATAATAATAAGCTTAAGTAGCAGATCAGTAGGTTGGCTTTCTCAAGCCAACCTAATAAGTTTAAGTAGCATTTCAGTAAGTTGGCTTTCTCAAGCCAACTTAATAAGCTTAAGTAGCAGATCAGTAGGTTGGCTTTCTCAAGCCAACCTAATAATAAGTTTAAGTAGCATTTCAGTAAGTTGGCTTTCTCAAGCCAACTTAATAATAATAATAATAATAAGCTTAAGTAGCAGATCAGTAGGTTGGCTTTCTCAAGCCAACCTAATAATAATAATAATAATAATAAGCTTAAGTAGCAGATCAGTAGGTTGGCTTTCTCAAGCCAACCTAATAAGCTTAAGTAGCAGATCAGTAGGTTGGCTTTCTCAAGCCAACCTAATAATAATAATAATAAGCTTAAGTAGCAGATCAGTAGGTTGGCTTTCTCAAGCCAACCTAATAATAATAATAATAATAATAATAATAATAATAAGCTTAAGTAGCAGATCAGTAGGTTGGCTTTCTCAAGCCAACCTAATAATAATAAGCTTAAGTAGCAGAGCAGTAGGTTGGCTTTCTCAAGCCAACCTAATAACTTTAAGTTTAAATAGCATATCAGTAAGTTGGCTTTCTCAAGCCAACTTAATAATAAGCTTAAGTAGCAGATCAGTAGGTTGGCTTTCTCAAGCCAACCTAATAATAACTTTAAGTTTAAATAGCATATCAGTAAGTTGGCTTTCTCAAGCCAACTTAATAATAATAATAATAAGCTTAAGTAGCAGATCAGTAGGTTGGCTTTCTCAAGCCAACCTAATAATAATAATAATAATAACTTGAAGTTTAAATAGCAGATCAGTAAGTTGGCTTTCTCAAGCCAACTTAATAATAATAAGCTTAAGTAGCAGATCAGTAGGTTGGCTTTCTCAAGCCAACCTAATAATAAGTTTAAATAGCATATCAGTAAGTTGGCTTTCTCAAGCCAACTTAATAATAAGTTTAAATAGCATATCAGTAAGTTGGCTTTCTCAAGCCAACTTAATAATAATAATAATAATAACTGGAAGTTTAAATAGCAGATCAGTAAGTTGGCTTTCTCAAGCCAACTTAATAATAATAATAATAATAATAAGTTTAAATAGCATATCAGTAAGTTGGCTTTCTCAAGCCAACTTAATAATAAGTTTAAATAGTAGATCAGTAAGTTGGCTTTCTCAAGCCAACTTAACTAGATAAAAAAGTTTGTCAAGACAAACTTTAAGTTGGCTTGAGAAAGCCGGAACAGAAAGTTTTAAAAAGTTTGAAAAATTTGAAAAGTTTATGAAGTTTAAAAAGTTTAAGAAGTTTTAAAAAGTTTTAAGTTTGATGGTTTTCAGTCTGAAATATTTTGAATTCTAAAGTAGTTGTAAAAGGTTAAAGTTTGGATGTTTTGAAGGCAATACAGTCTGTCAGAGATAGATATTTAGGATTATTAGAAGTTACTAGCATGGTGCTAACATAATTAGCAAGTTACTAGCATGTTGTTAGCATGATTAGCAAGTTACTAGCATGATTAACAAGTTGCTAACATGTTTCTAGCATGATTAACAAAGTTGCTAACATGTTTCTAGCAAGATTAGCAAGTTGCTAGCATGTTGCTAGCATGATTGTAGCATGATTAGCATGTTGTTAGCATGTTATTAGCATGATTAGTAAGTTACTATCATGTTACTAGCATGTTACTAGCATGGTTAGCAAGTTACTAGCATGTTGATAGCATGTTTCTAGCATGACTAGCAAGTTACTAGCATGTTGTTAACATGATTAGCAAGTTACTAGCATTTTACTAGCATGGTGCTAACATAATTAGCAAGTTACTAACATGTTGTTAGCATGATTAGCAAGTTACTAGCATGATTAGCAAGTTGCTAGCATGTTTCTAGCAAGATTAACAAGTTGGTAGCAAGCTGCTAGCATGACTGTAGCATGATTAGCATGTCGTTAACATGTTATTAGCATGATTAGCAAGTTACTAGCATGTTACTAACATGATTAGCAAGTTACTAGCATGATTACCAAGTTACTAACATTTTGCTAGCATGATTAACAAGTTACTAGTATGTTACTAGCATGATTAGCAAGTTACTATCATGTTTCTAGCATGATTAGCAAGTTACTAGCATGTTGCTTGCATGATTAGCAAGTTACTAGTATATTACTAGCATGATTAGCAAGTTACTATCATGTTTCTAGCATGATTAGCAAGTTACTAGCATTTTGCTAGCATGATAAGCAAGTTATTAGCATAATTCTGGTTGCTAGGCATAGATAGATAGATAGATAGATAGATAGATAGATAGATAGATAGATAGATAGATAGATAGATAGATAAATGGATAAATAGATGGATGGATAGGGTTTGAATGAGTTTAAATGGATTAGAAATACAGTACATAGAAGGGAAGCTTGACTGAGTCTCAAAGGATTCTGGGAGTTTTGGCACTTGGAATTTGAAAATTGTTGGCTCATTTGAATATTCCGTCAATGTAAGTCTATGGGATTTTTTCCAATTTTAATCGTCCGATCAGTTAGAAAAGATATAGTACACTCGGTCAGATCAGTCTGAAGATCTGGGCTGAGTTTGGAGTTTGTAGAGTTAAAGCTCTAGGACGAGTTAGTGTCGACAGATTTGGTCTCAGAAGAAAATAGCATATCAGTAAGTTGGCTTTCTCAAGCCAACTTAACTAGATAAAAAAGTTTGTCAAGACAAACTTTAAGTTGGCTTGAGAAAGCCGGACCAGAAAGTTTTAAAAAGTTTGAAGAGTTTAAAAATTTGAAAAGTTTAAGAAGTTTAAGAAGTTTTAAAAAGTTTTTAAAAGTTTTAAGTTTGGATGGTTTTCATGGTCTGAAATAGTTTGAAGTTTTAAAGTTCAAATTCAGTCTGTTGGATAGATAGATAGATAGATAGATAGATAGATAGATAGATAGATAGATAGATAGATGCTAGCATGTTTCTAGCATGATTAGCAAAGTTGCTAGCATGTTTCTAGCATGATTAGCCAGTTGTTAGCATGCTGCTAACATGTTTATAGCATGACTAGCAAGTTACTAGCATGTTGCTAGCATGATTAGCAAGTTACTAACATGTTGCTAGCATGTTTCTAGCATGACTAGCAAATTACTAGCATGCTGCTAACATGTTTATAGCATGACTAGCAAGTTACTAACGTGTTACTAGCATGATTAACAAGTTACTAGCATGCTGCTAACATGTTTATAGCATGACTAGCAAGTTACTAGCATGTTGCTAGCATGATTAGCAAGTTACTAGCATTTTTCTAGCATGACTAGCAAGTTACTAGCATGCTACTAGCATGATTAGCAAGTTACTAGCATGTTGCTAGCATGTTTCTAGCATGACTAGCAAGTTACTAGCATGTTACTAGCATGATTTAGCAAGCTACTAGCATGTTGCTAACATCTTTCTAGCATGACTAGCAAGTTACTAGCATGTTGCTAGCATGATTACCAAGTTACTAGCATGTTTCTAGCATGACTGGCAAGCTACTAACATGTTACTAGCATGATTAACGAGTTACTAGCATGTTTCTAGCATGACTAGCAAGTTACTAGCATGTTACTAGCATGATTAGCAAGATAGTAGCATGCTGCTAACATGTTTATAGCATGACTAGCAAGTTACTAGCATGTTGCTAGCATGATTAACAAGTTACTAACATGCTGCTAACATGTTTCTAGCATGAATAGCAAGTTACTAGCATGTTATTAGCATGATTAGCAAGTTACTAGCATATTTCTAGCATGATTAGCAAGTTGCTAGCGTGACTCTGGTTGCTAGCGATAGATAGATAGATAGATAGCGATCAGTTAGAAAAGATATAGCACACTCGGTCAGATCTGACAGTTGGAATTTGAAAAGTGTTGGCTCATTTGAACATTCCGTCAATGTAAGTCTATGGGATTTTTTCCAGTTTTAAACGTCATTTTTAGGAAAATCGTAAGTCCGATCAGTTTGAAGAGATATAGCAACTCGAGTCAGACCAGTCTGAAGATCTAGGCTGAGTTTGGAGTTTGTAGAGTTAAAGCTCTAGGAGGAGTAGCGTTTGAAAATTTGGCTAAGAAGAATAATAATAATAACTAGATAAAAAAGTTCGTCAAGACAAACTTTAAGTTGGCTTGAGAAAGCCGGAACAGAAAGTTTTAAAAAGTTTGAAAAGTTAATAAAGTTTAAAAAGTTTAAGAAGTTTTAAAATGTAATAAGTTTGATGGTTTTCAACGTGATTAACATGTTATTAGCATGATTAGCAAGTTACTAGCATGATTAGCAAGTTACTAGCATGTTACTAGCATGATTAGCAAGTTACTAGCATGTTACTAGAATGATTAGCAAGTTACTAGCATGTTGGTAGCATGTTTCTAGCATGATTAGCAAGTTACTAGCATGATTAGCAAGTTACTAGCATGTTGCTAGCATGTTTCTAGCATGATTAGCAAGTTACTAGCATGTTGCTAACATGTTTCTAGCATGATTAGCAAGTTACTAGCATGTTACTAGCATGATTAGCAAGTTACTAGCATGTTACTAGAATGATTAGCAAGTTACTAGCATGTTGATAGCATGTTTCTAGCATGATTAACAAGTTACTAGCATGTTGCTAGCATGTTTCTAGCATGATTAGCAAGTTACTAGCATGTTGCTAGCATGTTTCTAGCATGATTAGCAAGTTACTAGCATGTTACTAGCATGATTATCAAGTTACTAACATGTTATTAGCATGATTAGCAAGTTACTAGCATGTTGCTAGCATGTTTCTAGCATGATTAGCAAGTTACTAGCATGTTACTAGCATGATTAGCAAGTCACTAGCATGTTGCTAGCATGTTTCTAGCATGATTAACAAGTTACTAGCATGTTACTAGCATGATTAGCAAGTTACTAGCATGTTGTTAGCATGATTAGCAAGTTACTAGCATGTTACTAGCATGATTAGCAAGTTACTAGCATGTTACTAGAATGATTAGCAAGTTACTAGCATGTTGGTAGCATGTTTCTAGCATGATTAGCAAGTTACTAGCATGATTAGCAAGTTACTAGCATGTTGCTAGCATGTTTCTAGCATGATTAGCAAGTTACTAGCATGTTGCTAACATGTTTCTAGCATGATTAGCAAGTTACTAGCATGTTACTAGCATGATTAGCAAGTTACTAGCATGTTACTAGAATGATTAGCAAGTTACTAGCATGTTGATAGCATGTTTCTAGCATGATTAACAAGTTACTAGCATGTTGCTAGCATGTTTCTAGCATGATTAGCAAGTTACTAGCATGTTGCTAGCATGTTTCTAGCATGATTAGCAAGTTACTAGCATGTTACTAGCATGATTATCAAGTTACTAACATGTTATTAGCATGATTAGCAAGTTACTAGCATGTTGCTAGCATGTTTCTAGCATGATTAGCAAGTTACTAGCATGTTACTAGCATGATTAGCAAGTCACTAGCATGTTGCTAGCATGTTTCTAGCATGATTAACAAGTTACTAGCATGTTACTAGCATGATTAGCAAGTTACTAGCATGTTGTTAGCATGATTAGCAAGTTACTAGCATGTTGTTAGCATGTTTCTAACATGATTAGCAAGTTACTAGCATGTTGTTAGCATGTTTCTAGCATGATTAGTAAGTTACTAGCATGTTTCTAGCATGATTAGCAAGTTGTTAGCATGTTTCTAGCATGATTATCAAGATGCTAGCATGTTTCTAGCATGATTAGCAGGCTACTAGCATGACTCTAGTTTGGCTAGAGATAGATAGATAGATAGATAGATAGATAGATAGATAGATAGTAATAGTTAGATAGATAGATAGATAGATAGATAGATAGATAGATAGATAGATAGATAGATAGATAGATAGATAGATAGATAAATGAGTTTGAATGAGTTTAAATGGATTAGAAATACAGTACATAGAAGGGAAGTTTGATTGAGGCTCAAAGGATTCTGGGAGTTTTGACAGTTGGAATTTGAATAGTGTTGGCTCATTTGAACATTCCGTCAATGTAAGTCTATGGGATTTTTCCCAGTTTTAAACGTCATTTTTAGGAAAACCGTAAGTCCAATCAGTTAGAAAAGATATAGCAACTAACTTCAGATCAGTTTGAAGATCTGGGCTGAGTTTGGAGTTTGTAGAGTTAAAGCTCTAGGAGGAGTTAGAGTGAACAGTTTTAGTAAGAAGAATAATAATAATAACTAGATAAAAAAGTTCGTCAAGACAAACTTTAAGTTGGCTTGAGAAAGCCGGACCAGAAAGTTTGAAAAGTTTGAAAAGGTAAGAAGTTTGAAAAGTTTAAATAGTTTAAGAAGTTTTAAGTTTGGATGGTTTTCAGTCTGAAATTTATATTTAGAAGTTTTAAAGTTTGAATGTAGTCTGTCAGATAGATAGATAAATAATTAGCAAGTTGTTAGCATGTTTCTAGCATGATTAGCTGGTTGCTAGCATGTTACTAGCATGTTTCTAGCATGATTAGCAAAGTTGCTAGCATGTTTCTAACATGATTAGCATGTCGTTAGCATGTTTCTAGCATGATTAGCATGTCGCTAGCATGTTTCTAGCATGATTAGCAAAGTTGCTAGTATGTTTCTAACATGACTAGCATGTCACTAGCATGTTTCTAACATGATTAGCATGTCGCTAGCATGTTTCTAGCATGATTAGCAAAGTTGCTAGCATGTTTCTAGCATGATTAGCATGTCGCTAGCATGTTTCTAGCATGACTAGCATGTCGTTAGCATGTTTCTAGCATGATTAGCATGTCGCTAGCATGTTTGTAGCATGATTAGCAAAGTTGCTAGCATGTTTCTAGCATGACTAGCATGTCGCTAGCATGTTTCTAGCATGATAAGCAAAGTTGCTAACATGTTTCTAGCATGATTAGCATGTCATTAGCATGTTTCTAGCATGAGTATCAAGTTACTAGCATGTTACTAGCATGATTAGCAAGTTACTAGCATGTTTCTAGCATGATTAGCATGTCATTAGCATGTTTCTAGCATGAGTAGCAAGTTACTAGCATGTTACTAGCATGATTAGCAAGTTACTAGCATGTTTCTAGCATGATTAGCATGTTGCTAGCATGTTTTTAACATGATTAGCAAGTTGCTAGCATGTTTTTAGAATGATTAGGAAGTTGCTAGCATGTTTCTAGCTTAATTAGCAAGTTACTGCCATGTTGCTAGTCTGTTTCTAACATGATTAGCATGTTGTTAGCATGTTATTAGCATGATTAGCCAGTTACTAGCATGTTACTAGCATGATTAGCAGGCTACTAGCATGACTCTAGTTTGGCTAGTGATAGATAGATAGATAGATAGATAGATAGATAGATAGATAGATAGATAGATAGATAGATAGATAGATGAGTTTGAATGAGTTTAAATGGATTAGAAATACAGTACATAGAAGGGAAGTTTGATTGAGTCTCAAAGGATTCTGGGAGTTTTGACAGTTGAAATTTGAATAGTGTTGGCTCATTTGAACATTCCGTCAATGTAAGTCTATGGGATTTTTCCCAAATTTAATCGTCAGTTTTAGGAAAACCGTAAGTCCGATCAGTTAGAAAAGATATAGCAACTAACTTCAGATCAGTCTGAAGATCTGGGCTGAGTTTGGAGTTTGTAGAGTTAAAGCTCTAGGACGAGTTAGAGTTAACAGTTTTAGTAAGAATAATAATAATAATAATAATAATAATAAGTTTAAATAGCATATCAGTAAGTTGGCTTTCTCAAGCCAACTTAATAATAAGTTTAAATAGCATATCAGTAAGTTGGCTTTCTCAAGCCAACTTAATAATAATAAGCTTAAGTAGCAGATCAGTAGGTTGGCTTTCTCAAGCCAACCTAATAATAATAAGCTTAAGTAGCAGATCAGTAGGTTGGCTTTCTCAAGCCAACCTAATAATAAGCTTAAGTAGCAGATCAGTAGGTTGGCTTTCTCAAGCCAACCTAATAATAATAATAAGCTTAAGTAGCAGATCAGTAGGTTGGCTTTCTCAAGCCAACCTAATAATAATAATAATAAGCTTAAGTAGCAGATCAGTAGGTTGGCTTTCTCAAGCCAACCTAATAAGTTTAAGTAGCATTTCAGTAAGTTGGCTTTCTCAAGCCAACTTAATAAGCTTAAGTAGCAGATCAGTAGGTTGGCTTTCTCAAGCCAACCTAATAATAAGTTTAAGTAGCATTTCAGTAAGTTGGCTTTCTCAAGCCAACTTAATAATAATAATAATAATAAGCTTAAGTAGCAGATCAGTAGGTTGGCTTTCTCAAGCCAACCTAATAATAATAATAATAATAATAAGCTTAAGTAGCAGATCAGTAGGTTGGCTTTCTCAAGCCAACCTAATAAGCTTAAGTAGCAGATCAGTAGGTTGGCTTTCTCAAGCCAACCTAATAATAATAATAATAAGCTTAAGTAGCAGATCAGTAGGTTGGCTTTCTCAAGCCAACCTAATAATAATAATAATAATAATAATAATAATAATAATAATAATAAGCTTAAGTAGCAGATCAGTAGGTTGGCTTTCTCAAGCCAACCTAATAATAATAAGCTTAAGTAGCAGAGCAGTAGGTTGGCTTTCTCAAGCCAACCTAATAACTTTAAGTTTAAATAGCATATCAGTAAGTTGGCTTTCTCAAGCCAACTTAATAATAAGCTTAAGTAGCAGATCAGTAGGTTGGCTTTCTCAAGCCAACCTAATAATAACTTTAAGTTTAAATAGCATATCAGTAAGTTGGCTTTCTCAAGCCAACTTAATAATAATAATAATAAGCTTAAGTAGCAGATCAGTAGGTTGGCTTTCTCAAGCCAACCTAATAATAATAATAATAATAACTTGAAGTTTAAATAGCAGATCAGTAAGTTGGCTTTCTCAAGCCAACTTAATAATAATAAGCTTAAGTAGCAGATCAGTAGGTTGGCTTTCTCAAGCCAACCTAATAATAAGTTTAAATAGCATATCAGTAAGTTGGCTTTCTCAAGCCAACTTAATAATAAGTTTAAATAGCATATCAGTAAGTTGGCTTTCTCAAGCCAACTTAATAATAATAATAATAATAACTGGAAGTTTAAATAGCAGATCAGTAAGTTGGCTTTCTCAAGCCAACTTAATAATAATAATAATAATAATAAGTTTAAATAGCATATCAGTAAGTTGGCTTTCTCAAGCCAACTTAATAAGAAGTTTAAATAGTAGATCAGTAAGTTGGCTTTCTCAAGCCAACTTAACTAGATAAAAAAGTTTGTCAAGACAAACTTTAAGTTGGCTTGAGAAAGCCGGAACAGAAAGTTTTAAAAAGTTTGAAAAATTTGAAAAGTTTATGAAGTTTAAAAAGTTTAAGAAGTTTTAAAAAGTTTTAAGTTTGATGGTTTTCAGTCTGAAATATTTTGAATTCTAAAGTAGTTGTAAAAGGTTAAAGTTTGGATGTTTTGAAGGCAATACAGTCTGTCAGAGATAGATATTTAGGATTATTAGAAGTTACTAGCATGGTGCTAACATAATTAGCAAGTTACTAGCATGTTGTTAGCATGATTAGCAAGTTACTAGCATGATTAACAAGTTGCTAACATGTTTCTAGCATGATTAACAAAGTTGCTAACATGTTTCTAGCAAGATTAGCAAGTTGCTAGCATGTTGCTAGCATGATTGTAGCATGATTAGCATGTTGTTAGCATGTTATTAGCATGATTAGTAAGTTACTATCATGTTACTAGCATGTTACTAGCATGGTTAGCAAGTTACTAGCATGTTGATAGCATGTTTCTAGCATGACTAGCAAGTTACTAGCATGTTGTTAACATGATTAGCAAGTTACTAGCATTTTACTAGCATGGTGCTAACATAATTAGCAAGTTACTAACATGTTGTTAGCATGATTAGCAAGTTACTAGCATGATTAGCAAGTTGCTAGCATGTTTCTAGCAAGATTAACAAGTTGGTAGCAAGCTGCTAGCATGACTGTAGCATGATTAGCATGTCGTTAACATGTTATTAGCATGATTAGCAAGTTACTAGCATGTTACTAACATGATTAGCAAGTTACTAGCATGATTACCAAGTTACTAACATTTTGCTAGCATGATTAACAAGTTACTAGTATGTTACTAGCATGATTAGCAAGTTACTATCATGTTTCTAGCATGATTAGCAAGTTACTAGCATGTTGCTTGCATGATTAGCAAGTTACTAGTATATTACTAGCATGATTAGCAAGTTACTATCATGTTTCTAGCATGATTAGCAAGTTACTAGCATTTTGCTAGCATGATAAGCAAGTTATTAGCATAATTCTGGTTGCTAGGCATAGATAGATAGATAGATAGATAGATAGATAGATAGATAGATAGATAGATAGATAAATGGATAAATAGATGGATGGATAGGGTTTGAATGAGTTTAAATGGATTAGAAATACAGTACATAGAAGGGAAGCTTGACTGAGTCTCAAAGGATTCTGGGAGTTTTGGCACTTGGAATTTGAAAATTGTTGGCTCATTTGAATATTCCGTCAATGTAAGTCTATGGGATTTTTTCCAATTTTAATCGTCCGATCAGTTAGAAAAGATATAGTACACTCGGTCAGATCAGTCTGAAGATCTGGGCTGAGTTTGGAGTTTGTAGAGTTAAAGCTCTAGGACGAGTTAGTGTCGACAGATTTGGTCTCAGAAGAAAATAGCATATCAGTAAGTTGGCTTTCTCAAGCCAACTTAACTAGATGAAAAAGTTTGTCAAGACAAACTTTAAGTTGGCTTGAGAAAGCCGGACCAGAAAGTTTTAAAAAGTTTGAAGAGTTTAAAAATTTGAAAAGTTTAAGAAGTTTAAGAAGTTTTAAAAAGTTTTTAAAAGTTTTAAGTTTGGATGGTTTTCATGGTCTGAAATAGTTTGAAGTTTTAAAGTTCAAATTCAGTCTGTTGGATAGATAGATAGATAGATAGATAGATAGATAGATAGATAGATAGATAGATAGATAGATAGATGCTAGCATGTTTCTAGCATGATTAGCAAAGTTGCTAGCATGTTTCTAGCATGATTAGCCAGTTGTTAGCATGCTGCTAACATGTTTATAGCATGACTAGCAAGTTACTAGCATGTTGCTAGCATGATTAGCAAGTTACTAACATGTTGCTAGCATGTTTCTAGCATGACTAGCAAATTACTAGCATGCTGCTAACATGTTTATAGCATGACTAGCAAGTTACTAACGTGTTACTAGCATGATTAACAAGTTACTAGCATGCTGCTAACATGTTTATAGCATGACTAGCAAGTTACTAGCATGTTGCTAGCATGATTAGCAAGTTACTAGCATTTTTCTAGCATGACTAGCAAGTTACTAGCATGCTACTAGCATGATTAGCAAGTTACTAGCATGTTGCTAGCATGTTTCTAGCATGACTAGCAAGTTACTAGCATGTTACTAGCATGATTTAGCAAGCTACTAACATGTTGCTAACATCTTTCTAGCATGACTAGCAAGTTACTAGCATGTTGCTAGCATGATTACCAAGTTACTAGCATGTTTCTAGCATGACTGGCAAGCTACTAACATGTTACTAGCATGATTAACGAGTTACTAGCATGTTTCTAGCATGACTAGCAAGTTACTAGCATGTTACTAGCATGATTAGCAAGATAGTAGCATGCTGCTAACATGTTTATAGCATGACTAGCAAGTTACTAGCATGTTGCTAGCATGATTAACAAGTTACTAACATGCTGCTAACATGTTTCTAGCATGAATAGCAAGTTACTAGCATGTTATTAGCATGATTAGCAAGTTACTAGCATATTTCTAGCATGATTAGCAAGTTGCTAGCGTGACTCTGGTTGCTAGCGATAGATAGATAGCGATCAGTTAGAAAAGATATAGCATACTCGGTCAGATCAGTCTGAAGATCTGGGCTGAGTTATTGTCGACAGATTTAGTCTCAGAAGAAAATAGCATATCAGTAAGTTGGCTTTCTCAAGCCAACTTAATAATAATAATAAGAAGAAGAAGTTTAAATAGCATATCAGTAAGTTGGCTTTCTCAAGCCAACTTAATAATAATAATAATAATAATAATAACTGGAAGTTTAAATAGCATATCAGTAAGTTGGCTTTCTCAAGCCAACTTAATAATAATAATAATAAGTTTAAATAGCATTTCAGTAATAAAGTGCGGTTATCTAAATCACAGAAAAATATAGGTGCAGGTGGGTGGCGAGTGGATAATTTATTTGAAGCTACGGATTCGGGTGACATTTGAGCTCATCCGTGCATCTCTAATACCTACCTTTTTATTTTTGTATGACTTGCCATTGAATTTTCTTCTGAGAGGGTCACTCAACACTGCAAACAGGACACACATTTCTCTTTGAAATACTTACTTATTTGTGGCATAAGATAGAGTAGGATCCATCAGAAGAATAAAGACTTCAATACAGGCGGAGATCAAAACCGAGTCCAAACAATAAAACCAAGAACACAAACCAAAGACATAAATCCAAAGCAGACAGGCAGGGGTCAAAACAAAATATCCAACAAGAGACAATGCACAGAATTGCAATAGAAATATTGTCAAGATTTTGCAAGTGTCAGACCCCTTGGACTGTTTGTGTTGGTTTTGCCCTTTGTCACACTGTTGTTGCTTTCTCCCTCTTGTGTCCATATATGGTTTTTCCTGTTCCGTTCCTTGTTAAGTCATTATTGGTTAATCACCCACACCTGTCCTTGTATCGTTAGCACCCCTTTATAAGTTGTATTCAGTTCAGTGTTTGTAGCCGGACCATAATGTTATGTTAGTGTGTGTGTCCCCGCTGTTCCTGTCTGGTTGTTCCATTTGTGGAGTTTATTAAAGACTTTTCATTATATTATATTAGTCTTCGTTCATCTCATTCCCACACAACCGTGACAGAAGGTCCGACCTAACAAACAAATTAGAGACGAGTTTTCCCCGTGTTTTATTTTCGTTTTCACCAGTCTTTTTTTTTCCTTTTGCCACATGAACCTCGCCTCAATCAACGCTGTCCCAAGAAGGGGTAACACCATTCTGGAAGGTTTTACCATTTCCATCTTCCAGAATGGCAGGGACCTGGAGGACTACGTGGAGGAGTTTGTCACCTGCCACCATGCCAGTTGCGATGACATCTGCTTGATGGAGGGATTTAGGTGTGGACTGGACGATGACCTCCACTTCGTCATGCCCTGCGGAGATCCCTGCTGGACCCTGCAAAGTTACATCAACTTCGCATTGTGGACGAACGGATCGACATTCACATTGGGTGAAGCGAAGGAGGACATCAAACTCATTCAGCCACATCTCACACAGACGTCTCGCAGCATGACCCAGAGCCCAGCCAACCACACCCCGACTCACGGAGTCTGAGCCCGAGCCCACCACGGACGGAGAGTCAGAGCCAGGAGTGAGAGGGCAGAAGATCGCTACGGAGTCTGAGCCAAGCCCATCGACCAGGTGCGAGAGCCGGCCACGTGGCCCGCGACGATGGATGTTACAGCTGGGCGTGAGGGTGCTGAGGACAGCACCGTCCACTGCACCGCTGAGGGTGAGTGATGTCTGGAACTGAGACATTTAGAAATTGAACTGGACTTAATTGATTCCACTGAGGATATATATGTGGAACTTCCTGCCTGCCCTGAACAATATGCCTGCCTGGATTTTCCACCCACCCACCCACTGTCCCTCTGTTATCTCCTCCTGTTGGCCCTGCTGCCACAGTCTCACCACCGCTGTCTCCTGACAGCCCCGGAGCCGTCAGACCCACCCAGGACACTTCTGTCTCCTCCTTGGCTCCTCCCTCCGTCAGATCCACCCTGGACTTTGTTTGTTGTCCTCCTCCCGGGAGTCCATCCTCCGCCTGAGCCTCCTCCCACACTGAACTTTTTGTTACCTTCCCACGTCCACTCTTTTGTTTTTGTTTTTCTACGGCGTGAGGTCGTGCCTTCCGGGAGGGGGGAGTAATGTCAGACCCCTTGGACTGTTTGTGTTGGTTTTGCCCTTTGTCACACCCCCCGTTGGACTGTTGTTGTTTTTCTCCCTCTTGTGTCCATATATGGTTTTTCCTGTTCTGTTCCTTGTTAAGTCATTATTGGTTAATCACCCACACCTGTCCTTGTATCATTAGCACCCCTTTATAAGTTGCATTCAGTTCAGTGTTTGACGTCGGACCTTAACGTTATGTTAGTGTGTGTTTCCCCGCTGTTCCTGTCTGGATGTTCCATTTGTGGAGTTTATTAAAGACTTTTCATTATATTACGTCTTCGTTCGTCTCATTCCCACACAACTGTGACCGCAAGAAGGTAAAGGACCAAAAAGTTTATATATAGTGTGAGAAGGTGGAGGATGAGCTTCAGGTTTGCTGGAAATCAGAATTCAGGAAAGGGCTCCCTCATGTGGCGGGTGTTAGAAGTAGCAGTTTCCTGTGTGTATATAACATTACTCCCCCTTTTAGGCCTCTCCCAAGGGTGTGTGGAAGTGTTAGTTTGGGGTCTTCCTCTGGGTCTGGATTGAGGTCGATCCAGTGATTGGCATGAAATTCTGTAATGAGAGCTGAGTTCAAGATGTCATCAGCAGCCACCCATGGCCATTCTTCCAGCCCGTAGCCCTCCCAGTGCACCAGGTAGTACACTCTCCAGAGGAGTTCTCAGGTCCTCAGGCCCAACAGGTTTCAGCAGAGAGGCACACGAATTGTAGAAGAAATGTGGTAGTTAGATGGCAGTATGAGCTTTTAAGTCACTTTGTTGATTCATCTGAGAACTTTAAAGAGGTTGCAATCAGAGAGATAACCGGCAGAGGTTGCAAAAGACCAACTGGCAGATGGTTCAATGAATTGGATTGGTCACACACTGTACAATTCTTGACATCAGGGATGACATCTCTTGACAATGAAGGCCACCAAAACCTATTCTGAACCAAGTGGATCGTTCTGTTTTCTGTCATTCCTGGATGCCCAGAACACAATGAGCAATGCACAGACTGAATTACCCTCTCCCGTAATGATGAGGGAACAGAAGTCTGAGCAGGAGCTGATTCGTCCAATTGAATCTACTGGATTTCCCCCATGATATCCAACTGAACAGGAGTGACCACAAGTGAGGGAGATAGTATGGAGCATGGGCCCTTTTCCTGCTGTGCTAGAGAATGTAGTCTGGAGAGGGTGTCTTGGAGTTCTTGTATCCAAGGTGGATACAAGAGGGTGTCTTGGTGTTCTTGGATCCAGGGTGGTATGACACTGTGAACTGGAAATGAGAAATGAAGTATGTTGAGTCTCCTGGCTTTTTGAATATATTCCAAGTTACAATGATCGGTAACACTTTAGTATATGGACCAATTCTCACTATTAACTAGCTGTTTATGAACATGCATATTATTAACATATTAGCTGTTTATTAGTACTTATAAAGCAGATATATTGCATGACTATATTCTACATCTCCCTAATCCTACCCAAAACCAAAACTTAACAGCCTCCTTACTAACTATTAATAAGCAGCAAATTAGGAGTTCACTGAGGCAAAAGCTGTAGTTAATGGTTTGTTAATAGCGAGAATTAGACCTTAAAATAAAGTGTGACCCGATGATCTGTGAAATATAGGCTGCGTCCGAAAGCCCTAAAATGCTGCCTTCGGAGGCAGCATTCCAAGACAGCAAGGCATCAAGGCACGCCCGAATCCAAATTCTGCTTTACTTCCTGTCTCTGGAGGTACCTTCTTCTGGTCGAATTTTCTCGCTGCCTTCGACTTCCCACAATCCTGTGCGTGTGCATCATATAGGCTATATAAATAAAGATATTCTGGTGAATTAAACTTGTTACTTTATATAACAGATGAGACCATGATATACTTTATGAATAGTAATAGTGTAAAAAGCATAATAAATAATGTTGTTTGTAATAATAGTACTTTATAAAAATGTTAAAAGGATTCAAATGAGTAGAAAATAAGACTAATATTTACAATATACTACCAATAATAACGAAACAGCCACTGATACCAATGACCTTTTCTGTAATAATACTTGCAACAGTGCTTTTATTTTTTAAGCAAAAAATGCCATTCTCAGCCGTTTTTTCTAACGCACAGACCTTCAATGACAATGACATTGAGGTCTTTATGTATTATTTAAGCATTTATACATAACTGTTTAAGATCGTTTTTCTACAAAATGTACAACTTAACCGTTAGGTAACCTAGCAACGACTTCATGTTCACTGCCTCTGAAGCCTATCCAAAACTGTTTTCAGAGTTGCCTTTGCAGCCTTTGAAGTCATTGCCTGATAGGGCAGTGAGGCAGCAAGTCAGCTGCCTAGGCTTTCAGACGCAGCCATGGACAATGCTCCAGACAATGCTTCCACTCCTCAAAGGCTGCCTTTGTGGTCGGTAGGTCTCTGTTTCTTTCAGGTCTTCTTCGCCGAGTTGGGTTTCCTGGAGAAGACACCATGGCATTGAGAAAGGGCAGCTCCTGCCATAAGTCAGAAGCATACACCTCTACCACAAATTGTAACAAAGGAGCTGGGTCCTGGTAAAATGTGATTTAAGCTCCTGGAAGGCTTGAGCTGCTGCAGGTGTCCACAGGAAAATCTTGGGGGCACCCTGGAGCAAGAACGTGAGGGGTGCTGCGACCGTGCTGATGTTCCTAATGAACCACCTTTAAAAATGACTAAATCCAAGAAAACGTGGCAAATTCTTGATTTGAGGGATCCTTGGGGAAGCAGATGGACGGATGAAGCCCAACCTTAATACCTCCTCTACGTAGTCCTTCATGGCCTTGGTCTGAGGCAAAGATAGGGGATAAACTTTCCTCTTGGGAGGCTGAGTACCTGTGCCCGGTTGCATAAAGCACCTTAAGTGTAATTTTCCCTTAAGATCGCCCTTAAGTTTCCCTTACACTTAAGGGCGTTGCATAAAATATCCCTTAAATCTTACTTAAGGGTTTCTTTAGTTGAAACGTCAAAAATCCTTAGAATTTCTCTCAAGTATCCCTTAAAACCCTTTAAGTGTTGCATAAAGCCCCTTAACTGTCATTTCCCTAAGTATAACATAAGGTATGGAAAATGTCACCTTAAGTGCTTCACAGCACGCAAATTCAATCCACGATTGGCCTCTTTATATGTTAAACAGATTTTAATTTAGGTATTTATTCACATACAACCATTAATCAAATTATATTCACACGAGAACAAACGTATATTCTACAATATTTTATTCCTGTATTTTCCTACATATTACCTCGAGATGATTTGAAACACACACATAAACCGTATATTGTCGCAATCGTGTGTTTATTGTGTTTATGTTTCAGCTTAGCTGCAGCGATTGCTGCTGTATTCCATCATAACACTTCTATGAGTCCAGATTGGACTTTCAGCGCAAGAGCGCCCTCCGGCTTCGAGTATGAATGAAACATACACAGCATGAGAGTGTTCAGTGCTTCATAATGTTCGCATCGCCTCGGAAACTCAATAAAATGATTTTTCAGAATTTTTTAGTTTTCTTTTTTGTTCTCCTTATCCGTGTTATATTGTTCTTTGTGAAAACTTACACCACTATCTGCATTAACAAATAACGTGTCCATAGCAACAGTAGATTTTTAACGGCAAACCTTGAGTCGCTGTCGTAAAACACTTAACGGTTTCTCTTTAGTAAGGGAAGTGTGTAAGGGATTATATGCAACACCCTTAAATCATCCCCTTAGGTAAGGGGAAATCATGCCTTAAGTTTCATACTTAAGGGAAAAACTTAAGGTTCTTTATGCAACCGGGAACTAGCGCCAGGTCATTGGCGTAATCCTGGGGTTGATGGGGAAGAAGTCCAGTTGCATTGCTCTTGTTGAACACCATATGGAAATCCAAATATTCACTTGGCACACCTGGTTGTAGTTGGTCAGATTAAGTGTGTAAAGTGGTGGAGAGGCATGGCCTAACAGGGTTCATAGGTATCAAGGCAAGTCACACTCCACTCCACGCTCCTTCCAAGAAATAACAGAATTGCTGCCAATCTAGTATTTGCTTTTTTACAGTGCTTTGTTATATGGAGCAGATAGATCTATTGAATTTGTTTGACTAATAAAGTGCTTTAGTGAAATATGTATGAAAGTACACAGGTTACACTGTAATTTAAAGAGCCAGAAATTAATGGACAGTCAAACAAAGGCAGAATACCGGTTGGAATACCGGTTAGAACTCCAGGCTGGTGTACAGTAGCTTCATACTGACAAATGGCTAAACAAAGACAGAGTACCATAACTCAATTTGAGCGTTCCAAAAGAAAGTCAAAGTGCGGTAACTGGTGTTATACTTTGGTTTCTCCTGGGCTTTTGGAAGTTACCATTAAGACAACCCATTATTTTCTTGAAAAAAAAAAAAGCAACAAAATTTACTCAAGATACTTATCCACATGAAAAAGGAAGTATTGAATAACCCAAAAATATCAACTGGCATGACAGCTGATGTAAAACAAGGATAGGGCATAGAATAGTTGATACCGATGAGTTAAAAAAATGTTTAATCAGCTCCGACCCGGGACATTTCTACTTCGAAGAGCTGTGTAGTTGCACTAACTTGGCCCTCTGAGCTAAAGTACCAAAAAGACTGCTCAGTCAATTAGAAACACCATGGCCATCAATTTATGCTTGACAGGCAACTATAAGACTCTAAGAAGTCTGTCCTCTTGAATGCTTCAGTGAGTCTTTTGGGACTGTTTGGCAATACCATAGATTTCCTCCCTGAGCGATTCAGGGAAGCGCAAAAGCAATTAAAAGCCATCAAGCACTTCATGCCGAAGCATGCTGGGGCTCCTCCCCCCATGTGCTTGTGCTCTTCGTCCATTCAGCGCTCTTTTGGACTGTGGCAGACACACACTTCAAACCTTCACACACAACCAGAGCCCTAGGTGAGGCCCAAGGACTCCTGGTCCAAACTTTTCCAACCCCCTAAGTATCAGGGACCTTGCCCTCCAGCTAAGCCTGCTGAAGCTCCCCAGCAGCATTCTTGATGGGCAGCAACAGAAGAGGGCTTCGCAGCTCAACCACAGAGATGGCCCAGCAGCGAAACTTGCCTGATCAAGCACTGTTCTCCCCGTTCATCTTGTCCCCCTGTCTGTTACGAATGGTGAGAGCAAAAATGTATTGTTTGAATGTTTCTCTTGCATGTACAATAAAAACAAAACAACTTCACATAAAGAGCTGTTCCCTCTTACACCTCTCACTCACACTCAAGGTACTCACACCTCCCCACTCTACAGCAGAGAGCTGTCACATCAAGCCACACTAAAAAATCTCTAACGCAGTTTGCCGAAGTGCGCCAAGCACTATCAGGTGCATCAGAGTAGGTGTTAAACACCATACAACCTGTAATGCTCCAGACCACCCTGATTCAATGCTGTGGTGATGTCAGAGATTAAAGCTTTTGTGAGCAAAAATTCACAATCTTTTCACCCAAGGAGCTGTGGAGGTTGTGTCTTTCAAAGAGCATGAGACAGGCTTTTACAGCTGTTATTTCATGGTTCCAAAAAAAAAATAAAAATAAAAATAAAAACGCAAACTTCATCCTATTCTGGATTGTTGAATCACGTCTTCAAGAAACATTCCTTCAAAATGGTCATGCTGAAATGAATCCTCACATTTAAAAGATGCTTATTTTCATATCAAAATAGCCCCTTATCACAGGTACTTTTTGAGGTTCCCATTTGAGGGTGTAGTTTATTAGTTTATGGTCCTTCCCTTCAGTCTGTCTCTAGCGCCATACACATTCACAAAGTGCATGAACACTTTGCCTTTCCCTTCTTCGCTTGAGCAGACTGCACAGTGTGAATTACTTGGATGATTGGCTGCTCCACTCGAAAAGCATGCTATGCAGGCAAATAGATTTGCTCGTCAACCAACTTTGGTACTTGGGTCTCACAATCAATTTATTAAAAATCTGTCTGCAGCCCACACAATGTATCTCCATGTGAGCCTGACTGCCATAGTGCTCATGAGCCTTCATGGACTCACTTGCGAGTTTCAATATGGTGGAAGAGCTCCCCCTAAAATGCTTTTAGAGGGCACTGGGAATGATGACAGCTGCCTCAGTGTTTTGTTGCTTAGGGCTGCTTCACATCCTGCACCAGTTACTGTGCAAAATCAGGGAGGAGAGGGAGACTGCTAGTGTTGCCAGTTGTGCTGAATTGAATCACACAGCCCTGGTTTCCTTACCTCTTAGAGAAACTGCCAGGCCCTCTGTGGCCTGCCCCACTGAGAATGGAACCTTCTCAAGTGACCAGCTCGGTCTGGTGAGTCTGGGAGGTGAGAGCGCCTTCTACTAGGCATCTCTTACGCTCATAAGTGGAGAGTTTTCAAAACAAGGTGTTCAACAAAATGCCATAATCCTATCAGATGCACTATTTCTGTTTTGTGCTCAAAGTGAAGGTCACTGCTATTTCAGCATTTCATCCAACTATTGATAGACTGTCAGTGGGGGTAAATGATCTGTTGATCAGATTTCTGTAGGGTGCAATGTGGGCAAAATGTATGGAAAGATCCCCCTTGCCCGTCAACTTCCCCCACATTTGGTCTTGAAAGCCCTGACTTTCCCTCTCCAGTTGGCTACCCCGAACGTGCTTTCTCATAAGGCAGCGCTATTGCTTGCCCTTGCTTCCATTAAATGTATGAGCAATATACATGCTCTCTCTGTCAGTGAGTCCTAAATGATTTTTGGTCCTAATGACTGCAAAATTGTGCTTAAACTGAGAAATGGTTATGTACCCATGGTACTCTCAAACCCATTTAGAGTCAAGGTGATATCTTTCTCAGCTTTTCCCCTAAATGAGTGTGTGGAGAAGACCCATTACCTACCCTCTCTTGTGCACTTTGCGCATTTATGTTGAGTGGACCAGACAGTTTACAGCAGGGGTCGGCAAGTAAGTTTGGCATCAGGCCAAAAAAAATTTTGCCACTAGATGGCGGGCCAGAATATAGTCAAAGGATAATTTAAGAAATGAATTGATGAAAAATGCAACTAGAATTGACTGTGACAGACTGTTACAGTGTCTTTTGTAGCTGTTACTCCAGGGTATATACAGGAATCATAGAGTTAAATTTAATACCGTTTTAAGAACCTTTTAAAACGCTTTCCATACATTTTAAGACCTCATCGCCACTTCAAGTTTTAACTGGTTACATATCCAACACTTAAACTTGCATATTCTATATATTTATTGTAAGATAGCACAACTAAACCATCTTAAGCCACTTTTCCACTATCGGGCCAAACCGTTCTCTTTGCTTAGCCATTCCATTCCGTGCCGATCGGGGCCAGTCAGCACGGATACGGTTTCATTTTCCACTGTGGTGCTGATAACGTAACTCTTTGGAATGTAAATACAAATGCGACAGTCGTTGCCTTGGTAACGCAACTGTAATGTAAACAGCGATATGGACAATGATCAGATATTTTTGTTTTTGGGAGTCCTTTTTTTTTAATCTGATATTTACTTAATTAAACAACAGAAAAAAGGACACAACTCTTGGCGCAAAAAACAAAACAAACAGAAGGTAAAATTCCTTTCTAAAAATACCACATTTATTGACAGTATTAATGCATGAGCTATGAACGCAGCGAAGCTGTTTACTTGCTGTTTGATCAAACAGCAGGCTTCCGCTTAGCACACACATTCTGCCTGCATGGTTTAGCACGGTTGTCTAACCGTGGTGAGAATTACGGGCCGAGAGCAGTTTGTAATCGTGCCGCACCAGGCTCAGGTGGAAACACAACTGGAACCGTACCTGACCGTTCTAAGAACCGCTCAGCCCAATAGTGGAAAAGCGGCTTTAGTTTGTGATAACTCCTTATTAATGCAACATAATTCAAAAGGGTGAGAATGAAGCACAAGAGAATTGAGTGACTAACCCAATGTAATGTTAATTGGAAAGAGAAACCCAACACAAGGATTAGACCAGAAAACAAAACAATTGACAAAACTTAGTGAAGAGGGAAATTAAAGCTCTCCGAGCTAACGGGACAATGAGTTCACACAGTATATTCAAAAGACGTATTTGTAACATCAACTCTTTTTTTTTGTGATTGTTTATTTTTAGTAAAGAACAGCAAGCATACCTGGCTTACAAAACTATATACAGAAAAGGGTTTGCTTTAAAAAAAATAAATAAATAAATAAATAAATATCTAAATAAAAATACAAATAGAGAAAGGAAAACTATGGGGTGACATACCACATCTATACACACCTGTAATACCAACCATTTATCTTTAACGATCTTTAGTCTATCGAGTTATCATATCTGAAAGCTTCTCAAAAAATTCTGACCATGCCTTAATTGTTCTCGGCTTAGCTCTGTTGATCCTTGCTGTTGAGCGTTCTAACAGCGCAACATTTTTTAGTTCTGTGAGCCACATTTTGTCAGCCAGGAATGTGGATTCATGCCAAACTTTAAAGATTACCTTTTTTGCTGCAGTTAGTGCAGTGTGAAATACTCTACGCTGATAAGCATTTAAATTAAGATCAGAATAATCATTTAGCAAACAAATACTGGGATGTTTAAGGATAACCCTATCACATATTTCTTTAACAATTAAAAAAACCTTATCCCAAAATTTACAAACAAGTGGACAGTCAAAGAACATGTGCATATAAGTCCCCACAGTATTAGAATTACACAACGTGCAAAAAGGAGTTGGCAAGCGCTTCATTTTGTGTAACACATACAGAGTTGCATAGGCCTTGTGAATCAGTTTGAAGTAGTGTTGTCAAAAATATCGATATTTCGATAAATATCGATACTGAAATATCTGAACGGTACCAATACTAATTTCCCGAAGTATCGATATTCCGATACTAGCCAAGCTGTCACTTTCATTTCTCTCCAAAGGCGCGTTGACAAACACCACACGTGACCACAGTGCCTGTCTCTTCTCATTCGCTCTTGTTAAATAGCGTAAGGGGCCGTTCACATATCGCGCCTAAAAACGCGTGGAAAACGCTAGGCGCACCGATTTCTCCTTCCTTCCAAAGCGCTCTGTGTAGCTTGCCCTTCCGTGGCGTCTGCCGTTGCTAAGCAACCATGACCCGCACTCTCAGTGAAGACGCGGAAGTTTCATCAAAGGACAAACGGGTTTATAGCATTAAAAATAGCTTGCTGTAGCTCTGTTACTACATTTATTTACATTATTTACATTTATCCATGTACAGCTATGATCAGCTGTTTCTCCATCTTGGCTGAGCTTTTAATGCTGTTACTGTAAAGGATGGAGCTAATTGTTGGTTGAATCTTGTCACATGACCTGCGGTGCCCTTGCGGCATTCTGAAAAGTTGAGATGTTTTCATCTCGATGTGGTACGGACACCCCTGAAAAAACCGACCGCGTCGCACCGCGTGCGCGTCGCTTCCGTTATGAGCGCGGCTGCCGCGCGTCTACATTTGAAATAAGGAACTTGAGCGCGCAAAAGACGCGATATGTGAACGGCCCCTAAGTGAAGCGAATAGAAAGATTGCGAGTGCGGCGCCCCCGCGACCGGCTTTGGTTGATAAAGAACACAGCAGGAGTGCAATCTGGAAATATTTTGGATTTGAAGCAAATGAACATGGAAAGCCGAGGGACACAAGCAAGCCAATATGCAAGAGTTGCTACAGAGCAGTGCTAAAAAAAAGGCGCTAACACCTCTAATTTAGCAAAACACCTGAAAGACAGACACCCGGATCTATATAAAGAATTTCGAGAGGTTGGTAACTGTTCTCATTTTAACATTACTGAATCATTAACCAAGATGGGCTAGTATTGTTGCTGATATGAGTGTTGTCTCGTTTTTTCACCGTAATTCTTAAAGTTAATCTGACTGAGGAATCTTAGACAAGTAAATACTTTAACTGTGGTTAAATGTAAATCAGCTTGTGCTTATTTAACTTTATTCAAAAAATTATTACTTAAATTCTGCAATTTGTCTTGATGTCGATCCAGTGAGCAACTGAGCATTGTTTTCGCGTGTGATGCACGCACGTTTGCATGCGTGGATCGGTAATTATATGTGAGTCCGGCATTAAAATCTGTTCATCAAATAAATGTATTGTAATGTATTAACCAGCATTTATGAACGATGAGCAATGCATTTGTTACAGTATATTTTAATCTTTGATAACGGTAGGTAATAAAAAGACAACGGATCATGTTAGTTCTGGTCCAATGAAAAAATATTAACAGATAGAACTTTGGATTTTAATTAGTTTATGTATTAGTAAATGTTAGTTTAAATTAACTTTTAACTAAGTTGTTTTGGAAGTATTTTTCATTGTTTATTCGTGTTAACTAATGTTAACAAATATCTATTACCATTAGCTTAAGTTCTAAGATTAGTTAGATAGCCCCGTTCATTTTAAAAGTGTGGTCTAAAAACAAAACAAAACAAAAAAAAGTTTATTAAAGTTTGGCACCAGAAAGATAAGACTCGACCTGCAATAAAAACAACACGCTCACAACCTACACTCCCAGCTGTATTTGAACAGCAAAGAAAGTATGAAGCAAACTCAAATGAAGCTAAGAAGCTGAACAGGGCTGTAGCAGTGTAGTACCTCAAAACATTTTTGTTCATGTAAAATATACCTCAATGTCATGTTCTAGATTTGTTATAATTATCTTTAAATGAAAAAAAAAAAGCACCCCCTTAATATTGTGTCAGTTTTCGTGGTATCGAAAATGGTATCGAATATCGATATTTTTCAAGGTATCGTATCGAAGTTAGAAATTCCAGTATCGTGACAACACTATTCTAGAGACATACCACTCATTTGACATACTGAAAATGGAAAAAAAATTATATTTTGAATATTAACTGACTTAATGACAACACAGAATTTTAAGAAAATAAAACTTTAAAATGCTGCTTACCTCTTATATTTCCTAGATAGAGACCATCAATAACCTATGTACAAAATAAACAATATTTTGAATTTCCATCACATTTTGTATTCATGTTGGTTTCATGTGATGTTGAAAAACAATATTCTTTTACAAAAATAAATAAATGAAAAGTTTTTAGGGATTGTCCTACATTACGTTACATAATTGGACATGAAGGCTTTAGGTGAAAAACTCTTTATATTCAGGCGTGCATTATTATGCAGGTTTACTTTTACAGAAATATGAGCCAAAAAAGAGATTTAACTCAGACTGAAAAGTCAGAAATGATTAAATCCCCATGAGAAATATTCAGAACTAAAGCAATACAGAAATTGCAAAGTTGACTAGTGGACATGACCATTGGACAGCAAAATGGTCATTGGGTCAGAAGGATCAGAAAAATAAAACAGGAAAAATAAAAGATGCATGTTAACAAAGGAATTATAAATTAGAGTGAAGAACTGGGTGTGAAACCATTAGGAACCCTTTAGTCTCCAGCGTGTCAGGTGCTCAGAGACTTAGGTTAGGTAAAGAATCTTAAAAAAATAATCACACAGCTAACACAGAGAGCCATGAAAATGATGGGAGTTAAGCAGCATCCCACACTTCAGGCTCTTTTTGATGAAACAAGACAGGCTCAGAGAATTATTTCCACTCATGTACTTCATGTAAAAGATGTTTACATATAGTCCACAAGAGAAAATAATAGATGAATTCATAGAAATGTGCCCGTTCAAAAGTTTACATACACTTGATTCTTAATACATTAAACTTAAAAATGCCCGCTGTTCTTCAGAAAAATCTTTCGGGTCCCACAAATTCTTTGGTTTTTCAGCATTGTTGTGTATCTGAATGTGTACATTTTTCTTATTAAATATTTTCCTATAAATATTTATTTAGTATTGCCCTTTAGAAGCTACAGAAGATACTTACATGTTTCCCAGAACACAAAACAAGTTAAATTTACCCTGATCTTTAAATTTTAAAAAGTTTTCACCCCCTGGCTCTTAATGCATTGTGTTTCCTTCTGAAGCATCAGTGAGCATTTGAACCTTCTATAATAGTTGCATATGAGTCCCTCAGTTGTCCCCAGTATGAAAAGATGGATCTCAAAATCATATGGTAATTGTTGGAAAGGGTTCAAATATACAGGGTTCAAAAAATGCTGAAAAAACAAAGAATTTGTGGGATCTGGAGGATTTTTCTTAAGAACAGTAGGCAGTTTAACTGTTCCAGACAAATAAGGGACTTGAACCTTGATGAACAACTATCGCTAAACAAAAAAACTAAACAAAAACAAAAAACATCTGTGGATCGTTCAGGTAACAACACAGTATTAAGAATCAAGAGTACACATCCTCTTGTACCACTGTTTGAAAAATGTATCTTCCAGAATCTGGCAGTAAGTTCTGGGGGTTCTTTTTTAGTCCATCTCTGCAAGACAGACTTTATAGGATATGAGGTGGACTAAAAATTAACTCCCGAAACTTACTGCCAGATTCTTTAAGACAAATTCTTGAAAAAGTGGTACAAGAGGATGTGATGCTGGTCTTTCAGGAGTCACTCTCAACTTATCTGTCCATACAGCCTATAAAAAAAAAATAAAAAAAAAACAGTCTTCATGTATTTTACTACACTTCAGCATGTTAATCTTATTAAGTGGGGGTAATTTTTAAGGAATTTTTTTACCCAAGCAAAGTCTCTGAGAACCTGACACCTTGTACTTCTGGAAACTCTATAGGCTGCAGTTCTGGAAAATGGTGGCGCTGGAGACTAAAGGGTTCCTGATGGTTTTACACCTAAATCTTCACATTATTTCTTAATTATTTTGCATGTAACATGTGTCTTTTCACGTGTTTTTTTCTGACAGCGCTGACCCAATGACCATTTCGCTGTCTTAACTTGACTTTTCAGTCTGAGGTTAATCTCTTTTTTTTTGGCTCATTTTATCTGTAAAAGAAAACCTGCTTAATAACTACACACCTGAACATAAGGAGTTTTTCACTTCCAGCCTTCATGGACAATTTTATATATAAATTATAAATGATTAAATACAAAATTATTAGCAGTTATTAAGACTGATGTGTGTGTGTGTGTGTGTGTGTGTGTTTGTCTGTTAAATAGTTAAATAAGCTATTATTTAAATTAAACAGTTCGCCAGGTCTTCAAAGGTAAATGGTAACCCATTTTAATGGTATAGAGCAAGTGACAGTGACAGCAATATGTGGAATAAAGATCTTTCTGAAAAAGAAAACCATAAAACAGTGCAATGTCTTACAAAAGGTAAGACTACTAATATTTTCTGAAAACTGTATAGAGATTATTAAATTGTCTAAAGATTTATGAGTGACTTGGAGCACAGGAGAACTCCGTCAGATAAAGGCTTATTAAGGAAAGTTTCTGTCAGATTAATTGTATTAAAAGGACAGCTCCATTTCTGCCACCCTGACTGCAGAACACAAGATCCAGGGGGCGTGGTTGGATCCAGATCCAACTCCTCCCACCTTTCATATACCTAAACCTACCTGTCTACCCCCTGATCCCTAAACCCACCCATCTCCAGCCCTAAACTTACCATCTCCACCCCCTAGATGGATCCAACCCTGCCCCCTGGATCAAAAGTCATTTTGACACCCTCAGGGGATCTAGAGGGACCTTCCATCTCACTTTCCAATATTCCAGCCCAAATCATTACCTGTTACCTCCTTGGTGATGTTGCAGTTGGAACAGGATGTTGGAACAGGGTGGCCATCCACCAACCATCCAGAACTCCATCCATCTGGACCATCCATTGTAGCACGGCATTTGTCAGTGAATAAAACTATTTAAAAATGAGTCACGTTTTTTCTGCATCAAATGTAAACGTTTCTCTTTGTGACCTTTGGTTAAGGGAATTGTGGCTTTATGCACAGCTGCCAGCCTGCAATGAAGAGGTTCCTGGGACTCAAGAGGCACCAGCAGCTTTAAAAACCTGTTTGCTGCACAACAGTGGCTTTTTTATAACTGCCCTTTTAATACAATTATTTTGGACAGAAACGTTCCTTGATAAGCCTTTATCTTATCTTATATCTCATCTTATCATCAAATGTTCCTGATTTAACATAAAAGCATCATGCTCATCATTAAGGAGATCTATTTAAGTCACCTAATTTATGAATTGCACTTTTGAATATACTGTATTAATAAAAAGACCGTCACTTAAGCACGTTTACAGGAACGGCAATGTCCTGATCATTCCCCCAAATCAGCTTATTTAGTCACGGTTTATATACAAACTAATATCCGATAATGCACCCATACTGACCTCGACTGAATAGCAGAAGCACTTAGAAGCTGCATTAGCCAAATACAACTATTTACCCCATGCGCGTGGTCGTATTACAAATTGATACCACGCATGGTACACAGTGTTTATTATAAGGGACATGAAAGGGTTGAGTAATAGAAGTGATAAAAGATACGCGATGAAGGATAACGGCGATCACACGATAATGTACTCGATTAGTGTACAAAGTGTGAAGTATCTCCAGTGTGTATCAGTCTGTTTACAGCTTTTCGAGTCAAGCGTCTCTTTAAATATCACATTTAAAAATAAAGACGCTGACATTCAACACCGACAAACACGACTGTAAAGAGTGACATGCAAAAATGCTTTATAAAAATGTTAACGCTGATTACCTTATTCATGCCGTTGCCCATGATTCATTTGTCATGTATGACTGATATAGTGAAGTTTATATGCAAAAAGACCTCAGGATGGCTTTACAGACCTAATGCATTATGGTGCGGCGACACGTCACTAAAACTAGTATTATACTGCTTCCAGTAATATTAAACCAAAATATATTAAGTGTGAATTCAAAAGAAAACAGTTGCTGTGAAACATCTTCCGGAATTCTGCCGAAATAAAAACATTAAATCTGTTGACGTCACGGCACGACAGAGCTTAACCCTTTTGTGGCAGCGTGAGGGTCTGAGCCCTGAGTGTACAACGTTGCAAAAAGACTTAGACTGGGAAAAAATTGAAAAGTTTAGCTAAACATTTTACAAATTAAAAAAAAAAGTAATAATAATTGTGCTCTCAATTCTCCCACAGCACTAAACGTTTTTGCAGTCCTTAATTGGCCCTTTTTTATTCTAAATGTGCAGAGAGATGGGTCCTCAGGACAATGAAACTGCTGTACTAGTTTTGTTTTTCCATTTCATTACTCCTAAAACCAACATAGAATTGAGAACAGCTTAAAGAGAAATTTACTAATCTTATTCCATCTTCCAAAACTACTAATAATTGCTGATTTGAATTAAAGCAAATTAGCAATTTCATTGTTGTAATAGGATCTAAAAAATAAAATAATGCACACATACAGACAAAACAAGACAAAAACATTGATACTTATTGGATTTTTAATTATGATACACATCCTTAAGAGGAAGCAAACTTCCAAAATCATTCAGAAGTAACAGTGGACAAAAATACAGACTTGTCTGTTTATTGGATGATTAGTTAGAAGGGGTGGGCCTGGTCCAACAGATTGACATGTACAGAATAATTTATTTCTTCCAAGCATTGTTTTCATAGTCCCATTTGGCTGAAAAGCCCTCAACAGGGTTGATCCTCATATCCAGCATTCTCTGGACCTCCTTCTGCTTGTATTCGGGGTCAAAGGTATGGGGGACATCTCCATAAACTAAACACAAACAGAAGACATACACATTCAATAACTGTACTCAAATATGATCCTGGATGAGAAGTAATATTTGTATATAGTTGAAGCCAACCAAAACTTACCATACTTCCTCTGCCACAACACAACTAGGCCAGTGAAGCCAATGAAAAAGAAAATCCCTGCAACTACTGATTTCCACTCTCCTGTTCCCTTGTCCATTTCAGCAAAGCTCTCCTTGAAGCTGATACGATACACTGAAATCAACCATTAAAGGCGGCAATTAGCATGTTAAAATAAAAACTCTGAAGTCAGAACCAACAGAGAGGTCTTCAACAATTCTCATATCACACACATGCAATTTTCTCCTCTCTGGACAGTGCAGCCCAGGATCCCTTCTCTTTTTCCTTAAGAGACTTCTGCTCAGCACTCAGCTGCTGCACAAACTTGATGTCAGGAAGAGGGCTCTCTCGCCGGTCAAAGTATGCTGGCAGGGTGTAGTCCTCAACCTTAGCAACTCCTGAGAGGACAAGTAAAACAAATGTTACACAATATTATATATATTTATTATTTATTTATTATTTTTTAATTTATTTATTTTTTAAACACACAGACACATACACACAAGTTGGCATGTAACTTACCATGTCCACCACGCAGGCAGATGGAAGTGGACAAGGCCCGATTACCAACAAGGCGAAATGCTCTAGTTGCCAACATCCTGTGTAAGAACAAACAGTAAATGAGAAACTAATATTATTTCTTTCCACTTTAAGAAGTTTGAAATCATACCAAAAATATAAACTTCATGTAACTTTATTTATTTATTTATTTTTATTTATTTTAAAGAGGAAACTGATTTTATTATGAAAATACCCAATCACGGTAGTGCATTTGAGGTCCTGACTTTAAGCAAAATCTAAGGCCAATGCTGTAATTTGAATCAGACTACAATGAAGGTGCTCTGGAGCTTGGTTCAGTCAGTCAATTTAGGTCATATATGAGCAAAAACATGAATAACAAAACCCTTATTTTGTCTTCCGCATACTGTGACCTGTATTTATATTAATTTATTATGTATACATTGTTGACGCATTAGTTTGTGGTATCATTGAAAAAGTATATTTCCTGTTTTACAGAAACAATATAACACACCATGTTATTACAATTCTTTGACCGTGCTTCTTTTTGAAAGGGCATTAATTTAAATCACATTGTTGTCATTAATAGTAATCAAGGCAGAAAACACTCATTTACAATAAGAAACGATATTACCATCGCTTTACTATGGCATGGTCACATCATTTATCTAAAACCCTTAAAAGGATAGTCAGCGCATACTACAACACAGTTAAGTTATGGCAATAACATTGACTTTGGCATGAGCCGGTTAACTAACATTGCAAGGTCATATTGTCGTTAGGATTTGTTAAACAACAAATATATGGCATGTACCTCTAGAATACACTTAATACATTAATAAACATTGTGACTGTGCATCCTTAAATCTGTTTTACTCTGATGCACCTTGCTGGATATATTAGAACACATGTACCGGTCTATTGCTAATGCTAAAGCTAAAACTGAAATACAGCATCAGTCCTCATCCGCATTAGTCTCAATGTCACTAAGGCTATTTTAAATACACTCATTCGCTCGCTCGACGCATAAAATAACATAAACAAAGCTTCATTAAATCAAATGATATAGAGCCCATAGATATCAACATAAATACGCAAATAAATAAGTAATCTCACAAACCTCGCACCACCGTCCGTTGCTCGTTAGGAAAGGATAAAGGAAGTAAGTAAATGACGCGAACAGGAAATAGATGGGCAGAGCGTTGTGGCTGACGTATTATTTAAGCTTTCGAGTATTTTACAACAAATTGTGCTGTAATATTGTTGTAATAAAAAAATAAAAACGTTTATAATATAACATTAAAATAGAAACATTGCTTGCAGATTATCATAGTTACGCTCTTTCGTCATTTTGGCTCTGAATCTTTTTTGTAGAAGCGGCAACTTCTGATCCTGGATCAGCTCCCGGATGTTCGCACACAATGTGATAAGGAGACAGGAAACACCAGCCGGTTCAGGGTCAGCTGTGCATGTCAGATCCAGAATGGTGGTGATGGTTGACGTGTAGTAAATGAGCGAATAACGTGTTCGAGGGACTCTAATCAGATGTCATAGTTTAGAGGCAGTGTATGTACACTTTAGAACACTTGATTCATTCCCAAGTATCACGACATCAATAGACTTTTTGAGGAATAGAGGTTTTGATCACAAGATCTGTAAACATGTCTTTAAAACTGACCACTCAAGCGTACTGTAAGATGCTGCTACACGCTGCTAAATACCCTCACTGCGCCGTTAACGGGCTGCTGGTGGCTGAGAAACACAAAAAGAAGGACAGCCCAAAAGACTCAGTGTTGTGCGTGGATTGTGTACCTCTGTTCCATGGGGCTCTGGCGTTAGCCCCTATGCTGGAGGTGGCACTCACATTGGTAAGACGATTCTTTGTTCATGTAAGTTTAATTGTGGAAGTAGATTCAGTTACCACGTTTACAAAATAGGAAATGACGAGGAGTTTTCATATAGAGTTTTCCCGGACTGGAAAAGTGATTAATGTTGGTAATTATTTGTAGTCGTTTCGTTTCAGTGAATAGGTTAAACCATCTGTGTCACAGGTCAGTCAGAATAATTAATCCACAAAGTATCCACAAATCGTTCACTTAAAATAACGTAAAAAGTCAAGTCAGTTTTATTTTACAGTTGGCTAACCGTAGTTTCAAAGCAGCTTAATAGAAAATTACGTTGTTAATGTTTATAACGTATTTATGTTATGTACAGTCCATCAGCTAGTTCAGTATAAACCACTGATAATTTTAGCAGGTCAAAAGGACTATCCCTGTAATCAGTATACTGTCAGTAAGATGATAATGTGCCAGTCAGATGAACCTAATACTTTTGTGCACTTATAAATCAATTATCTTTCTTTCCTCAGATTGATACATGGTGCAAAGAAAACAAGTATGTCATTGCTGGCTATTATCAAGCAAATGAGCGTATAAAGGAAGCCAGGTAAAATTTGGGCTTCTTCATGTGCTTTGCATGATATGTATCTGGTGGATGTGGAATGTTTTGATCTTTCCAACTTTTCAGACCAAACCAGGTGGCTGAGAAGGTCGCTGCCAGAATCTCAGAAAACTTCAGTGAGGCTGCAATGATCATGGTAATTTACGTATGACTGGTATTTTAAATTGGGAATATTACAGCCATATCACAGCCATGTTAAATAGCCACACAGTAAAACTGCATTGTTTGCACCTTTAGTTGGACAACAGCAGAGTCACAATGGAGTGTTTTGTGCCTGTTCTCTTCATCTATGATCATCATGATAACAAGTGGAAGTGCAGAGAGCCAAGCACGTAAGTACAGTTCATTTTGTAACATTAAAAAATTTCAAATTTCACCCAAAAATGTATATTCAGTTATCAATTTCTTAAAGGGCACCTATTATACCCCTTTTAACAAGGTCTTGGGTGACCCAGAATGTGTCTGTGAAGTTTCAGCTAAAAATACCCCACAGATCATTTATTATAACATCTGAAAAATGTCATTTTTGGGGTGTGTCTAAAAATAGCTGTTCTGGTGTGTATCACTGGATGAGCTGCATATTCCTGCCCCATCTTCAGAAAAGGGAGTAGCGTATACATCTCGGCTTTGCATACCTACAGCATTAAATGGTAGGTAGAACCAACATGACTGAGAGTGAGAGAACTGGTGTTCAGCCGTACATATGGGAAATCAAACACACTGAAAGTAGGATGAAAGAGCGAGATGTTACAGAGCTTGCGTGAACTAATCTCACTAGCATGGCGCTGATCAGTTAAAATGCTTGGATAATGTACATACACAAATATGGTTAAAACGTTAGCTAAGAACTATAATGACATGACATTGATGAAACAATAAATATTATTTAGGTAGATTTTGAGGTGCATTACCTTCAAAAATCAAAGTAATCCACTGTGACCTCAGTGGCTCATTCAGCTTCGGTTGACACATGCACTCTAGAAAGCTTCATCCATGTCCAGTGTCTGCTCTCTATAAGTTCTGACCGATAACAAATATTTTTGAACTCTTTTAAACCAAAGCTGAGCTGTCTCATACCCTCTCGCTCACAAGCACTTGTCAATGTGAGCGTCTGTTGTTGTCCAAAGTCTCTGCTATTTTGTTGTTGTTGTTGTTCCATCTCTTTAGTTTTGTTTTCAACTGTGAAACAATGGCCCAGGACAGTGTTGCCACCCTGTGGAACAACTGATTGCTACAGAAAAACTTCAGTGCGCATTTTTGACCTGCACGTACAGTGTATGTGCAGTTACAAAAATTTGGTGGTGCACGTACAGTACGTGCATACCATTCTAATGACGAAATTTGCGTCATTATGCGTCAAAGTATGCTTTGGGCTTTACATCCACAGAACGCCTGGATTGCTTACTAGACATTGTTGACATTACAACTGCTTGAATGTGGAGAAAATGGAGGACAGCATACAACCAAACACTGCAGAACTGTCAGTCAGGATCTTAAAATCAATTTAATGTTGGTTCAGTCCAAATCAATAACTGTGATTTCATCTAATTTTGAAGCAAGTTCAGTTCAGCTATAAGCAGTTCTACAAAAGGCAACAATTTATTTTTTCAGCTTTAGTCAGTTTAGTGTTGAGTCAGTTCAGTTCTGTAACAGTGTCAATGTTGCAAGATGTGATTTAGCTTTGAAGCAGCTCCACCGAAGACGATAGTTCAGCTTGACCAAATTCAAATGTTTGTTCTCATCTGATGGTGTCAGTGTGGTTATATCAATAGTTTTTCTAAAGGTATGTGACTTTCAGTCCCCAACTAATCAAGTCAGAAGGCGACAATAAAAAGAAACCCAAACTTCAGTTAGGAGACTGGTTCTCCTCTGTCCTAAACAAAACAAACATGGTGTGGTATTGATTGAGAAACATCACACTGACATTAGATGGGAAAGGAAGAGTTGTAATCTGTTAAACACTGCATTATTAGTGGCTTTATCACATAAAGAGAAAGAAGTGCAAAACAAACCATTTTGGCAACTCAGTTTCTTTAAAAGCTGTTTTTTGGCTAACAAGGACATTTTTAAACTTACCGTATGTTTTTATAATACAATGACTTCTTATATGCCAAAAGAACAAGGAAAATCTCAAGTCTTTAAAAGGAAAAGAAAAAAGAGGTAAAGACAGATTAAAGCCACTTACATCATGTAATAATCATTTTACAATTACAACAATAACTTAAAACATTTTTATTTATTAATTTCTAATAATGCTGGTTAAAGGGTTTCTCCACACAAAAATGAAAAGGTACCATAAATATATAATTTCCTTTCTACAGATGAACACGTGCACACAAACGATTTTTAGAAAAAGAAACCACCTCTGTGAACCTCTAATTACTGACATACTGTATATGAACATACTGTATATGAATTACATAACAATGGAGGTCTAATGTCATTGTCACATAATGAGACTATTAAAAAGCAGAAAAGCTAAAAACAGAACTTAAATGCTTTTTCTAACTTTCTTTGAATTGCAGTGACTGCTTTGAGGATTGGATAGAGGCACAGAAGATCACAGCAGCTCTTCTAGAAAGCAAATCATACGAGAATCTTGTAGACTTTGACAACCATCTGGATGACTTACGAAATGACTGGACCAACCCTGAGATCAATAAATCTGTCTTACATTTATGCTGAAGCTATCCAGAGATCCCGTCCACCTAACCAAACCATCAGTGCTTAAATGGGATGCATATCTGACCTGTTTTCAGTACTGTTAGTGACATGCGTGCTCTCTCACTGAGAAGAAAGATTTACAAAAAAGTAAATGGAGCATTGAAAGTGCTGCATCCTCATGTTTGAAAACACTGAGGTGACTCGAGGAGTCCGATGTCAAATAGATTTTATACCCGTTTTCATGCGATAGTTTGTATAAGACTCGTGTACAATTTTGGATGATATCGGACTAGTCTTACTTAATTTAACTAATTGCTAAATTTGGTAATTTCTCCCCTTGTTTGGAAAGAATCTTTAGTTTAAATTACAGGTATGGTTATTTACTATTCTTAACTACTTAAATTGCTCAAATGGAAATGTTTTACTTGCGTGTAGAAATTAATATATTGATTTATAAGATGAGAGAATGCTTTTATGTTTGCAGCAGACCAATAATACCTTGTTAATGGTGGAAGAATAAATATTTTTGGCTCAGATTTTTCAGTAAATAAAGGACTAGACCTTTAGATATGAGGTCTTTATGATTGTAAAGTTTTGTAAAAATAAAAAATAAAAATAAAAAAAACATGCTTGCTTTTTCAAATGGCTTTAAACTAATTTCTTAGAGAGTTCAGCTGGCTGTTGTGCAGTAGTGTAATATAACTAATATAATATAACACTCCATCATATAGGGAAATTAAATATTTAGACAGTCATGTAATGCTTAATAATGCTTAAATGTCGTTGCATTGCAGATTGTTTTGAAGAAAGATAGCACACATTTTTTTGTAAGCAAAAACATTTTATAATTAAAAAATAAAGGCAAAACATAATATTACACTAAGTGTTTGAGGAAGATTAACTGTTTGATGATTGAAATTATAAACTACCTGCATGAACATAAGCAGAGCTGAGTAGTAACTGATTACATGTCATCTGGATTATGTAATCAGATTCCAAAAATTAAGTACATGTACATGTTAACAGTTCAATGATGGTCATATGGTCATTAAGGTAAATAAAATATTTAATCTTTTTTAGTGCTCAAGTCTCTTATTTTGATTATGATTATTTATTTATTTATTTATGATTTATATTTACTTATTATTGTTAAAAGTTATTAGTTATTGATTGTTAAGTTCATTATTAGCTTTTCATCAACTCACAAAGCCCCTGCAGTTCCTTCACAACCCCCAGTTTGTAAATCCCTGGTGTAGTGTGATATTAAATGTTGTTGATAACAAAAAATGTATTTTCTTTCTGGTTAATATTTTTAAATCAATAATTCTATTCAAATTGTGAAAAACGAGTTGGATCAAAAAGTATCTAAAAGTAATCAAAGTAGTCAGATTATATTACCAAAAATGTGTAAACTATAGCAGATTGTTAACTAATTTTCGTTATGCAATTTGTACTAAGCCATGGAATATAATTTCTACGTAATCTGCCCAGCACTGAATATAAGGGAACTGATTTGATACATCCTTATGGTAGTTTCACAAGGTTAATCAGAAATTAAATAACAAAATATAAAGAGACACATATGTTATTTATCATTTGCATTTTATTCAATTTGGGGAAAAAGGGAACAATCATGAAATCTTTTGAAACTTCCTGGTGCACTGAAGGCCAAGTTGGGTCAATACTGAACATGCAAAAATGCTACAAAAGATGAAAACCTGTCAGAAATTGCAAACAGTGGAGTAAAATTGTTGGGGAAAAGGGTTAAATATATCAGATTTTAACTACCAAAGTGGTTAGTCATGGCTGTACTTCAGTGGATGCAGTAATTTGCAGGACTTTTTTTCCTTTACAAATAAATTGCAGATGTTTTCTCAGAAATGTAAGTTACAAATGCAATTACAAATGAACAGGTACCATTGAATGCACCACAGATGTATCCTCAATTTAACAGAGCTGCTCACACTTGCCTACATGTTGTTATTTAGGAATTTATATGAATAAAAAAAAAAGTTATAGACATTTCAATAAAGAAATCCTTTTTTTTTTTTTTTTTTTTTTTTTTTTTTTTTTAGAATGTATGTTATCAGTAATATTTTTGTAACCTATACTGGTTACCATGTGGTAGTTATTATTCAACCTTCTAAATCTTCTTTGGATTTGGATTGTCTGCTATCTGGTCAAAACTAAAGTCATAGACTGCTGAAAAAAAAAAAAAAAATGCTGCAAATTCTTTCTTTTTTTCATGTTTGTTTCAAGTTACAAACAATAATCAGTTCATAAATTAAAATTAAAAGAAGGTTTAAGGTTCTACTTGCTAAAAAAAAGTCCAGAGCACCTGAATGATTTCAAATAGATTACTCCGATTTCCAACAAAAGAAAAGATATAGAATATTCTTAAAGACATGAATTAACTGCCATTTCAATGATGTATTGCTATATTCTTCTGTTACCCTACCATATGAAGAGTCATCCATCTGGCAATAATTGAAATAATGTCCACAACAAAATCAGTGGCCTAATAAACATTTTGCAACCTATGCTGTTGTTTTTCTCTGTCATCTGTACTTTATGTACCTGGCTGGAACAATAATGATCACTGATACAAAACTGATGACCTATTTTTATACACAAAGATTCATTCAAAATTATACATAGATCATAAAGATTCTTGAACATGCATGTTCTTAATGAAGTTTTAATTATGGGCACTTTTAACTACTTGAAAAATGAAACTTCTTTAAAATCTGTGTTAAAACAAACTCAGCCAAAAAGGAAACATTCTCACACAGTCAACTGCCTTTTTCAATGAAATGTCTTTTAATGTGTAAATATTTGTATGAACAGGAAAAGAAAATTGAGCAACTGAGACATAAATGGAACAAATTTCAAGAATATTGGACAAAGAGAATTGGAATAATGAATCCCCGAACAGAAAATAGCAGTCAGTAAGTAGCAGTTGCTTTAAGTACTGCAATGCATCTCATTTTTTAATGGACTAAAAAGGAGTTGTCAGTTCTTGCTTTGAGATATTACTTCACTTTTCTACAAAGGCACTTGTAAGTTCTTGAACACATCTGGGGGTACATATGGTCATATGTGGTTTATAGTTAATCAAACAAGCATGAAAAACGTTTAACATTTTCTAATAAAGATACGTAAAGCTTATTTGGATTTTACTAAATTAAATATCCTGAAAAAGGGGCATTTCTTTCTCTCTCTTTTTTATACTGCTTTATTGCTTTAATTAGCAATAGTAATGACATTTTCTTTTTAGCACCAGATCAGCATATTAGTGATTTCTGGATGATCACATGACACTGAAGACTGGAGTAATGGAGCTTTGCTGTCACAGGAACAAATAACATTTTTTTTTTTTTTTTTTTTTACTTTAAATTCATTCATTCATTCATTCATTCATTAACAAAAAATGAGCAAGAATCATACTGTCAGGGTTATGTCTCATTTACTAGATCAGTTTCCTTTGTCTGATTTAATAAGTTTCTACCTTTATTTCATTGATTAATGGAGTTGTATCACCTAGCTGTTTTTTATTTTATTGATTAGATTGGTTATGTATTTAAAACCTGTTTTTCTTTCTGTTCTTGGTCAGTCCTGGTCACATTATGTTGAGTTGTTCTGGTTTAATATTTCCTGAGTTCTTGAAATCATTACTGCTGCATATAGAACTAGCTAATCTCTCGACTGCAGTTGATAAAAAAGATACTTAATGAAATCATAAAAAAAGAAAGAAAAAAGGTTAAATATTTTATTTGTGTACATGCATGCCAATCTGGCCATTAACCAACATCAGAGAACCATGCAATCATGCAAATGTACTGATGAATTAAAGAAATTTTAACTGTAAAATATCATGGGTATTTTAAGTAATATTTTAGGTCAGAGGTCTGATTAAAAAAAAAGTTTGGGAATCCCTGTATTACATGAACAAACATTAATAACCATTAAAAAAGCATTGACATTACACTTTTTCTTTTTTTTTTTTTTTAATTTTCCCCAGACAGTTCAAAATTACTGAACAGTGTTTCACAGCTATACACAGGCAGTGTTTAATAACTTGCATAATTATTCATCTCATTCATAGCCCAGTTGATTGAAAGGTGCTTTTGTCCCGAAATTCAGAAGCATGAATTGCAAATTTATTTACATGTAATATACATGTATAATACATGTATATTACATACATGTCTGCCTATAGAATAGCCTAGTAGGTCTCTGTATCCTCTGTAAGTTGGAGCTAAAGTCAGGAAGTATGTATTTATATATTATATTATATTATATTATTATTTTTACCCAGCGCTTTTATTTTAAATGTGTTATATGGCTAATTAAAGTGACTAAAGAATTAAAGAATAATTCAGAATTGACAAATACTATAAGATAATGCATAATGTAAACAGATTTGTTGTTTAGATCTGTAGCCTGGCTAGGTCCATTGTTAAGGATAACACTAGCAAGTCATGAATTCGATTCCCAAGGAAGACTTGACCTGATAAAAAAAAAAAAAAAAAATTCTTAATTGCATTAAATGCTTAATGCAATGTAAATGACTTGCAGTTTTCTCTATAAAATGCTCATGCAATGAACCTTGCATTAAATACGACAAAAGCAGGGTTAATCAAATCTGGCCCTAGTGGGCCACTGCTGCGGCAAAACTGTGCAGGGCAGTGGCCCTCCAGGGCTGGATTTGAGGAACCATAAAAGTACCAATATCAGTTTAATTGAAACAAATATCACAAAATAAAGTGGGTGTGTCTAGTGAGGCACAACATGAAAATACGTTAAAACAGTGGTTCTTAACTCTGGCCTTCGAGGTCCACTTTCCTGGAGAGTTTAGCTCCACTTTGATAAAACTCACCTGCCAGTAACTTCCTAGTAATCCAGAAGATCTTCATTAGCATGTCCAAGTGTGTTTGAATGAGTGAATGAGTAAACGAATGGATATGATTGACATTAAAAATATGATTAATTTTTAATTAAATAGTCCTGAATTTATTTTTATATTTTGTATACTTTGTTAAAATGTATTTATTTAATCCTTATTCCTCATTTATGTTTTTAAAACCCTTAATTAGATTTTATTTATTTGAAGTATGTTTGATCATATTCATTCATTACTTTGTTGAATTTTGTTTTGTTTTTTTCATACGGATGTGCTGTGAATGAAAAACAACTGCAGGTTGAAGAATGACCGTTAGAGGGCAGCTCTACAACGTTACCTCAGAGCAGCTTTGGTTGCCTCGCCTCCTTGACGTCATTGACACACGTCTGAGAGTTACGCGGGAAAACTGTCACAGTAGAATGGATCCCGCGGAGGTAGAGTTTCTCGCAGAGAAAGAGATGGTAAAAATCATCCCGAACTTCAGTCTTGACAAAATCTATTTGATTGGGGTGAGTAAATATGACAGCTACAGACTGTTTTTTTAATCAGTAATGTGGTTATTGTAAGTCGATGTGTGGCTATTTTATTATGAATTTTGTCTCCACTCGTATCTTTTCAGATTAACTAGATATTTTATCAATATTTATTAACGACTTACTGTCGTGTTTTCGTAATTTAATGTTTATCAAAAGCCTGAGTTGTCACCAATGATATGCATACACATACATACGTATAGAAAAGTATTACGATATAATATAGCAGGTTTTGGTGAAAAACTAGGTTTAACATTACCCTGAAAAATTGGCTCGTGATGTTTTGTCAAGTCTAATTTTCTTATCTAACGTTAGATGTAGCTTAGAAACAGTTTGAAACCATTAACGTTTTTTTTTTTAATAAACCATTAAAAGTATTTATTAAAAAAAAAAAAAAAAAAAAAAATGGAATGCTGGCCATGAGTTCTTACTGTTTAGCTTATATTAAATGCAAAACATGATAATCTCTGGTGCAGTTGGCACACTGAATTACAGCAAGCAACAACACAAAATCTTTTGACAAAAAGGTGGAAGCAATAGGTTTCCCCAAAACGTCAGTCGGTATTTATAAAAGTCTAACAGATTAATCCAAATAATTAAGTGAGACATAAACTATTTTGTCCCATGTCTCTGTGTATTAAACATTTTGCAATATTATAATTAAGTCACACTCATTAATCACCACGTCAAATGCATGACTTGTGTATGAACAAACTTTCAGGGAGATCTGGGTCCATTTAACCCGGGTTTGCCAGTCGAAGTTCCTGTGTGGTTAGCCCTCAATCTTAAACAAAGACAGAAATGCAGGATAGTTCCTCCAGAGTGGATGGACACCGGTGAGTTTTAATTGAATGTCTGCTGGAATACCATCTTTTCTGAAACCATCTCTAAACACAGTTGATCTTTTCATTTTCAGACAAACTAGAGGAGATCCGTGAACAGGAGAGAAAACTAGACACTTTTACTCCCATTCCGAGTCCGTATTACATGGAGCTAACCAAACTATTACTCAACCAGTGAGTACCAGATCACCTTTAGCAAGTTTAAATAAAAGACCTCATGCAATCAGAATCAGGGTTTTGTGGCTTTTTAATTATTTGTTTTTGTTTGCTCGACATAATTTTTAGGGAGTACTTAAATAGAGAGAACTGGGGGATATATATATATATATATATATTATGAACAGAAACCACAACAGCTATTTTGTTTAAATAGCTTTCAAATGTGGTTTTATTTGGCTAAGATGTAAACTAAAGGCTATTGGCTATTCAGAAGAAAAAAACGAACAACCCCTTTAATGTGTCCATCCTGGAAAGAAAATTATTTGATCAAACCTGACAGACATCTGAAAACCATTATTCCTTATTTTTTTACAATTTGGAAGATCTATGTCAGCATAAGTTCTTGCTGCTTTGACATACAATCCACAGCATTTTGATTGTTTTTTACCATGCTTTCGAAGAACATTCTAACAATGCACAACGCAAACTGGCTTGTTATAACAAATGTTCATATTTTTTGCAGTCTTTGTGATAATGCAATTGAAACTAACTGTAAGGTTCGTGCGCACTTATGCTTCTGGTTTGAAAGATTGAAATCATTTTTTTGCGTGTCCAGTGCTGCAGATAACATCCCCAAAGCCGATGAGATCCGGACCCTGGTGAAGGACATCTGGGACACACGCGTGGCCAAACTAAGACTTTCTGCGGATAGTTTCATCAGCCAGCAGGAGGCTCACGCACAGGTAAAACACAGCTGCTAGTTATTGCGACCTGTTGACATGAGTGAATTAGAACTACAGAAATATTCTGATGGATGTCTGATGAACTTGCGCTCTGAATGCAGCAGGGTTTTCATGGCTATGAAAAATCTGAAAATATCAGAGAATTTAAAATTATTTTCCATGCCTTTTCAATGTTGAATATGAATATTTCTTTATATTCAAATTTTTTTTGTCGGTGACAAATTGCTATTTATGTGTGCAGTTACTTTGATGGAGGGGAAAAAGTCTTTGTCCTGTAATCATAAAAGTTCATAGAAAACCTGTGGAAGTAAAATAATGCCAAATGTCTCTGAAGCAAGGAAAGCATGCTGAATTGCACTAATAAAAATGGCACTGCATTACTAGTTACTGAATTATAATGCATTGTATTTTCAGAGCTTGCATTTTTAGTCCATGAAATTTAACAGTGGGCCATATACTAAAGCTGTGAATAATATCAATTCAAAACATACCACACAAGAAATAAAAGGAACTGAAAATTGGCTGTTGAATATTATAGGTAGGGCTGGGCGATATGGCAAAGAATTAAAATCTTGATTATTATTATTTATTATTTGTTATTTTTATTACTTTTTTTTTTCTTCCCCAAAACGTTTTACTGATTCTCTATTTATTTATTTTATTTTATTTTTTTAATGATTTTTAACCAGTCAACTTGAAAGTGTAACTACAATATAACTTTTTCTTTCTTAACCCTCTAGTTAAAGAAAATTCTATTCCAAGTGCACCACACATTAAGTTGTCAACCTGATGTAAATGTTAAACAAATCACTTGTTAAATATCTTCGCAGAAAAGATGCTTGAACTACAACTACATCTTGTACAAACTTGCCATATTAATATGTTAAATATTACGAGGAAGAAGCTTTTTAAAAAATCTCAAAAGTCAAGGTAATTCAAATTCAAAATGACTGAAGGTATGACTCCAGCAGACTATTAACCATGAAAGTTCTGTAAAAACAATAAACAGCAGCTTTCAGCTTGTTACAATAAGGCAAACATGAAATATCCGATATAGAGTAGTAGTTCTTCTCAGGTTTTTTATTAGATTACGCAGCTTTTCCATTGTTTTTTCTATGCAAACATGGACGCATTTGACTGTTGCACTCGCATCTTTTCATGCATCGTCTCTTGCATGAAACGGCATTATAAAAATGCAGCGCTCAAGTTAAAAGAAGTTCACTCTTGTCCATGTTTTTCCTATTCCACTGCCCGCATTGCATCTTTGTCAAAACAAAAGCACAATTCAAATTAATCGATAAACTCAGCCCAGCCCTCTTATAGGTCGTATTTTTAAACAAAATATTTTGAAAGTGAAGTCTGGAAGGTGAATATAGATTGTTGAATTTTTAATGATTGTGCAATGGTTTGAATTATTCACAGCATAAATATACAACGTTGAATTTCAACCCCTATAAAACAGAGCCCTGAGAATGATGCTTTAAAATGCAGGCACTGTTAATGCAGAGGAGTTTCATGTCCCATGGTTAACTGTGGTGCTAACCCCTTTCTATATTAGTGTGAAATGTTATTTTACCCAGGGTTAAAAGGAGTCCTAAAAAAGCCTAAGTGCAGTGTAAATCCCTCAGATTTATTCATTCTATTTAACTGGTTTGATTGAGTTAAATTAATGTCAGTTTGATAAACTCTGTTTCTCTTTATCTCTTTAGCTGGATAATCTCACGCTAATGGAGATCAACACCACACGCTCATTTCTGTTGGACTCTCTGAACTATATGTATAAACTGCGCTCAAACCTGCAGCCGGGCAGAAGTCAGGACTACTGAGATGTTGTCAAATAATGGAGAAATTATCTCCCAGATTGATCTGTCATTTTTCAGCCTTATTGCAATATGTATGAAAACATATACAGACTCAAGTTTGTTTTCTGTTCTGAAACAGATATTTGAAAATGTATTACTGTTAACTGTATTCATTGAATCATATCCAAACTTGTGACCACTACAGTGGCTTGGCATGTAAATGGTAAGATACTACAGTGTAGCTGACCAGTCTAGAAGAAGCAGCGGGAGGAATCAAAGGATGTATGTAAATGAGGTTTTTTTTTTTTTTAGGTCTAAATAAATGTATTAACCTAAACTTGTAAACCTGTTCCTGTAACCATTTAGTCAATGAGAAACTAATGCAGAAGCAGCAGTATTTCTTGGTCATGTGTTAACATTAAGCAAAACTGATGACAAAATCTCAGGATAATATAAACAGGAGCATTGGTGATTATTTGCTATGGAAAATGAATCCTAGTGGTGGGAAACATAGATGAAGGAGATGGGGCCAAAGGACATTTGTGACCCTGAACCACAAAACCAGTCATAAGTAGCACAAGTATATTGGTAAAATTTTATTGATTTTCGTTTTAACCCAGAAATCATTAGGATATTTAGTAAAGATCATGTTCCATGAAGATATTTTGAGATTAGTAATATGCATTGCAAAGAACTTCATTTAGACAACTTTAAAGGAAATTTTCTCAATTTTTTTTTTTTTTTTGCACCAGATTTTCAAAGTTGTATCTAGGACAAATATTTTTCTATCCTAACAAACCATACATCAATGGAAAGCTTATTTATGCAGCTTTCAGATGCTTTTGTGGTCCAGGGTCACATTTGTTCCTGATGAAATACAAGGCACTATAGTTGACCATGTTCTTGTGTATTGAATGACCATGAGAGAAAAATATACAGACTTTCATGTGCGCACAAGAAACCATTAAACTTATATAGGACAATGCATACAGATCCACCTATTGTGCCATCAGCTCATTCCGCAGTGTGGTTTCTTGGCCACCACAGACTATGCATGAAAGAGACCTAAGGCCTTGAAATATGGCATACTGCCCTAACGAAAGCCAAATTTTAGACACATTTTTTACAGTACCAGTTTTTTTTTATAGACCCTTGAACTCAGCAAATGTTATGCCATCAGCCCATTTTGTGTCATGGTTTCTCCGCTCTACAGAGGATGTGTGAAATGTTTTTCTTCATTTTAGGGTCTCTGTTGTCTCTTTGAGAAAATCAATAAAAAAAATTAAAAAAAAACCCTGAAAAAATACAAATATTTATTGATGACTGTACTATATACACTAAATAAGAAGCTGAAAATAGTGCTGTACGAACCATTTATTTAGGTCTGAAAATCTACTGAGAGGTTTGGAAAATTTGAGTCTACCATGGGAATTTTTGCCTCAGGGACCTTTGCAAAAATAAAACACAGACTTTTATGTACGCACAAGAAACCATTAAACTAAAAATCTACTGAGAGGTTTGGAAATTTGAGTCTGAAATGGAAAATGTGTATATTTGATTTTAACCTGGAACTCTGAGATTCGTGCAAGTTGCAGTGTAGTTTGAAATTGTGTTTACAGCTGTGAAAAAATTGTTTCATGAATTGTGTTAACGATTGAGAAAAACTGTGACCATGGGTAAGCTCTGGGAAGTATAAATAAAAAAATAAAACACAGCAAACACATTTTTGAAATATTTAATTTTTTTGTCTGAAATTACAGCAATATATCCATAAATACCTAATTACTACACTCAACAAAGAATATATTACATTACAATGAATTCAAACAAGTACATAAAAAATTAAAACAACAAAAAAGAAAAACAAACAAAAACCCCATGGTTTCACAGCATCTAACATCCTCCGTTGAGTTTGGGCGTGACTGTGTGTGTGTGTGTGTGCATGTGTGTGTGTGTTGGGCAGGTTTGTATATGCTCTCATCAGGCAGTGGTAGTGCTTCATGTGAAGCAGGTACACACACACACACAAAGTGATGAAACTGATGGCACGCCTGCTCGGGGTCAGCATAGCCGAAATAAATGACAGTGCAAGCAATTTATTTGTTTCCTAACCTGTGCTTCGAAGATGCATTTGAGACACCTCTGTGTTTTACCCTTGCACTAAATTCCGATCCAAAAAATGGCATGTGCGGTCTGTCTATAACTGCATGCTGTATGCGGTGCTGTATACATGAGATACATACGGCACACGTGATGGGGGTTGGGTTAAGTGGCAGGAAAACAAACAGGTGTGTCATTCCCAGATTCTACATCATCTAAGAGAATAATATAAAAAAGGTAGAAAATTAAAGATATTACAGGCAGTCAGAGTTCATTTAAGGCCCATCTTAATGATTTTTGTCAACGACTCATGGTCATGTTAAAATGCGTCATTCAAAGCAATGAATATTTAAAAAAAAAAAACTTGGCAAACAAGAACGTCTTCGGGCAGAGCAGTTTTTTTTTTTTTGGAAAAACTTTTGCACTTTTCCAATTAACTCTCAGCAGGACTGACTCGATTCTTCAACTTAAGCTTTGCTTTCAACATTTTGGCATGCCACATCTGAAACTTTGGCACAGTAATTGTCAATGGCAAAAATGTTTTGTATATCAAACAAATTATAATTCTTATTGTACAACAACAGTTATGGATTTCATTTTTGTGCATGTCAGTTCCTGACAGACTGTCATCGCTTGAGCTCTCTGTGCACACAGGTGAGATTCCAGAATAGCACATTCTAGTACAAACACCCTTTAATTTAATGAAACAGAAATCCAAATAGAGGCTGCATGCTGCTTCATGACAAAAAAGACAACTCAGTGTAGCACTCTGGAACTTTGAGAGACGGGTAACCACTAGCCAATGATAAAAGACAGTAGACGTCCTAGGTCCTACATATCAGCGTGTGTGTCGTCAGAATGCAGGGCTCAAGTTATCCTGTAATGCATGGCCTTGAGGGAAAAATGTTGGCGGCAGGTCCTGGGGCCGTTGCTACTGTGGTTCAGGCAAAAAGGAAGTGATGTCATCACTCCATGAGTCCTGAAAAGGTTATTCTGACCAGCAGCGGAGCAAACACTAAAAGTAAACCTTTTGCTTAACGCCCAAAAGCATTAATATATTAGAAAAAAATGGCAGGCTTTTTTTTTTTCTTCCAAAGAACAATGATTTAAGTAATTAAAAACATACAAAATTCTTTTTTCGTTTTTGTTTTGAAATTATTTACAATACAATGCTGAAGCACCTCTTTAAAAAACTTTATTCTAAATTTTGAAATAAAACATTTCCTTTATTTATTTGATGTTCTTTTTTCCTTCCCTAGATCGTAAAGAGCAGTCTGTCATACACAGTACCTCCAGATAGTTCTTCAGGTTTTTTTTTTTTGTCTTTAAGTGCATTTCTAGGCATGACCTCCATGGAAAAGAGATGGCAGGTGGGCTGAGCTGCATTTCCACTGGCATTCTTCTCTCTCTATGATGCAGTATGGCTGTCCCTGCAATTTGGAGGCTTTGATGTGTGTTCATGCGTGATTTTGCCCACAAGATGGCATTGGAGGGGAGGTCAGTGGATGGCAAATTCGTGGGCCAGATCTTCTGTTCCTCACCATCAATCTCCAGGCTCTCGGAGTGGACCGAGCATGAGTCTAGGTTTGGGGGTTTGTAAGGGATGTTGGGGGCTGTCTGAGTGGGTGGTCGGTGGTGTCGTAGAGTGTCACCTGGGTGGATAGCCCTTGAAGTGACCCCTAGACCAAGGGCTCTGCGGCAACGTCAGGCACTTTTTAAAGTGCTCCAGCTCTGCCTGTAGGTTTTCCCTCTCGGCCGCAAGCTTCTGCTTCTGAGCCATCAGCTCCTACAGAAAAAAAATGCACATGTTACCTATGAGACATCTGGGGAGTATGGCTGTCACGATTCGTTGATTCTATGAGTATTCGATTGAAAAAAAATAAATAAAAAATAGCAGATTTCATTTTGCCTGCGTTGACTAATCGGCAAAATACCGGAAGTGTCAAGAATCCACGAAATGCATTTTTACACTGTTTGCCAAAGCTGCGATATTTAATGAGCCCATTTAAATATATGCAATGCAGGATGAATGTGCTTTTATTATGTGTGTGTAGGTTATGCACGTTCGCGTCAGATCGGCTCTTGAGTTTAAACATTTTGATGTCCACATGTTAAATTATAGTGGCTATAATTGTTGTATATCTGTTGTAAAGAAATGGCCAAATATTAAAGATTAATTGGACATTTGAATTAAATTATGTTTGGTCAATATTAAACAAGGATTAGATTGTGCTTTAAGTGTAAAAACCTCTGCAGGCATTTGTTGTAATGCGTAATGTACATTAGCTCTATTGTTTATTTTAACAGTTTTGTTCAATAAATCCATAAGATTACTTGCTTGTGATACTTTATTTAAACTACTTATTATTGCCTCATTGCTATTATATATGTATTTTAAGTCATTTTAAAAAGGCTATTCACTTACATCTATTTTTATTATCACAAAAAAATAATTATAATCATAGGGCCCTATGAAATTCGTTTTGTTTCCAAATTCAGTTTTTTTCCATTTACATTTTTTTAATATATTTTTTATATTTTCATATTTTTATATATATATTTTTTAATTTTAATCATCAAAAAGCCTGTGTTATTAATTCAGTTTTACAGTTTTACTTTTACCAAATTCTGTGTTTTCCATTACTTTTCTGGATTCAGTTTTAATGTTTCCAAATAAATTTTAATACATTTTAATAAAGTATCTCCAATAAACTGATTTTTTATTTCTTTTCTTTTCTTTTTTTTTTTTTTTTTTTTCCAGAAATACTGTGCATTTACATTTTTCTCCTAAATAAATTCTGGTAAATTATATTTCTGGTAAGTACTCCTTAACAAATTATATTTAGATTATAATTTGATTATGAGTAGACCAAAAAATGTGGATATGTTGTCATCTTTTCCTTTTGTAGTTGCATTCACAGGTGTAATAAACAGAAGCACAGAACATGTGGATATACTGACATTCAGAACATGTTGACTTTTTCCCTTTTCTGACTTTTGTTACTATTTTCTTTTTATTTCATTTTTATTAAGTTTGTTTACATTTTTACTCTAAGTTTTACATTTCATCAATGGCTTTTTTTCATTTATACTTTTTTATTATTATTTTATTTTACTACTAAATGGCAAAGTTGCAAGTTTAATAAAACGTTCTTAAGTAAAACAGTTGATTTTTTTGTGGAAAATTAATCATTTAGATTAATCGATAAATTAGTCAATAGATTAATCGATATATATTAGGGATGTGACGAGATCTCGTGGCACGAGATCCACATAAAACATTTTGCAGTGTTTATATTATAGCTGTACGATTTATCCTTAAAATATCGAGATCTCGATTCAAACACCCACGCGATCTTATTCCTGAATGACAACGTCTATTAGGACTGTTTCACATCGCGAGTGTCAGCGTGAGAAGCACGTTTTGTCGCTGCCCATGTTAATGAATCAGAGGGTCAGGGTAAATGTGAACACAGAAAGAGCAACACAAACAGTCTTTTCAACCACATTATAATCATTATTTCTGTGTTACAGAGATTTAAATAGTAGAAGTACTGGGATAAAAGATTATAGTTTGGATATAAACATGTATTGTCTACAGTAGTGATCAAAACGAAAGTGTCTTAAAACTTGTATGTATTGTAACGCTTATCCTCTTCCGCCAGGAGGTGGTGACAACTGCCCGTTTAAAAAAAAAAAAAAAAGTATGTCATTGAATCATTCATTCAGAAGATTTCAACAGTCAAATAAGTCTTACCCTGCATCCTAATGTGCATACTATCCACCATATCTGCCCTTAATAGTATTGAAAATTACTACTATCACAGAATTTAGGATTGATAGTATGCACATTGGGATGCAGGCTTAATGAAGTGAGACTATTTTGTTTAAATAAATATATGTTTTTAAAAGACTCAAAGTTTGTCAGAACCACTAGTAAATTATGTTATTTTGTTTAGTTTTCTAATCTTTTTTTCTCCAGAATCGTGAGAGAATCATAGTCTCCAATTTATTAAAAACTGGGATTCTCAATTTATCCAGAATCATGAAGCTCTTGTTTAAATGTTGTTGTTTTTTTACTACATATTCATTAAAATTGAAGTTTATTTTCATAAAGTTCAAAATGCACCTACATTTTTTTTTTTGCATTTTGTCTTTTTCAGTTGAATAAAATACTATTTTCCCTATATATTTCATCATTGAGGATTTCTTAAGAAAGTTTAAAAATCTCGTCTCGTCTCGTTCTCGTAAACCTGGTCTCGTGTCTCGTCTCGTCTCGTGGGATAAGTGTCTTGTCGCACCCCTAATATATATATATATATATATATATATATATAAAATTCGTCGTTAGAGGCAGCCCTACTGGGGAGGACCAATTCGGATATGGATCTAATATTTCTGGCATGGAGGCATGATCCAAAACTGTGCCACATGGGTATGTTCAAGAGGACAGTATCCCAACAAACACAAGCAGTTATAGTAATGTAACTTGGCTGACCATTGAAAATGCATCTTAATATCAGGTTAGCATTTGTGTGTGTGCTACTTACCCCCATTGAGTGTGAGAGCTGTTCAGCGGTTAGACTGAGATTATAGTGATGCGCCTCCAGCCGTCTACACTGACTGTGGAGAATTTGTCGCTCAATGCTTTGCTCTAGAGTCAAACAGAGAGAAAGAGACAGGGAGTGGTGAGACTCCTCAGGTCCTCCACTTTCATTCAGGCATCATACACACCAACACTAGGGATGTAATGATATTATTATTATCGTGATATTGCGCTAACAAAACTGTCTTGACATTATCGCGATGATATGAAATGATAGGTCTTCCGAGCAAAAAGTGTAGTTTTTAAAAAATATTTAAACTTATTCTAACATAAAAGGTCTTTAAAGTTGTGTTTTGGGGCATTATGCATTGACATAGTATGTCAGACTAAAACCGAAAGCGCAATCTGGATTAATCCCTTCATCAAGTCTGTTTTCGCTGTGTGTTTCAAAATGAAGCGCACACACTGATGAGGCGATCAGCTCGTGATCTGGTGTTTTCCATGTCTCAGAACATCTCTGTTCACAGTGAATGAATGCAGGGTACCTGTTCGTTGCATGTACTATGAGTTTAGTACGTGTTTGGGAATGCAACGGCCATCAGTTAAGCTTTATTTTCGTGGCAGATGATTACTGCATTTCACTAGATTTGTATGGAGAAGTGTTTTCTTAAGCCTGTTTTCACTGAAGTTGGAGTTTTTCCGTCAAAATAAAAGCTTAAAAGTGCAGTATGAATTGCTGACAGCTAACGGTTTATATGGGTAACGTCACTGCAGTCCAAATGCAAAATACCTCTTTCAGGTGTAGAACTTAGGAAAGAAGTATTGTAATTTCCCTATAGTAGTGTAAAGCAAAAATAATATATCTATGAAATATTAATTTTCATTTATTTTGCAGTGCAATTGTTTTACAATATTTGGCTATTACTGTCATTGTTATTATTATTATTATTATTATATTCTAATTTGTTTGGCTTCCTAAAACACCAGTGTGAATGTAATTTAAACTGAGGCAGTATATCATAAATAACAAGAGGGTTGAGTCCCCTTTAAAGTTTTCCCTAAATTTCCCCTTTTAGTTTTCTTAGTTACATGGGTTAGTGCTCTTAATTTTGAACTCTCAAAGTGCATTCGATAGAATAATTTAACTTTAAAATGTACAAAATTATTATTTTTTTCCAATTCTTTTTTTGTTGTTTTTTAAATATTGCAATAAACATCATATTATGGACTGCATATAGTGATATTAGCGTATCGTGAGATTTTTATATCGTTACATCCCTAACCAACACACCACAACTTAAAGGATTAGTTCACTTCCAGAACAAAAATTTACAGATAATGTACTCACCCCCTTGTCATCCAAGATGTTCATGTCTTTCTTTCTTCAGTTGTAAAGAAATTATGTTTTTTGAGGAAAACACTTCCGGATTTCTCTCCATGTAATGGACTTCTATGGTGCCCCCAAATTTGAACTTCCAAAATGCAGTTTAAATGGTTCAAAGGGCTCTAAATGATCCTAGCCGAGGTACAAGAGTCTTATCTAGCGAAACGATTAGTTATTTTCCAAAAAAAATGTACAATTTATATACTTTTTAAAGAAAAACTCCCATCTCATTTTCTCCTTCAACTTCAAAATCATCCTGCATCACTGTTTTACTTTTTTTTGGAAAGGGTGTTTGATCTTCTTTGCATGTTCACTTTGTAAACACTGGGCTGGTACTTCTGCAGCGATGTGGGATGCTTTTAAAGTTGCAGGAGAAAATGAGATGGGAGCTTTTAGACGTACCCTAACTGTCATGACTGGAAAAAAACTGTTCACACAGAGGCAGACAAGATGCAAGTTTGAGGTTAAAAAGTATATAAATTGTAATTAAAAAAAAAAAAAGGGAGTGAGTACATTATCTGTAAATTTTTGATCTGAAAGTGAACTAATCCTTTTAGGATTTGAACAGCTGCTCTTCTGCTAACAAGAACTACGATATCCATCATGCAACATTACAACAAGCATCTTACCTTCTGCATACTCTTGATAAGCTTCATAGATGGCTTCAATGCCCTGCCACTTGGATGTAGAGGGCTCATCCTCCTCTGTGTCATCTTCCTCATCCTCTTCCTCAGACTCCTCTGTGGAGAGCTCCTGGCGAGAAGGCTGTGGGGGGCAGTGCTGTCCGTTGGGCTGTAATGAAGGAGGGTGTGGGTGTGGGTGGGGTTTGGACCGGCCCGGTGTGCTCTGGAGCTCAGGAATGTTGTAATGCACGGATGAATCCACTGCATGGTTCTGTTCTGATATGACCAAGGAACCACCTGATAGAGGAAGAGATGTGTTGATTCTATTAGCTGCTCTTTACACTGAGCCTGACAAGATGTCAAAATGAAACCTAATGCTCTGTTCCCAATTTAAATTTATGCAAAATGTTCTCTGGGAATTCAAAATGTGTCATGTATTTTGCATTGCTAACGCCATTCTCTACCACAGTGTTTCCCAATCCTGTTCCTGGAGACACAACAAAGGTGCACATTTTCAAACGCTTCTTGGTCAAACACACCTGATTCAACTTATTAGCTTATTAGTAATAAGTCCAAGACCTGAAACACATGTGTCCAATGAGGAAGACATCCTCAATGTATACTGTTGGTGCACCTCCAGGAACAGGTTTAAGAAGCACTGCTATACCAGCTGAGCTGCAAGAATGCTGTGACTTGCTGCCTACTGTCTACATGAGGGTTTTTCACACCGCATAGTTCTAAGAACTCAGTTATAGGAACTAGCCAGCAGCCAGCAAAGATACATAATCTTTGAGGCTTTTTAAAAATGCAAGTGTAGCAGGTGTTTCGTGTGCATTTGGCCAGTCAGTGCACATTTACATAACTGGTAGTTCCTACAGTACAGTTTTAGACCCTATTCTGCAGTAGGAGCTAATTTAGATCCCCCAAACAGAGTTCCTAGAACTCAAACCTCTAGAACACAAATTCGTAGTTCCTGCAGCACGAACACGCCAAACAGTGGGTACTTCCACCAGTAGTTCTAAGAACTATGAAAAGGTTCCTCTGGTGCAAAAGCCCCAATGGACAGAGTTCTAGTTTAAATGGAACTACTAGGGATCCTAGAAGGTAGCTCAATTATGCTCCCAACCTTATGCAACAGTCTTTGCATCTATGATTCCTTAAATGTTGCCTACATAAATATACATAAAACTACATATGAAACAAGGCTATTCTTATTTTGTGGTGCATAGGCCCATTCTATTTCATTAATTCAGGAAACATGATAAGTTTTTTCAGTTTGCGTCTGGTATTTCTAGCCTTTTTCAGACTTTTTTTTTTTGTGTGTGTGTGTGCATATCTGACCATATTTAGCAAGTCCGAACTGCAAAATATCATGTGAAATTAAATTTTTACAAATTCATTTCAAGCCATATCTGTATGTGGTTTGAAATGTCACTTTCACGCCACGTAAAATGTAAACATGTCAGATGTTGTTTGTAGAAAACATGCTAAATGTCTTTGCAGAAACAAGGTTGTGTTGTTGTGAAGACTAATAAAGCTGAATAAAGCTGCACATTTCAGCTTCCTACATTTCTGCCGCTGCCCCATAAATCGCAATATAATCAAGTGCAATGGCAACATGTCATGATTTAAGTCAACATCTGCATTGCTGTTATTGTTGTTTTTAGTGTAGGCATACCAATTCTGCATTAATTCTGCATTTTGTGAGTGCTTTATAGATGCTGTGCCAGTATAACAACAGTGTCAAATGTGTCTTCCATATTGCGGTTGTTAACATGCACAGTATTTTTATTGTGGGCTCTTCAAAACACATGAATAATACCTTATTACACATTTTGTAACATATGTAGCTGCAGACTGATTTGTTCCAATTCAGCAACAGCACATCTGTTACACTGCTCTTAGTGTGAACAGACCATAATGTCACCATGAAATAAAAATTGACAGTTATTTTATTATGGAATACTGCCTTATTTATACAGAATCTATCCATGCACATCATTTTTTAAAAATCCTTGTAATCTCTAATCAGAATAACTAACACTTTATGGTGACTTTAAGTTAGTGGTTACGTATGTAAGCAATGAAATAACAGAATCTTAAAGAGAATGTGAACTGCTAATTACCTTTACTCTTCTGTAGGGCTTTTTGGGTAGACTGCAGTACTGATTCATGGAACTGCTGGGCAAACTCCTCAGCAATGAAACTCTCCCAGGGTTTGGTCTTTCCGTTGACACTAACGGAACTCTCTTTAGTGAACGGAGGCTGTCGCACACTGTTCAACAGACTAGAGCTCTTGCCTGGGATGCTGTCATTGGCTCGACATTTCTCAGGTAATGCAGCAGGCAAGGAAGAGTCTTTCAGTCTCAAGGGATCTGAGAGGGATCTGTGATGATCTGAGTGGGAGGGGGGTTCCGATGGGGGCTGGGGCACAGACACAGAGGGGGAGGGACTGGGGGGCCGTCCATTCAGCAGCTCATCAGGTGGGACTGGAGACTGAGATGACAGGTCTGCAAAAATAAATAAATAAATAAATTCAATAATCTAATGTGTGCAGCTTGGTGTTTTCATAAACATAGAGTGGACTGAAGGGATTTTGAATGTATAATGAGAAGTGTTTTATGGCAGTGTAACACAGATGCTGTGCATCTCCTGAGGGTCATCCACATAGTGAAACACTCAGTACATGTTATGGTAATGAGCTGAGAAAACAGACAGTGATGAACATCTGGAGCTGTCAGCTGCTTTCACACACACTGACAACACTCCACAGTGTGGACTCACACAACACGAGTCACTGCATTGACAAACACATGTGCACACACACACACACACACACACACACACACACACACTCACAGCCAAACACAGAGAAGTGTGAACTGACCTGAGCATAGAGCTGCAGGGCTCCTGCACAGTGGGTGAGGGTTGTGTCTGATGCTGTCTAGAGTCACGCTCTTCTGTTTTATGGCCTTCAACAACTCCTCAACCCTCTCATTATCTAAAACACAGGAAGAAAAAGAACAAGATACAGAAAGATATTACAATTAAAGCTTGTGAAAGCATCTTCTATTTGTTAGTTGCCAGTAGCTCTGATGTGAGAGCAACACTGCCACCCCCTGCCGGTCCTGCTTCAAACTGTATTACTTGACTCTGATCTATACTGTAAAAAATGTCCAGATAAAACAAAAACAAAACAAAACAAACAAAAAAAAAAAAACAGAGCATTAGTATCAACTTGATAAACAGCATGTATACCTCTTCTCTGCTGCTGAGTGATGTGATTGAGGCTGAAGATGGTAAGAAAGCGTTTCTTGTCCTCCAGCTCAGGGCTGTTGTTCATGTCCTCTGGGGTGAAGCGGGTTATTAGGGGGACAGGAGTAGGCCGCTTGCTCTGAACAACTGGCGGGGAAGGACTACTCTCTCTTAGCATGCGCCTTCTCTTCCTCCTCTTCACCTCCATCATCTCCTCCCGGCGGGCCAGAGTCGTCAGGTCAAATGTCTGCAGAAACTCCACCTTCTGTAAAAAGAGAGGGTTTGATCTCAATAAATACTGCTTTACTGGGACAACGTCATTAGCGTCATGATGGAATTTTCAAAGATCCAAAAATTTGATTAACTATGGTAGTAATGCCTGACACTGTGGTAACTTACCTCAGTGGAATCATCTAGCTTGAGTGGCGGCTGTTCTGCGACCCTCCTGAGATGAGCTCGCACCTCTTCCTCATCACTCTCATCATAAGAGTCGTCCAGCTCATAGTAATAACCTACAAAAGGTATCACTGATCACTCAACAACTCTTAGAAAAGACCTTTAAATGATGTAGGCTGAACCCACTGGATAAAATGGTACGAATAAAGCCTAAAGTATACTTCACTTTTGACTTGGCATCAAAAACTCAGCCTTCAAAAGTACACTGTGATTAATGATGTACACAACCCCAGGCACTCACACTAGAAACTTTTATTTATGTTGTTCCATCTCATCCGTTTTTCTTTATTAACTGTGAAACAATGGCCCAGGCCAGTGCTTCCACTATGAGGAAACCAATTCAGTTTAAATGCATCCTCCGGTTCAAGACAGTTAGGTCGAAGGTAGTAATGTCGAAAACTCTCACTCATTTTCTCCTCCAACTTCAAAATCGTCCAGATCGCTGCTTTACCTTTTTTTTGTAAAGGGCGTTTGATTTTCTTTGCACGCTGAATTTGTAAACACTGGGTTGGTACTTCTGCAGTGATGTCGGACGAGAAAATGAGATGGGAGTTTTTCGACATACCCGAACTGTTTTGAAACGGAGGTGCACAGAGTATGCATACACATCTTGTCAGCACCAGTTTTTACAAAAACAATCACTGGAATGATCACTTTTCTTGGCTATGCGAACATTTTAAGCATTTGATGACTGGCACAGTTGACTATTTACCTTTCTCTCTGGCTTCTCTACGTCTTTTCTCCTCCAAGTCCAGTTTGCTGACAGCTCGCCTGTGCTGCTGCAAGAACTCATCATACACTAACGTGGCATCTGGTACAAGACGTGAATGCCCCTGGAGGCTCTTAAAAGACCCGCTGGACTTCAGGCCTGCACTCAGCTCTCCGTACGGCCCTGGCAGACTCAGCGGTGCCCTCTGCTGGTTGAGAAAGCTCTGGGTGGATTTTTCCAGCTCTGCTAGGAAAGTGTTTGACTCAGAGAACCCACTTGGCTGGATGGGGGGATATTTATCCAGACTGTCCCTTTTCCGAGATCCCTCTTCCAGCTTTTCAGAGTTGTAATGCCGCTCATGTTTGGGGGGGGGTAGGGGAAGCCGACTGATATCGTAGTGACTCAGACTCTGGGGCTCGTGCAAGGTGCGTCTAGAGTCAGTGGAGGTCTCGATGAGTGATGCGGGGTTCCAAAGTGTGGTTGGTGGTGGGGGAGCGTGGTCTTTGTGCTGGTGTTTTGGGGAGATGAGAGGGGGTGGAGCTCCCAAGAGAGGATGGGCATCTCTGTCTCTCTCACGATCTCTGCTGCTGGGCTCATGATGGTTTGGTACAGGTCTAAAAGGGGAAATACATTTCCAGTCTTTGTTAGCTCTGACCTCTGCAATCCAAGGTTTTGCAAATCTGATGCCCCAACAAAAACACTAGCCTCTGATTAAGAGGACTCAGCAATTTAATCCCATTCCCATCCATTCCAACAGTTTTCACTTGGTGTTATTTATAGTGACTTTAACACCACCCAAACCTCCTTAGTTTTTCATAATCCAGCATTTCTATTTGTCCTAGATGTCACCTGTTAATGCATCTTAATAACTGAATGTAATAGCAAAAATTAAGTGTGACCTCTTGTATATTGAAGGCAAATTTTTTGTTATTAAACAACAAATATATTTAAAGTGTAGGGAATGCAGATATTTGTATGACAGCCTTCAGTGTGAAAACACCCTTACCTGTGTCCCTCTATATGCAGATCTGCGATTTCCCCCTGTCTGCCCAGGTCCAGGTGCTGCTCTAGGACCTGCTGACGGAATTCTGAAACCTGGTACTGCCTGTCCTCTTTCTCTTGCCGTAGCTTCCGTTGCCGAGCTAACCAGCGCTCCTCCTCATTAGTGCGCTGTAGCATTGTGGCAGCTGTCAAACTGGCAGGTCCTGCCCCTCCAGGGCCCAGATACATGCCGTGGGCAGAGACAAGGCTGGGCACAGGGTGATGGGTGGAGTTTAGAGAGTGGTGAAGTCCAGGCTGGATGGGTTTAGGGGTGGTAAGGGTGGGCTCTTTGGTTTTATCTGGGAGAAATTACAGTCATATTGTTCAGCCTCACAGAATAATGGGTCGCACAGGTAAAATAAAGATTTTATAATGCAGTGAAATGTGACGCTTGAGGACAAATTAGATTTGAACTGATCTGTTGTTGTGTTAAAGTGGCAATGAAATGTACATGTGTTTGGCACTGGTAATGCTCAGGTTTAAATTTGTTGTTGCAGTGAACAACTAACTTGTCCGACTCAAAGGTCTTTTCTTTAATGTAATCTTCCTCCAAAAAATTTTAATTTCAAACTCTAAGTGCACATTAGAGGAGGGTTCCTTCTTTTCAGTGCTGCTAGCCAGTGAAGCAGTATTGTTCATCTTAATGGGAGTTTATAAAATGGTACACTTGTGTCTATAAGGGCAACAAATTAATAAGCCGCTGCAACGATATTTCATTTTTACTTTGAATGTCATGTCCATGGCTTTGCAAATAACTTGACTGTCTTTCCTTATCTAACAAGCACAAACTGTATCAATACTGAAGGTCAATGGCAAGACCACCAATCCCTGCAACATTAAAGGTTATAGTACTGTAAGATGGTGATGTTGCTAAAAAAAGCTATGACATTTCTTTTTTCTTGTTTACATTTGTTGTTTGTTATATAATTCTTGAATAGGGTGGAAATACATTTACTAATTGTGTAAAAGAGTAGTTCACTTCCAGAACAAAAATTCACAGATAATGCACTCACCCCGTTGTCATCTGAGACGTTCATGCCTTTCTTTCTTCAGTCATAAAGAAATTGTTTTTTCAGGAAAACATTTCAGGAATTATCTCCATATAGTGGATTTCAATGGTGCTGCGAGTTTGAACATCCAAAATGCAGTCTAAATGCAGCTTCAAAGGGCTCTAAATGATCCCAGCCAAGGAATAACGGTCTTATCTAGCAAAATGATCTGTCTTTTTCAAAAAAAAAAAAAAAAAAAAATTATATACTCTTTTACCTCAAATGCTCGTCTTGTCTAACTCTGCCATGCGTACTCTGTGTAATCCGGGTCAATACAGTTAGAGAATGTCGACAAACTCCCATCTCATTTTCTCCTCCAACTTTAAAATTGCCCTACATCGCTGCAGAAGTACCGACCCTGTGTTTACAAAGTGAAGAGAAAATGAGATTGAGGAGTTTTTCGACCTACCCTAAATGCACTGACCCGGATTACAGAGTACGCATGCGCACCACAGAGCTAGACAAGACGAGTATTTGAGGTTAAAAAGTATATAATTTTATTTTTTTTTTTTTTAGAAAATGAAATAATAATTTCGCTAGATAAGACCCTTATTTCTCGGCTGGGATCGTTTAGAGCCCTTTGAAGCTGCATTTAAACTGCATTTTGGACGTTCAAACTTGCGGGAGCCATTTAAGTCCACTATATGGAGATAATTCCTGAATTGTTTTCTTCAAAAAAATTTTTTTTTCTTTATGACTGAAGAAAGAAAGACATGAACAACTTGGATGACAACAGGGTGAGTACATTATCTGTAAATTTTTTTTCTGGAAGTGAACTACTCCCTTAACTTGACTGACTGATTCAAAACCACTAAGATTTTATTGATCTTATTGTGAATGATTAATCCATGCACATTTCATCATTAACATTGCTTTAAGTAGTACAACAAAAGAAATGCTACTAAGCATTCATACTCTTTTTGTGGTTCAGTTGGTTTGGCATATGTGAATCAATGTTCATACCAGGTCTGTTCGTAGTGATTCTGTCTGCAGGTTTGGCTCTGTCATCTGGGGGGCCTCTCAGCCCATGAAGCTCTGCCAGATAGTGGCTCTCCACAGCCTTCTCTCGTGCTGACCTCTCCTTCTGTCGCTCCATCTCTCTCTCACGCTCTCTCTCCTTTTCCCTTTCCCGCTCCCTCTCTCTCTCTCTCTCACGCTCCAGCTCCTTCTCTCTCTCCCTTTCTCGCTCACGCTCTTTTTCTCGCTCAGCCTCTCGTTCTCGCTCTTTCTCTCGCTCGCGTTCTCGTTCTCTCTGTCGCAGCTCGTCCTCCATCTGGAGTCTGTGAAGACACAACATGCACACAGATGAGCTTAAACTACAGAAACAGTGCAAATACATGTTTTTGCTTGTCTGTGAATGTCATTGTTGGTGAAGCTATTTGTAAAGTTTGTCCAGCAAAAAGCTTTTTATAAATTTAAACTAGTCCTTTAAACTATAGTCTAGCTCCCCTTTTGAAGTTACCACAAGCCATGAATAAAGAACATCTAACTGCATTAAGGATGTTTAAAAAGGGTAATATTTTTTAACTATTATTTGCAGTCAGAGCACTACTAATTATAATGTTATTTATCATAAAAGATATTATTTTGCACAAAATAATATCTACAATAAGAAAACAATACTGAAAACTTCTGCACAGTTGTATTCACAATGACTCATGTTTTACAGTGTTTAACATTCATTAAAACGAACCAGACTCCACAGCACTACATATTTAAATTTTTATCTCAATTCAGTTTTTACTGAAAAATGTAAAGAGAAAATAATTTTGAAAAGAGTTTATGGGCCTTACCATCACAAAACACGACAGTGGTAAAATATAATATGGTGTAGTGATCTTTCAAGTTGTAATACATTGATATATTTCAGTATTTCTGTTTACATCAAGGTTTCAATGTGTTGTTGCATACCTCTCTGACAAGCGCTCCGACTGTAGGCTGGACAGTGAGGGGTGGCTTAGGTCTCCAGGGTAACGCACCCCAGGAAGGTGCATATGTACCGCAGATGGGTGAAGAGGAGGTAAAGCACCCCCTGCAGGCAGTGGATAGAACGGCGACCTCAATGCTGACAGACAGAATGGATCGTCCATTCTAAGAGAGTCAAAATAAGCAGAAACTTAGCTATAAATAAGCCATTAATAGGTTGATTGCTTGAAAGAATTTAAAAGGAAAGAGTTTAGGGCTCTTTGGCTGAACTGGGAATCGTTTTGGGAAAGGTGACATTGTGGAGAAGTGGTGACACAAAAATTATGTTACATCTTTAGGCTGTTCTGTGCAGTACATTAAGGCCCACTCAAACCAAGACAGTAACTATAAAGATAACTATATGATGAATATCCATGGGGTCCTCACCAATGGACAATAACATTGTTTTTTAGGGCATGCTGTTATGTCATGTGCCACTTTAAATGCTCAAGTCCTTTAAAGCCAGATGAAATCTGATTGGTTGTCAATATTTTTATCAGAATTAAGTGATTATTATTGACTGATTGTTAAATCTTTATAACTACAGTTATCATCCTTTATCATCCAAGTCACTGCTATAAGAACTACATGTCTACATGTTAAAACAGAATACTGTCCCCATTTATGCTCAAATTATCAGTGAATAACAACTAGGACCATAGTGTTGTATGGAGTAATATAATGGTGCTTTTTAGAGCGGAACAGTATAAATCGCCATTCTTATTCATGCATTCAAATAAACAGTGTGAATGCTCTGTTTAATGTCTTTTTTGTGTTCCATGGACAAAGACAGTCACACAGATTGGAAACAACCTGAGAGTGAGTAAATAAGGTCAGAATCATCACTTCATTTGCTTTAGTTGACAGCAAATCTCATATCTCAGCTAATCATTGCGTCACTGCATGTTTGTATACCTGTAGTGTGAGAAAGAGGGGTGGGGCAGATATCCAGGGTGGTAGTAGGCTGCAGCAGCTGCAGCAGTGGCGGGATCAAGCCCTAGGGGTAAAGAGGGCATGCGGAGCTCCTCGGCTGTAGCATAGGGACGAAACCCCCTCAGATATTCCTCAGGAACACTGGCCGTGGGCACAGCATGGGGCATCTGACGGGGCAGGCTGTCAGTGAAATAGAGGAAGAAAATGTAAAGCAATATATAACCAATAAAAAAAGAGGCTGTCACGAGTTGTGCCTGAAGGTTTAAGGGGCTCTCCACACACCTTAAAAATTTAACATGAACAAAACTGTAGCAAAGCGGAAAAGGTAACACTTTACAATAAGTTTCCATTTAGTAAAATTCATTAACATGGACTGACAATGCAAAATACTTATAAAGCATTTATTTAGTTAATATTCATTTCAAACTTTTTGTAAAACATTAAAATCTGTTTCAAATTATTTAATGGACCTAAGCTTATAATGAACACTTTTCTAACCAGTGTTTCCAATTATTTATCAAGATTGTGGTAGCCTGCATCTAATCTGCCCCACCACAGTTTCATAATAAACGAAAAAATATTTCAACCATTTTAACATAAAACACGTCTAAAATCCAATTAGCAAAATGGTTTAATGTGCTCATCATCAAATCACAGATTTAATTAAATAAGTAGGCTAAAACAGTCTGAGATGCTGTGTTTCCGAGTGACTGTGTCCACAGTGCATGTTGTTGACAGATATTTACATCAGTGTTTTCAGTGGAACAATGTATTCCTTAAATTCACAATGCAATGAAATCCAGGCTGATTGTTCAGTGAAAGGCCTAGTAGTGAAGTCAATTTCCCACAATTCGTCGGTAATACTCACTTAAGGGGCTGAAAGCGCGAGTCCTGCATCACAGACGCAGGCGTCAAGCCAAATGCGTAAGGGTTTCCAATTAGGTGGGCTGGGACAGTGGGACCCCCTTTCTCTTGGGTAGAAGAAGCCTCTGAACTTAACCTGTCCCGGCTGACTCCACGAGGACCTGACTCAGCCTAAAGAGACAAGAGAGGAGAGTTTTGCAAACTCCAAAATGTACAGCACTTCTCAGATGTGCCTAAAAATTTCAACACAGTGTGTAGAGGCTTGTTCATGCTTGATGTGATGCAAACCACTTCAGATGATGCTCTAGAGGCATTTTACTTCACATGTTCCAGCCCCATACAACAACAACATTAAACAAATAATAGTAGTAGTAATAATAATAATAAAACAAATATTTTTACATATTTTTTACCTGGGTACATGAAGGTAGACTAGATTGGCTGTTTCTCTGGCTCTAAATTGTGCTGCGCTCATGTTTTTTCATGCAAATTTACAATTTAGAATTGTTCATTGTTCATCCATTCCCGGTCGACTCATGTCCCCACCCCAAATTCACACAGATATCTAATCTAACGGTGGATTTCCAGTACAGTAAAAGTCTCTTTTCTTATTTTTAGATCCTTATTTCTCCACAACAGATGATAGAAGATGGGAAAAGTTGGGCACCTACTGCCATCAAACCTTTGAAGTGTTATAACTAATAGGCACAGGATATGGATATACACAAGGTGTTCCCAAACGTTTTGTTCAAGAACATGTTGAGAATTAAAAATGTATATTGATTAAATTAAATAAACAGAGATAGACAGGAACTCTTTACGAATATGACTAATAAACACACACAAAAAAAAAGTTAAAAATTAATTGACAGAAGCATATATTATTATCAGAACTCAAGGTATGTTGATCTTTAAAGGTCAGTATGTCATTGCTTAAATGAATAGGATTTTCACACCTGGAACCACACTGTTGAACTCACAGGTCGTCAATGCTACAATTAAGCCATTTTTAGAGGACCGCTATCTGCAGGCGACATCAAATATGAAACACCTCTAATGTTGTGACTTCCTCTACCTCGCCTCTTGTTGTATAACACGCTTCACTTAGCAACAAAGCAACCTCAAACTGTGCACCCACATGCGCCCCTTGATCTGTGTCTTCCTCTCTTAACGCTCCTATAAACTTTTGCGAGTGGAGAGGGAGGCATCTGATGTGCAGCCACCCGGAAAAGTGGTTTGACAAAAGAACTCAAAAATCACAGATTAGCGAGGTAAATCTGCGATGCACGTCCAACTGTCCCCACCCTGATCCATTTATTGAGTGGAAAACAGACTGTCGGAGGAGGCAAAGACCTTGCCATTAGCCACATTGTTTTTTCTTTGTTTGTGGCGTGGCTAATGACATTTAACTGCAGCTTGCAGAGGTTATGGAAATCCATAAAGCACCATTAACAGAGTCTGAAGGACATTTCTGCGCCTCTCAGTTAACACTGACATAAATCATGCTGAACAAGATCTTTGGGGCTGTCAAATGCTGTGAATGTCTTCCATGTGATCTCTCTCCTTCACTAGGAAACTGCTGGTTGTTCATTTAAGCAAAAAACTATATGAGGTTGTGCTATATTGTGAGTATTGACTCAGTTAAAGGAAGCGGTTACATTCTCAGAAAAAGGTACAAAACTTTCTTCTTCTTCTTCTTCTTATTATTATTATTATTACTTTACTTAGACATGTACAAAGCTTTCAAAGATACGAAACTATCACTTTGGTGGTATCCACCTTATTTTTGCCGTAAGAGTGAGAGCGTCCGTTTGTAAATTTAATGTGTCTGGCTTCCGGTCTCACCCGCGTCCAGCTATGTTTATCTGTACAAAACAGCTTGTTTTGCTGCTTAATATTGCAAATTGGTGTGTCTTACCATATTATTTTAATGTATTATCTTAATTATGAACACAATAGTTTGTAGTACAAACTGTTTTACCGTTTACGGCACTTCAGTATTCTTCTCGTTATTTCTCTATGGCGGATGATGAACAGGAAGTCTAACACATTACCAGAAAACAGCTTACTTCCGCATTGAAAAATAAGGTGGATACTAAGATACAAAATATAAATCAAATATCTATGTACCTTGTTTACCCTAAAATGATACATATTAATACCTTTAGTATACATTTTAGTACCTTTTAAAAGGGTATCACCCCAATGACAGATTTGTACCTTTATGAGATTGTAACAGCTTCTTTTAACTGCGTCACAAAATAACCTCTCACAGTCATTCCTTAATTAACCTAACCTAACACACTATTATATTATATTGTGTGCAATGTATAAACAACATTTTTACCCATCCCATTTCACAGTCTTTTAAATTCATTCACTGATCATATCAGTCACATACTGGTGTAGGCCTATACCTACAGAAATGCAGTCACATAATAAAAAAATTATAAGCATGATTGTCAGGCATTTTTTTCCTCAGATTACACAAAGAACTGATTTGAGGGTGAAATATGGCCCAGAGAGCGTCGTGACGTTTACCCATCTTCGTGTGAATTAGTCAGCCCTGATGCAGATGTGTTCAACAGGTGATTTTAAATTCACCTTTGACATATGTTTTATGGATATTGGTTACAAATATCTAAAATAAGACAGAATGTAATCATATATAAATGGTAACTGTTACTCCCTCTTCTGGTCATTGACTGCATAACATACAAGCTCTGTGTGTACATGTCAGTTTACTAGCCAGAGTTTTGGGGTCAAAGGTTATGACAAAACCTTAGGACCTCTATTTAAAAAAAAAAAAAAAAAAAAAAAATGTTACTGTTTTCTTGAGAAGGGTATTCCTGCATAACCGGAGGCTGCAGTTTCAGGACCGTATTTCTAGGACCCATATAGTTTTTTGTATTATTTTATTTATTTATTCATTAATTAATTTATTTATTATGTGTATGTATTAGCAGTGCATAGTATTTAATAGCACTTGCTATTAATTTCTGCATAGTATGTTTTAAGGAAATACGTAGTTGTTTAATTGTATACACTTAATTATTGTCCTAACCAACTCCAAACTCCTCTTGAAATATGAAACCTAATTTATTTCAATATATTCTATATACATATACTCTGGGTTCTGTTTTCTTGGAAGGAAAGACTTGTATCTTTGCAAGACTTCAGTATATTAGCCGTCTGAGAGACACATAAAATGCAGTAAACGGTAAAACAATTGCGCTACAAATGAGTGTGTTTATTAGTACATTATTAAATGTAGAATAATTTGAATACAAATACCAGTTTATAACATCCAGTAGGACAATGAGCTGTTTTGCACAGCTAAATAGGCTAAAAGTTCATGCCAGCTCTTAAGTTAATAATAAGATGGAAAGATAAAAAATGAACAGTTTCCATGGATCTAGTCATTGCAACTGTTTGTTTGATGTTTGAATCAGGTCTCCTCTAGATGGTTCTCTCACAAAAAATACAGTCCTAGAACTGCGGTCCTGAAACGGAATATACTAATGGTTTTCTTTGGTTGATTGGGAAGCTTCAGGTTAGACTGCAGTATTTATCTTGTAAAAACAACATAAGTATATGATGTCCTCTTTTATAGAGCTACATAAATATGCATGTGTGTGTGTGTGTGTGTGTGTGTGTTTGTGTGCACCTAGTATTTATCACGTTATGGGGACCAAATGTCCCCACAAGGATAGTAATACCAGTAAAGTTTGACCTTGTGGGGACATTTGTGAGGTCCCCATGAGGAAACAGGCTTATAAATCATTGTAAAAGTGTGCACAGTCTCCTGTGAGGGCTAGGTTTAGGTGTAGGGTAGGTGTAGGGCGATAGAAAATAGGGTTTGTACAGTATAAAAACCATTACGCCTATGGAATGTCCCCATAAAACATGTAAACACAACATGTGTGTGTGTGTGTGTGTGTGTGTGTGTGTGTAAGCGACAGGTGTGCAGTGGGACATACGCACATTAAAAATTAAAGACGAGTGTGTTGTGATGGAGCCTGGGGTTGCCTGATGCCTGGCTCCTGTCTTTCCCTCTGTTTGTTTGTCTCGGTGGCTTTTGTCTGGTAGGCAGTCAGGCAGTAAGAGACACCACCTCAGTATAGTGAGGACCCCACACTCACACGACACATCTTAGTAAAACTTGTGTGTGTGTGTGTATCTGACAACTTGAGAAAAATCATACTGAAGTAACAGTGAGCAGAAAGACTCTGCAGGCTTATGTAACTAGAGGGTCAGGGGTCGAGGCAGTCGGGGAAATCTATAGAGCCTTAGTTTATGGGATTAACCCCCCTGCACGCACACACACTCAGCAATAATAAGGGCTGAGCAGCAGACAGAGAGCTCTTTGTTCAGTGTGTGTGTGTGTGTGTGTGTGTGAGCTATGGTCTGAGCACCTCTGCCCCTCACCCTCAACTATACCGACCCAGAATCCATCAGTATGTGCAGTCGCACCCCTCCTGTCATAATCTGTGATGTCAAAGGTGTTCAAACGCAACCTCAGCTGGAACAAAACACAGACAGGGCTGATCAGAGACCAGATCTGGAGCAGAACGCTACATCTCTCGCTCACTCTGGATCACAGAACTACCAGCTGACTGTCAGCTTCTTTTCAGTGGAAAAGGGACCCCAGTTTCAAAGGGTGAGCATAGCAGTAGCCAGAGGTAGCAGATAAGTGGATTTAGAGGATGACCGTAATCCTTAATCAAAGCGAGTGCGCACACACACTTCCTACAGGCGTCTGAACGAGGGTGAGGACACAGATGTTTAGTGCCGTTGCGGGGCCATTGTTTAACACTGGGGGGCAGAGGGTGTGTGTATGATGGGGGGGTGGGATGTGGTGGTGGTCCTGTTGTCGGCTGTGTATCACCCAAACATATGTCACACACATTCTGACACACTGTGACAAACAAGACAAAAGAAAATCTAGCACTGTACATGTACGTGAATGAAGCAACAAGCCACTTTTTTCTGCCACTAATAACCTTAAGTGCTCAGGCATGTTGCTTTAATAAAGCTATATGTGACCCTGGACCACAAAACCAGTCATAAGTGTAAATTTCTCAACATTGAGATTTATACATCATCTGAAAGCTGAATAGCTTTCCATTGATGTATGGTTTGTTAGGATAGAACAATATTTGCCCGAGATACAACTATATGAAAATCTGGAATCTGATGGTACTAATCAAAAATTAAGTTTTGATTACTCACTTACATGTTGTTCCAAACCCGTAAGACTTTCAATTATATTCGGAGCACAAATTAAGATAATTTTGATTAAATCCAAGAGTTTTTTGACCCTGCATAGACAGCAACGCAACTGCCACATTCAAGGCCCAGAAAAGTAGTAAGGACATTGTTAAAATAGTCTGCATCAGTGGTTCAACCTTAATTTTACAAAGCTACGAGCTACGAGTTTTTTGCATGCAAAGAAAACAAAAATAACAACTGTTTATAACGAATTGTATTCAACAATTTCTTCTCTTCTCTTTGTACCATGACGCAGTCATGATTTTTTCTTATTTTGTGGTCCGAAGATGAACAAACGTAACGAGTAATTAATGACAGAATTTTCATTTTTAGCTAAACTATCCCATTAAGGTTCCTAACAAGAAGGTTGGTCTGTAAGATAGACAATAAAAACTATGCTACCCTCTAAGACTGTTTGCATGTCAGTTACAAAGCTGTCTATGCATCAGGCTACATCTACGTTAATCCGAATACATTTGAAAACAGAGTTTTCATTTTTAAACCCTCTTCGTCCACATTAGCGTTTTCAAGTGTTTTCCAAATGTTTCTCATCCACAGTGAAACGTCAGAAAACGTTAACTTCGCCTTACTGCACATGCGTAAAACCTTTTAAAAGCTCACTCAGGCTGTCCACTTTAATCCGGATATATCTGAAAACAGAGTTTTCGTTTTAAAACGCCCTGTCCACATTAGCGTTTTCAAGCATTTTCCAAAAGATTATCATCCGCACTGAAACGTCGGAAAATGTTAAATTTGCCTTACTGCGCATGTGTAAAACCTCATAAAACCTCACTGAGATGATACAGACAGAACAGACAGAAGTTTTAACAATTCTTCTGGCAGGATCATTTTATATACGGACATATCTCATCATTTACTAACACGTCCAGGTCACGCTCACTCATGTTTGATCTAAAAAGCAGCTGCCCTCATGTTTTGCTGCAGGACAGCAATTGTGAGCAAATTTTCTGTCATCTTTTTAGGAATGTAATATGAAGAGTATACTAAGTAAATATCTTTAGCAACAATATGAAAATGAATAAACATGCAACATCGTTTTCAAAAGCCTTCATTTTCACAGTCCGCACTACAATGCAAAATTAGCGTTTTCAAATTTATCCACTTTGGAAAGCGTTTTCAAAAAGCCCTGTTTCCTTGACAAAAACACCGTTTCAGTGTGGACGGAAGGCCAAAATGGAGAGAAAAATATGTGTTTTCAGTAAGATGTTTCTCTAGGTCTTTGAACATAGCTTTTGTATTTTATGATTAACTTTACCTCTCGTACAGGTCGGCTCTCGCTCCTCCACAGGCCGTTGACGGTTTTGGTGGGTGCTATGGTGACAACAGGTGGGGTACTGGGTACGCTGTGGCCCCCGGGAGGCACTATAACTGGACCCATGGGGCCCCGCTTGGGCGTGCTGACTGGGGAGCTGTGGTTAGTGGCCGGAGATGAGACAGGAGATGACTCGCTGCTGATGGAGGATCCTGCTAAATGACAGGAAACAGAAGAGAAAACACTTTATCAGTCATTTTGTAATCAACTTCATGCCATTTATCTTGCTATTGTCTCTTTATGCTTAAAAATGAAAATCATGTGATCTCTGCTTTAGATTGTAGCTTATTAATAAAAGTAAACTGAAACATTGCAAACATACTGCACAAACTTCTTGCATATCTCTGCACTTAAAGCTGTATGCGCACCAGTTTATTTTTGACTAGTCAAGTGTCCAAGTGGAAAGGACACGCTATATAAATATAAATGCCTCATGGAGGAGTACAGAGACAGACACACAGCCTACGGCAAACATTAGATGGAGACAGTGAATGGGGAGGAGCATTCATGAAGAGAGATGACAGGAAAAGCTCTGACAAGAGAGAGAGAGAGAGAGAAAAAAAGTCCTGTGTGTTCGTCCTGAATTCTTTATCTGTATGGACATCCAGCCAATTACAGTCCAGTGCTTAATCATCGCTCTCTAAAGCTGTCATCATTAGTACACCTCTTCACGCACTCCATCTGCCTCCCAGTCTGTCAGTCTGTCTGCTGTAAGAGGTGAGCAGGGTCTAACGTGAACACTGGCCAATGCACATATGGCCAGTAGATGTTTCTTATATTAAAAGAAAAAAAAATCCCCTAAAAAAAAATAATAAAATAAGTAACTTAAAAAATAAATAAATAACTTAATAAATTTTGTCATTACTTACACACCCTCAAAGATTAAGCAGAATATAGCTTCAGTCACCATTAACTTTCACTGCATCTTTTTTCTATACAATCAAAGTGAATAGTGGCTGAGGTGTCATTCTGAAAAACATGTCTTGTGTCCCACAGAAGAAAGTGGTCCCATTTTGTATTAGGTGTCGTTAACTACTACATAAATAATAAAATAAAACATTTGGAACAAAGTGTTTGCTGTATATATACACAAGCTATTCTCTAAAACTCAGCAAGATTCACATTTGCTGCTACTGACATGAGGATACAGGTAGAGTTAGGGATAGGGAAGGTTTAGATTTAAAGAATGTTTTCTCAGGTAACCTAAAAATATGCCGTATTTAATTATTTATTTTTGTTATCTTCTAACTCTTTTAACTGCTTGTTCTCAAAAACACACATGGCAGAACAATATAAAACTTTAACAGGTTGTTAGGCTAGGTGAAGCACGTCAAGCTTATTTGTATAGCACACTACTTTAAATTTGTTTAGGGTTGATGTTTATGATAAACGTTTATAGAGAATGTCAGTACATATATTTCTGTATAATATGTTAATTTTAAGAATTTCTTGTGGAGTGGGGGTAACCATGGACCACAAAACCAGTCATAAGTCGCATGGGTATATTTGTAGCAATAGCCAACAATACATTGTACGGGTCAAAATTATCGATTTTTCTTTTATGTCAAAAATCATTAGGATATGATAGGATGTTTGATGAAGATATTTAGTAAATTTCCTACCATAAATATATCAAAACTTAATTTTTGATTAGTAATGTGCATTGCTAAGAACTTAATTTGGACAACTTTGAAGGAGATTCTCTCAATATTTAGATTTTTCTGTACTCTCAAATTCCAGATTTTCAAATAGTTGTATCTCGGCCAAATATTGTCCTATCCTAACAAACCAAACATCAATTGAAAACGTATTTGTTCCACTTTCAGATTTAGTATAAATATCAATTTCAAGAAATTGACCCTTATGACTGGTTTTGTGGTCCAGGGTCACATTTACTGACATTTTAGGGTATTTCTAAAAGTATTAATAAAACACAACTGATCGTGACTGATCAGATTCTCTCTCTCTCTCTCGCTCTCTCTCTCTCTCTCTCTCTCTCTAGTGCAAATTTTACCTGGTGCAGAAAATATGCCACACAAAATCTCAAAAGCCTTAATTAAAACATAACAGAGTAACAGTTCTTGGCTCAAGTCAGGTATGATTAAAATGAATGACTTGCCCTTCAGTAAGTGAGTCTAATTCATTCAGAAAACTAAAATGAACAAGCTCATAAAAGTAATTTGTTTTGTTTGCATTGGCACGGAAATACACATTTAAAAGTTCAGTTTCGATATATATTTAAAAATGGATCTGAATAAGAACTACTTTTCAGTCATCTCAGCCTTGTTCATTCGAGTGTCAAGACATTCAAGCCCAGATTATGTCTGTAAAACAGGCCTCTCTTGAGGGAAGCCATTAGGACCCGGTGTTCTCTGAAGAAAGCTTTTAAGAGAAATGCCACAAAGGTTTCTGTCAACAGCAAGGGAGGAGCAAAGGTGAGCGGAGGTGAGGAGGCGCTTGCTGCAGTAATTACAGCTGCACACCATTAAACATGCATGCAGTAAGATAGAGCGAAAGAGAGAGGGAGAGAGAATGAGACAGTGAGAGTGAGTCCACAACAGCAATTAGCAGCTGAGTCCCAGTAAAGAGCCGAGTGTCTCCTCCTGTCTCATTCAGTCAATTAACACAGGCTGACTACTGCGCGCAAACACACACACGTTAGCCTCTCTTCCAAAACCAGGATCTATTACTCATGCAGTATCCCAACTGAAATAGGGCTGCAACTAATGTTTTTTTTGAAGGGTTAGGATGGTTAAAAGGTTGTATTAGTGCTAACTAACAATAAAACCATCTTTTTAAAAATACTTTAAAAAATAATTTAAAAATTTTACTAAGCCTTCCTGAATAACTTACATTTTTGGTTTACTGATTTTACCTCAATTTCAAAAGTCTGTCTTTCTGAGGGAGGCAGGTCTCCATCCATTGTTTTTTTTTTTTTTTTTTAAAGATCTCATGTGAGATCAAACCACTGTTGATATTTAAGCCCTATATTGAAACTGAACCTCTTGAATAAGTGATTTGGAGGCTCTACATGAGCAGCATGAGAGATTTGACCCACAACAGATTCCAAAACAAGCAGCGTAAGAGGAATAATGTAGAATGAGTAGAATAAGTAGAAACCTGCTTGAAAACAGTCTGTATTGCAATTGTGATTTTTTTATTGAAAAATTTCAGATTTGAATGCATAATTGTAAATATATAATCTACATAACTCTGGCTACATCTGCCATCTTGGATTTACTTACTGCATTATGATATTGCCTATCCATAATGGATGAATGTCATTCTGCTGGAATCTGAACATAGTAAAGTATGGGATGAGGCAGTGTGATTAAGCTACATTTTTGTAACAGGAAAGTAACGTCTATGACACCTTACAGTGCTGCTTACAAAGGCAGTTCACTATTACACGAGAGTGGTGTGGTGCCTGTAGTCATCCCCGATAGCTGCTCATCTGCTGCCGTTTCTCACTGTCTTCTCATTTGTTTCTCCCAGTGTGACACACAGGACAGAGTGAATAATTCAGCAGGACTGCAGGCACATGTGCAGCGAGACCCCCCCACCACCACCCCACCCCTACAGCTTTCTTCTCTTTTATTCACTCCGGCACGCACTCATCCATCAAAAATCATCATCCTCTTGCAGCTCCTGTGAGTGTGGATCTGTCAGGCACATTCATATTTTATTTTTCTTTACAGCATTAGCGCTAAATTACTGCACCAAACAGCATCGCAAAAGAATGTGTGTGTGCTGAAGAGGCAGACATCAGATCTCTCTCAAGCAGGTTTTATTGGTGTCTTTTCTTTCAACTGAAACACACACACGGGCAGATGGGCCTCTCATTGACACACACACCATCTGAGTCAAACTGGTATGCTTTTATGAGATGCTAATGATATTCAAATGTATTCAGCGCGATGCGTCTGTGCAAGCTGCTCACAGAGGAAGCCGTGCCCATATATGGACTAGAGGTTCCAACACTTCCTGTCACGCTCTGAATGCCACTAAAATGAACAGATTTCACACTGCAGAGAAAGAGCGAGACTGTGTGTGTGTGTGTGTGTCCATGTGATTAATGTGTATCTCTGTTCTCTGAGGGTTCGTCTATTAACCCACCTCTGCCTCACACTGACCACACACACACACACATTTTAGGCTGCATTAGAACAGCATCAGCAGTTAATTAAACAGCCCATTTCACACCTGGTGTGAGAGCAGAACTCAACACGCCTCAGTCCATATGCTGCCCCGCACACACACACACAAACACAAACGATTGTTTTTTGGTGTGCTCAACATGGTTCATTCCGTGAAACAGCAGATACTGCGACCATTCTGAAAGAACACACATCAGTTTTGTTCTTTCCACAGCAGCATCTCAAATGAGATGAAATCACATAAGAGCCTAATTCTATGCATTCTACACAGGCAGCAACTCAACATGCCACACAAATAGTGCACAAGGGACCAAACTCACAACTGATTCCAGTAGAGTTTGGAAATGAGATGTGATACTGTAATGATGCATAAAAATACACAGCACACACTAATAGTCATTTTTATATACTGACATATTAGGCTGATCTCGTTGACATGTTATTTGAACTCCCACCACACAAAATATTCACTGAGAAGCTTTACTAAAAAAAAGTCAAATTTAATTAAACTGCCCTAGTATCTATTCTTTTCAGCATCAAATGAATTATATTTCAGCTCTGTTTATCTTGCTTTGTCCACAATTCTTCACGGTGTCTGTCACATTTCAGGACTGCCCTATTCACAAGCTATGTCTAAAGTGACTGCCCTAGCTGAAGCTTGTGATGTCACTTACCTTTCAGAACAGACTTCACATCAGAAGCATACCTATGACGCCTTAAAATGTCACCAGCTTGTGGAACAGAGCCACCAACACTTATGTGAGCTTGTGTGTGCGTGTGTGCATGTGCGTGTATGTACGCAGCCTGTTTCTCCAGATGGAGGGCCACAAAAAACAAGGTACCCCCTACCCCCCAGGGCCACGCCTGCCGCTCTCTCCTCTCAACCAGAACTAGAGACTCACTCCTCCCCTCTACTCCTGTGTCTCCGTCTCTGCTGGATAAAGGATGAGCCCTTTAATATCTAAGTCCACATGGAGCAGTTAATTAATCACACACACCACACCTGCTGTGAGAGAGACAGATTGGTCGTGCTCAGAAAAGAATACTTGTGTACTGCATACTCCAACAATTTTTTTCCCCAAAAGTGTCTAGTATGCAACCATAAACATTTGACATTCATGCTGTATCCAATTATCTCAGAAATAAACAGTTGACTAGCATTTGTAATCCAATTTTGAGTGTAAATTAGGGTTAAAAGGACCACCCCCTCATCATCATGTTGGAGGAGGAAATATAACTGTAAAATAACTATAAAAACAAATAAAAGAATAAATAAATGCATAAATACAGAAATAAATTATTGTAAAATAAATTCAAATAAATATATTTAAAGAGCAGGTCATATGGTATTTTAAAGTGTCCTAATATTGTGTTAGAGTCTGCTACTACAGGTTTAAATGCATTAGGTCAGAAAACATTGTATTTTTTTCAGAATATACATTTATACATAGATTCATTTCTTAATGATTTCGAAACAATTTGTTTTGATTAGTTCTGAGCACAAGGTCTGTAAACCCCTCTTTTCCATAAGCCTACTCTGCTCTGATGGGTCAGCTGGCCAAGCCTGTTGTTATTGGTACAGAGTGGAGTACTTCAAGTTAGCGAGCGGTGTCATCAGTGTTGCCAAGTCCATGGTTGTTTTTGATGTCCACGGGTTGAAGTAACCCCAATAATGTCATATTTAGCCCCTGGAATGCGAATTCACCTGGGGAACCTTGACAAAAAAACGTGTACTTTACACCCCGGAACGTGATTTTTAACAAGGGACGCAGCTGGGCTAGTTTAGGGCTAGTTTTGAGTAGCAATTGGGCAGGTTTTGTTGTAAAAACCTGGCAACCCTGGCTACCATTGACAAAGCATGCACCAAAACAATAATATAGTGCTCCAATCTGTTCTTAAAATAATGACATAAGAACATTTGTACACTTATGCAAGCGAATCGTGCCCACCACTAAAGTTTAGCTGCTGAACTGTAAACTAACAAAACAATAACGGTGGATGTGTTAGCCAAGTGCTAACAGGACTAACTGATGAAGCAACAGTTTGTAAACCAAAATATGAATAGATTCTTTGTTATTACACGAAGTAATTAGAACAACGACAGTCTACATTAATCGACACATTGTTAGGAAATAGTGTGTTCACAGCGAATTATCAAAACTACTTCAGTAAGACAGTAATATTGTGGTTTACCTGGAAACCTAAAGCTGCACTAGGTATACATCACATTTCAGCACAAACAACAGCTTGCTATTTTGAGCACTCAATTGAAAATGTACATGAAACGTATCAATCGTACTTACAGGCTGTGGTTCGGAGACGCTTTTTAGTCCAAATAAAGAAGATTAGAAGCCAACGAAGATAAAAGCCAACATTAGAGAAGCAGTCCTCTGTAAAATGACGCGCACAACAAAACTAAATTGTATTGTGAACCGTATTGCTGTGGTATCATGGAATAAAATGAATTTTAACCACTGATTCTTCGATGAAAACAAAACAAACTCTCTTTGAAAGTGTGGAACACAGCAGAATGCTTCTCAACATGTAAACACACAAACTAGCGGAAGGGGCAGGTCAGAGTGTTGTATTTTGCAGGCAGGCGGGGTAAATGTCATGCAAATGTGTTACCTAGTGATGTATATCAGTAACAGGCAGAAGATTTGAAAATATAATGACTCGTTAAGGCAGCACTGAGTCAAATCTTTCTTTCGAGAGACAATATCCATGTTTATTGTGCACTTTTTTAAATAACAACTTTGCAGACTGTTTACGTCGAAGGATAGCTACGTTACAAACTGCAAAAAAGATGTCTTTCAAAACCAATATGACCTTCTCTTTCTTTAATCTTTAAAGATAATCAGTCATAAAAAAAGAAAAAGAATTTCAATGTTTTTATACAAGTTTTTTACTTGAGTGGTAATTCAATAAATTTGATTATCTAACTGATTATTACATTGTAAAGTTAACGTTTTTGGCTGAATTAAAATTAATTTCAGATTAGGTGTTTCAGTAAAAAAAAAAAACATTTTGATGCATCACTAATTTACTTATTTACATATTTATCATTTAGCTTGTTTAGTATACATATTTATTTTACACTCATTCAGATTTATTTATTCATTCACTATTTTAGCAGGGCTTTTTTCCTCCAAAGTACAATGTTTTTTAAACAGGAAATGTCAATGCTGGAATTGCATGTTTATCTACACTCTCTCTTGCCTCAGTAACTGAAATAAATGAAAGTTCTGGCAAACTGGATGCCAGCCTACACGCTACCTGCCATCATTCAGATCACTGTCGCTCACCCGTCTCACTGGCCCAGTCTGTAAGCTCCTGCAGCCCACCTACAGCTGTCTGGACTGGATACAAATCAGACAGACACTGGGTAGAGGCGTTTCTAGAGCTGTTTTTAACAGTGAGAGTGACCTAATCATAATGTGCATCAACTGTCTGTTTTTAAATGCCACCCACAGATGGGTTACAGATACAGACACAATGAGAGAAACAGAACGAGAGTTAACATAGGTGATGAAACACAGAGCTAGTGCTGAGCATCAGCGTAACATCTCCACACTGCAGCTTATTCTGACCAAGAACCACCCAACCGCTCAAAAAAGAAGAGACAGTCTGGTCAACCAACCAGAGTTTGCTTTTTATTTGATGTTTGGGGACAAGTAACGTGTAACTGGACATAACTCAAATGTGTGTTTTTGGGTATCTTCTTTAATCAAGGCTAAGTGTCTCAATCAAATCTTATTGATCTCACAAATTTTGTCAAATTCAGAGACTAGATGTAGCAGCTGAGGTCAAATGGAAATAATGCACTGAACAAGAACGCGGGACAACAATAGCCGGTAAAGTCTGAACTGGAACATGATGCGTTTTGATTGTTGTCTTGTAATTCCAGCATTTTACACACAACACATTAGGATGCATGAAAGTGTGTGGGTTCACAACATCTCTGGACATCTTCACAGCAGGGTACTGGACCCATCCAGACCAAAGAGTTCTCTATATGGAGAGCTCTTCCTGGGTCTGCTGGAGAGCACTCACACAAGGGGACAAGTAGGAGAAGACAGGAAGCATGTGGTATTTTGGCAGACTGTTAAAGACTGCTTCCCTGCTGAGACGCTGTCTACAAACACAGCCGAGCACCATGTAGAGAATGTGTGTGTGCGTACCTTCCTCAGGCTACATACACAAACACCAGCCATGTGTACACAGACACACATGATGAACATATCTGTAGAAAACGCCACTTTCTGTGGGTACACAGTAAGGCAGCAGGATCTGGTCCAAACTGGTTACTTTCTATAAACTCTAACAGTTAAAGGAATAGTTCACCTAAAAATGAGTTGTTCCAAACTTGCATGAATATCTTTCTTCTGTGGAAGGAAGATATTTGGAAAATATAAAACAGTTGACAGTAGCCACTGACTTTCATATGTGACCCTGGACCATAAAACCAGTTGTAAGTAGCACAGGTACATATTTAAAGCAATAGCCAACAATACATTGTATGGGTCAAAATTATAGATTTTTCTCAGGACTTTTTTTTTTTTTTTGCCAAATATCATTCGAATATTAAGTAAAGATCACGTTCCATGAAGATGTTTTTTTACATTTTCACCGTAAATATATTAAAAATTCATTTTTGATTAGTAATATGCATGCAAAGAACTTTATTTTGTCAACTTTAAAGGCGATTTTCTCAATATTGTGATTTTTTTTCCCCACCCTAAGATTCCAGAGTTTCAAATAGTTGAATCTCTGCCAAATATTGTCCTATCCTAACAAATCATATATCAAAAATGTAAAAAAAAAAAAAAGTACCCTTATGACTGGTTTCGTGGTCCAGGGTCGCATATTGGTTTTTTTTTTTTTCATACTATGAATGTCAATTGCTACCATCAACTATTTGGTGACTTGAGGGTGAGTAAATGATAACAGAATTTTCATTTTTGGATTCTGCTGCATTGCTGTGTGCCCACAGGGAGGGGCATTTTCTACAGATGTGTTCATTATGTACGTTTGTGCACAAAAAAAGTAGGTTAAGATAAAGGGCTCAGCAGACAGCATTTATAACCTGCGATCATCTTCACTAAAACCCATCTAACAAAAAAAGGCAAACATAGATGTTCCAATTTAAAGGAGAAAGAACTGTGACAGAACTCCTCTCTCCAATGGATGGATGGGTTCTTCTCCATATCTCCATGTGAAATCAAAATGTGTTACTTTCTTTTTATTGTCTTTTAGCTTAACCAAACCAAAATATTAATAAAAATATCAGCCAATAATTAAAACAACAACAACAACAACAACAACAACAACAACAAAAACTATGTAAAACCTGAATTTAAAACAAAATACAGAAGTTACTATTATAACAGTGGTTTTCAACCCTGTTCCTGCACTGCACATTTTGAACGTCTCTATTGTCTGTTGAGACACACATTTCAGGTCTTGGAGCCTGATCACTTGATGGAGGCATTCAGCATGTATAAAAACTCAGGCTTTGCTGCCCTATCAGGTAATGATTTTGCAGGCAGCATGAATTATTTTGAACATACTTCTGAGACAGCATAATAGTTTAATGATCTACAACAAAACAGAGACTGCTTTGGAGATAACCAAGGAAATATTACATTTCTACAGTATTAATTTCTAGCTAGAAATGACATCAAAAAGGGAAAAAGTTTATCAAAAACATTTTATATTAACAGACAAACTGACCACCAACCGCAACTTTTAGAAGCCATCTTTGTTTTTTAGCTTAGGTGTTATGGAATTGAATGCACAGGACTTTGGGATATCATAGGCAGAGATGGATAGATCAAAATTGATCAAATGAAGGTATCTTAGCAGACATGATGTGACACGATCACAGGATATGTACAGTTCTTGTTGCCTTGCTACCTATGTATGCTGCCTGTGGAGGAAGGATTTTTTTGCTTTTGGGCACAGCCAAGATTTGTAGTTTTGGCAGTGGGTGTACACAAGAACTGTGTTGAGAAGCACTGTTATAAAATGTCTAATATACAACATTCCTCAACAACCAAACTACTTTTATGACTTACATAGTAGCCCGCTCAGAACTTTTCCCAAGCATGTTAATAGGTAGTATCAGAAGCAGCAGAACATCAATTTTCAGCTCAGTAAACACAGCATCTCCATGGGGCCCCGGAGCCAACAGCACTGGATCATGACCCAAGCCATGAACTACTGACCCCTGTTCAGATGATGCCATAGCAAACACTGTGGTCCAGCACATGTGGGTCACTAAACATGACCAAGACTTGCAGGGGAAGCAGACGTCATTCAGTCCAGTTTGAATTCCACTAAAGAGTCATTATCATAGCAATAAGGGGACGACACCCAGGGTACATCTGTGTCCTTGGAGCACTGACACATGGGTCAGGGATCAAATGTCAGGGGGTCACAGCTTACCTCTGGGTTCCTCTGCCTGCTTGGCCAGCTTGCGGAGGGCGGCGGCAAATCCAGAGTGGGCGGACTGAGATGCAGGACTGCCATTGGCCACAATAGAACCGTTGAGGGGAGACGGGGTGAGGGGACTGACTGTCGCCGTGGTGCGGGTCGCCGTGGAAATCATGCCTAACGAAGGTGACTTTGGCTCATGGCTCATGCCTGAGAGAGACAGAGGAAAAGAGTGAGATATTAGACACAGTAAACAGCAAATACATGGACCCAGCACTGACAGGTTGACTCACTTAGGACGTAAACAGCCTGACACAAAAGTAAAAAAAAAAAAAAAAAACTATCTGACCCTAACAGCTGCAGGACAGAAGTGAAGAAGAAGAGGTCAAAGATTATGCCCAAGGTCAGACTGTCTGTCTGCCAGCATTCACACACAGACACACAAAGTTACACACTCACACATACATTCTCAAAGTATGTACCAAAAACAACATCAACAGAATAAACATGCTGTATCTCAGTTTCATTTACACAGATTAAACACAGAATCACTTTTTTTAACGAAATCCATACAAGAGTGATGGGTTAAGTCTGGACTAAGAATAGAGGAACACAAGCCTAACAAAATGAGAGAGAGAGAGACTGACTTTTTTCCAATAGAAAAAATAAAGGACTTTTTTTCCAAGTCCTGAGCAATTAGAGTGGTTTTGGGGTTGCCTGATATCGATAAGACGTGTTTTACAGAAACTAAATGTGCCAAATTTTGCATAAACGGGAAAGGATGCAAAATGCGGCAATTTTCTTAAACATATCTGTGTGTGTTCAGAAAGAATAAGTGATGCACTGATCTACTACATATACTCAAGTATTGAACCCTTACCAGCAATGACTTGAGATCCATCTTTTCACACTGAGGACAACAGAAGGACTCATATGCAACTATTACAGAAGGTTCAATCACTCACTGATGCTTCAGAAGGAAGCACAATGTTTTAAGAGCTGGGGGGTGAAAACTTTTTGAATTTAAAGATCAGGGTAAATAGAACTTATTTTGGGAACTTCTGGGAAACATATATATATATATATATATATATATATATATATATATATATGATATTTAGGCAAAATAAGAAAAATGTACACATCAAAACACTGTTCAAAAGTTTACACCCCTAATTGTTAATGCATCATTTTTCATTCTGGAGCATCAGTGAGTGTTTGAACCACCTGTAATAGTTGCATATGAGTCCCTCAGTTGTCCTCAGTGTGAAAAGTTGGATCTCAAAATTATGCAGTCATTGTTGGAAAGGGTTCAAATACACAAAAATGCTGAAAAACCAAAGAATTTGTGGGACCTGAAATATTTTTTTCTGAAGAACAGCAGACAGCTTAACTGTACAGGACAAACAAGGGACAACTATCACTAAACAAAAAAAAAAAAAGAAGAAGAGCTGTTGATCTTTCAGGTAACACAGTATTTAGAATCAAGCGCATGTAAACTTTTGAACTGGGTCATTTTTATAAATTAAACTATTATTTTCTCTTGTGGACTATATGTAAACGTCTTTTATGTGAAACATCTTATTCAGATCAGTACTAAATAAAAAGTAACATGCATTTTGTATGATCCTCTTATTTTGGTCAAATAATTAACATTTTCAAATTCTGCAAAGTGTATGTAAACTTTTAACCTCAACTGTACATGTGTTACTACTGCATAGTAAAATGTAATAATTTCAAATTAAAGTTTTGATATTATCATAAAACACACAAGCACACACAAACAAACAAACTACAGGGCCTAGACATTCATCTAATATGTAGTCAAGATCACTAATCGACTAGTTGACAACCATGAACCTGAAAAACAGCCAACAAAAAAAGCACAGCAGTTTTCGCGAGAGAAACGCTTATTGCGATATGGTCGTCAACAGAGATCCAGTACAAATAAGCAAGAAAACAAAAAAGCAGCTGTAGATGTTATAGAATGAATAAAACAAAGTATAAAATTAATAAATGTGTTTTCAAAACAAAACAATGACATGTTTGCTTTTGGGCAGGGTATGCAACAATCAATCAATGATGTCACTCTTCTTTCACAGCTGTAGAAACACAGGCCTGTTCTTGGAGCTGATCACAGATCCATCGCCATTTCAGTACAAACAGGTGGGAGAGACAGACAGACAGAGGAGCTCTCTGAAGACCTATTCACCCACTGCACTACACACGAACCGCTAAGAGCAATTAATAATGAAACAAACAACAGCAGCAGCAGCACTATAATACTGATCCTCAGACTGACCCTTCACACAGCGCAGATGTACAGCGCTACTGTGTTCACATTCCAGCTCACAGATGCATGATGGGAGACCCAAACACACTAGCACACAATCACAACACCTTTACATTAACATCACACACACACACAAGCACACAGTCTGTCTGTCTCTGCCTACTTCCTTAGTTCACAAACTGTCGCTCTTTCAGAAAAAAACATTTGGAGCTTATCTAACAAAGCAACACACACACAAACACACACACACACACACACAATCCCTTTTCGTCAAGTGAAACGTTCAGTGTAGCAGCTGCTGCAATGTCACATGACCCTCCTCCTCTCCACCCATAATTCCTCTGCCCCTCTGAGATAACACAGAAAGAGAGACAGGGGGAGGGGGATGCCCTGTCCTTCTCTCCCTTTTTCTGTGTGTGTTCAGGAAGATCCTGATCCAGAGGTGGTGGCATGTTCTGACTTGCTCTTCCACTACAACATCTCCTTCCCCCATGTCTTGCGCTCTCAAAGGCACATCTGTGCTCCACCCCCTACATAAGCTGCAAGGCAGCTGAGAACAAGTATTAATGGGCAGTTTACACCAAGCAAGACTTTTTCTTTTTTTTTTTAACCACCACAAGCTTCTCAATCCAAAAAGACAATGTGTGTACCCCCTTTACTCTGGTTGTGACACTTTTGTGTTTCATATAGGAAGAGGCCTTGTGTCTGGAATCAGCTATTGGTGCCATTTGTTTTGGAATGAAAGGCACAAAAAAACATTAGTATTACACTTATATATCACTTACTACCACACATGGGCGACAAATTGTTTGTCCCTAAGATGCTGTAAAAGTACTTCCCTGCACTACTGATTAAGCATCTTATTTGGAAATGGTCCACTCTGCAATAACTACTTCTGTTTATTTGAAACTTTGTAACAATTCTGAAAAAAGCTTAAAAATAGCTTTCTTCCTATCTGCAAAATAAGGTAGATAGACAGTACCTATCACAATTTTATCACAACAGCTAATACTGCACACAGTAGTCAATATATTACCACTTAGCAATGGATTATTGCTTGTTTGTTTGTTTATTAATTTTTAACACCATGTTAGCATCAGGGCTATTTACATGGCAAACACAAGGTCAGAATCATAATCTATAACATTTTTAGTATTTATATTAAACATTTTAACTTGACACAATACAAAAGAAACTAAAATACATGCAGGATATACACCACAAAATATTCCACTTAAACATGTTTCTGAATAAAAGCGATTTTTCTGGCAGTATTATAAAAACTATAGTCCAAAGGAACTTGATTATTGTTCCTTTAAGCACATGAATGACTACAACATGATACACTTTCATTTAGGTATGTGGGCTTTTTCAGAGCCTGATCATAGCTATCATGCTCAGTCCAGAGATGCAGAAACACAACTGATTTAGTTTATTGCATTAATTTATGAGTTTCAACCAGCCAACACAAAGGCAAGGTGTTTGTTTGAGGTGTGTGCAGGACATAAGGAGTTAAACAGAAGACTAGAAGTCATCACCGCAGGCCACAATGACTCAGTTCTCTTTCCTCCTGTTGATGTTCACAGCTTTCTCACAGAGAGAAAAAGAGAAAGGAGTGAGGGAGGAACTGATCTCAACTCAACAACATGGCTCCTTTTGCTGTCACACATTCTAGCAACCAAGTACCTTACATACAACATTTGTGTGTTATTGTTTTGGTAGTACCAATATAGACTAGTATTGTTATTTATTTATTTTTTTTACTGTAGTATTGACTTAATACTGAAGTACTTCTACATTTAACATCCTTATTTCTTTCTTCACTATTAAGTTACATATTGGGCAGTGGTTCCCAATTTACAGATGTAGGGTCCTATGAAATCAGGCCCTGTTTACACTAGTGCGTTTTTGTTTTAAAACTGTGTTTTAAAATGAAAACAATCCTCATTTACACTGCCGTTTTCACTGCGTTTCAGAAATCAGAATCTTCTACGTCTACACTACATGACTAAAAGCATGTCACATGACCATTCAGGCTGCATATATCATGACAACAAGGATGTCTTATTTAAGAGAAGTAACCATAAAATTCCTTGTTCCTTGGGGTGTAAAAATACTTTTTTTTTTTTACTTTGCAATTTAATGGTTACTTTTCTTAAATAAGCCTCCGAAATGAGACACAACAAATGAGCATAAAGCTATTGATTACATGGTCATCAAGGATACGCAGAGCAAATGTGGGCAGCCATGCCATCATTTTCAAAAGTCTCCGTTTTGGTCCCTTTAAGTCATTTCACTTGGCGGCCATCTTTGAAACACCTCTCAGGCATGTAAGTGCAGCTCCTATCTCTTTAAATGGGGAAACACCAAATTTTCCAAAACTGTTCACCCAGCTTAAAATTAAATTTCATATTTGAAATCCCCAATGAAATCTGACAACGATTAGGAATTGGCTCATTTATTCCAAAGGCAGGGCTTCGCAGCCATAATGAGCTTGCATTTTTCTGCATTCAAAACTATATGCATGACACGTTTTGGGTATTCAATAGTCTTTGGTTTTGGTCTAAAAGGGGGTCTGCAGCGTTTTTGGAAATTTTCGTTTTCGAGGGTCGAAAATGGCAGAGCAGTGAAGACGACAGGCATAACCATAGCAAAAGTTATGCGTCTTAAAACGAAAAACGCACTAGTGTAAACATAGCCTCAGTTTTATTTACTTTTTTTTTTTTTCTCATTTAAAGTTTTCTGAATTCTATTTTAATGGTTATATTAAATTTTCGTAATCAGAAAAGAATGCAGAATGCATAATTTGAGAAGTACATTTCATTGTGCAATAGTAATATACTTCTATCACAATTTCCTCAAATTAAACCAACCGTTATTTTGAAAGGCTCATGAAGAGATTTACGTTTCTGTGTGTATATAATATGACAACAGTTTTTATCAAATAAAATGGTGAAATGCTTGTGAAATTAACTCTAAGTGAAGCTTTGAAGATAGTTTGTTTGAACTATACTCATATAGTGAAATGACAGACACTGAAAACACCACAAGCATCACACATGCTTGGGAACATGTAGAAGACCCAGAAACCCAGAAAAACTGCAGTCTTTTTGTGCTTTAATATTCACAGACACTAGTCCATACAGCAGTTTGATCTATTGTACAGCCCTACTTTTTTAGTCAATCATCCAAAATTTGCTAAATTCTGTGACATTCTGTGTTATACTGTAAATTTATTATGTTTGGATTTTATGACCATCCATTTTTTCTACACTGCAGAAATCAAATGGCCCTATACATGCGATTTTACAAACTATTAGCATTCTTTAATGCTGATCCCTGATCTCTGCAGCCCCTGATGTTATTCTGGTGACTTCGTGTTCTGAGCTTCCAACAGAACAGAACACATTTCTGAAATGAAATAATAAATAAAAAATAATAATAGCCTTGTTAAGGTTGGTCATTAAACCCAGGTTCCTCTGATATGACTATGACATGTACTGTTTCCCAGTAGAGGGAGCTATCATTTGTAGATGTTTCCAGTTGACGTCTCCCTTACTCTTCATCAGACAAATAAGATCTACCACAAATGCAATAAAAACACATCAAGCCAGCTGCTTAGAGTCTCATAACCGGTTTTAAAAATTCTCCTTGATCCTGACTGTACTGAATCACTAAAGTGTCTGTTTTTTACCTATGAATGAGCATGGATAAATGTTAGTGTTTACAAATCTATACTAACCCTCCGATCTGCCGTAATGTGAACGCTGTAGAGCAACTGCCTTCAAGACACAATCACAGGAACAGGCCACAGCATAACAAAGCACACAAGGACTCTAGTGAGCAGCCCACTTCTGACCTGACCATGCGTAAACACACACAGAGGCAATAATCCCGGTGGCTCCGCTATGCTGCGGCCTACTGCTGAGATAAGAGGTGTGCTGCCCTGGAGAGCGTTTAATCTTTAACCAGCAACAGATTTGCCTATCAGCTCATTAAAGCAGTCCAGATCTGCAGGACAGAGCTATCTACTGTCATTCATCTGGAATTACCCGTGTGTGTGCGTGACTCAAACTAACATGGCCCTCGGGGAGAGTGTGTGAGGATATACACACAGACATACAAACACATGCTTGACCCTGAATGACTGGTTTTATCACTGTAGTCTGAATAGATGAAATGGCACACAGCTCCGCACACACACAGAGAGAGCAAAAGGGAAACTACAGTCTGCACAAAACCAACACAACACTCCCCTTCCACAGAGCGCTATCTGCAACTGCACGCAGACTCATCTTTATGACACACACAGCAACAGACTGCTCATATACTGACCCACACATAAGATAACTTCCCTATGTTCATCCTTATTCACAATTCCTGCTAGGTCTCTTTTTCAAGCCTAGGACCGTTTGGTCGACAGAGACAGAGTGTACGACAAACTGTTCAAACACTTTGGCTTACAATAATATATAAATGGTACCACGTTGATGTATGTCTCATAACAAAGTATGTAAACAAAATGCAGAAACTGTAACGTGTACTAGTTTGTCCAAGAAGAGAGAGAAGCACATCGTGATCAGAAAATAAAGAGTCAAATTATGAGTAATGTGACAATTCTGAAAAGCCACTCATGCTTTCTGGTAACACCAGATATGGGACTGATAAATGCTGCTGGGGAGAAAGAAATACATGAGCTACTTCAGCCATGCAGCTTTACACACAGAAACACACACCATATGACATTCAGCTGATCTGGCAGCTGGCTGTGGCACTTCCAGGTGGTTCATAATGAAGCCTTTCTCCTGTGTGTGTGTGTGTGTGTCCCATGTACACAGCCTATTGAAGACAGCAATAGCAGAACAACAGTGTGTGAGGACTGCAGGGAGTGAAGAATGCTGGCTTTTTTGTGTATTGTGTGGGTGTAGAGGATTTTGGGCCACCACTGTTGTGGCCCCTAAGGGTTTCCTGTCAGCTGAGGACAGTAGACTAAGTGTAGGCATTATGGAGACTTAGCCGTAAGTGATAGTGTGACGTTAAACTCTTCCAAATTGCCCCACTGTTTCGCCCCACCACTCGACCCTCGAGCCCTCAAATGTGCTTACACACCAGGACAGGATGGTCACAGACCTGGACAATACACATAGAGTGAGCACTATGTTGTACGAACCTCAGGCTGATAAGGCAAGGTCCGGGCAAGTGTGTGTCTTATCTCCAGCTTCAGTGCCACTCTTGCTGCGTTTGTTTAGCCGTGTCTTATCGCCACCAGAGGGATTACAGCAGCTACTGTCACACACTGCTGCTGTGTTCTCAACGCTTGCGTCTCGGGCCAAAACTGCTGCTGTATCGCTAATGTCACACACACCAGCTCAAATCAACTGAGTCATTCATCCACTGTGCCCTAAAACTCATGACAACTAAATGACCCCACAATTTAACAACATCAAATCTGTTTACTTTCTGAAGATATGCCTCTTCCTATTCATGTTATATATACCAAGTATTCACAATAATTTTGGTGACTGTATTTTAATATGTACCATGTTTGGCCATTCAACTTTCCTTAAAACCTCAAAATGTCATGACCTTGTTTTGTGAAAGCAGATACAACTGTTTTAAACTTCAGTTGCAAAATTTTCGATGTTAGTTCATTTGTTTGTCATCCCTCAAAAAGCAACCTCTCCTCAAGCAATTTTTACTGTACTTTAAAGCTTGCATTTAACCT